>JARHVA010002124.1:2487500-2500000 GCA_037957365.1 Torreya grandis | reverse complement strand
CTTCTTATGGTTTATGAAAATGACCTAATGGAATGAAATTTTTACTATAAATAGGTTAAAATAATTTCATTTGTCTATTTACTCTTTTTAGAAAACTGAAGATCTATCTATCAAAAATTAGTGCTACAAGAGATGATGGCTCAAGGATTATGAGGTAGAGTATGAAGTCAAATAGGGGTCATCATTAGATAAATTTAGGTAGGTAGTCTAATAAATATTCTTTTTTTCAATTTTGAGTAGATAGGCTAGATTTAGAAAATCTAGGTGTCGAATCAAATCTGTGTAGTAAAATTTTATCCAAAAATGTGGAAAAAGTAGCAAAATGTGATAAGTAATGGGTAGGTGATGGAATTTCAATTTTAGAGAAAATATAATTTATTAATTCCTAAGGAATAAATCACCACTTTCATGCAATTATATTAGCCAGGATGATGCAGGTAGGTAGGGGAAAATCATATTCTAGGATGATAGCATATGGTATGGTTGATGTAGTTATTTGAAATAAGTGACTGATATGGTTAGTACCATATATTGTGGTTGATATAGTTTTAAATCATAATCTACTGAGGTTTTTAGTAATATAAAGGTGGTTGATACAATAGAGATGGGTAAAAACATGGTCAGTACAATATAAACCTAGCCAATGTTGTCAAGGGAAGATTTTCTTTGTTAGTAATATAGGTATGGCCATTACAGTTGTAATTTTGATAAACATATCTAGTATTATAAGTTTTGATCAATGCATTAGGAAAACACTAATGACTAACATAGTATAATTATGGCCAATATAGTAGAAAAATAAATGACTATTCAATACAGTAGAACTATAGATGACCATTGAACTAGAGAAATAATAAAATGGATGGTTGTATAGAAAATTAGGAACCATTTTTTTATTTTGTATTATAGTAAAGTTCTTCATTTTATTTCAAATTTTGGATCAAAATATGATCAGGTATAATTTTTTGATATTTTTGGATGCAATGGTGACTATGGAGATTTGTCAATATGATCTAGCTATTGGATTTATTGGATAGATTTCTTGCCATCGACCAAGCTAGATTAGATAGCTTGGGATTCAATAGGATCATGGAAATGTGGAGTCCTAATACAAGCTACATTGATCACTATGTTTCTTGGGCACTAGGATATAACTACATACACCTTTCGATGGGTAGTGGATATGGATACCATTATGGTGGCCATCACCCATGAAGAAGTACATTCCATATTGGGACTATTGATCAGAGGCACTCCTATGATTTTTGATGTACCTTTATCTATGGATGAGTACTAAGATTTATCTTTATGGGTGACTGAGTCAAATGAGTTTGTTGAGTATAAGCTCATTATAATTTTCTTTATTATATATGTATTGATCATTATGCATATTCAAAAGGACATCATTGGAATTATGACCATGCACATGTTATGTCATACTTTATATGGGGTTTTGCACTAATACATTATCATTTTGTGACAGTCTAATTTGGAGAATGACACATTATATGATATGAGATTTGTTATATGGGTGCATCTCATACATGATTTTTACCATTTTAAGTTGGGGTCAGTAGATGGTGCTCCTAGTTATATTAATTTCATGTTATATTTATATAATATTATATAATTTCCATACCATGTTGTAGAGCACATAATTTAAGTGAGGGTTCAATAGAATATCACATGGTTTAGGTGATCCCTTTACAACCAAAATTTGAGATCATACACCAAAAACATATCATATAGATTCCCTACTAGGGTGTGGTAGTTACATGGGCATCATGTCCATCTATAGTAGTAACATGGATAAGGATTTGGTTCATTAGGCATTACACCTAGGGGTCCAACTCTCACCCTTTCAACTTAGTACCATGTAAGTTTGGTCTGGTACACCTAGTGGAGCCTCTTATTGTCCCACCCCATTAGGTGAGTTATTTAATAGACCCACATTGGGTATGAGGATGAGAAGTGCTAATGGATTTATTCTTAGTGAAACTCATCATGTTAGTGTAGGTTTTTATTCCATTTAATGGATTTTCCCTACACATATTTAGTTAGCTTGCTTAAGTATCTTTTTGGGTGATTAGGAAATATAATCCCACATCAATGAGGAAGTGAAGACATGTTTATATTTCACCTATATAATTTACCTTACTAAACATTTTATGGCTAATTATGCTAATGTTAATATTATAATCAATTTATTATTGAAAATCTACCTTTTTTTATCTCATGTTTGATTTTGTTACTACATACAAGTAATTTCTACATACATTCGACTCTATCCAATGGATCTTCAATTGTGGCCCACTTCAACATGGTATCATAGATTTTATAGTAGATTAATGTCACTCTTATTGTTTTGAAATCTTGAGTTTCAACTTATATGTCACAAATCTTCCATGTGTTAACCTAGAATATTAAAGATTCACCCTTTCCAATAGTTTAATCTTCTTCTAGGTTAAATGAATGAATAACCAAATCATTATAATCCTTAGATTTCAAGTGTTAAAAGTAAAAAACATCACAATGAAAGAGATAAATACAATAAATTGTTATGCAAAACAAAAGTATCAATATCATATAATATCTCTAAAATCTATATGAAAGTACAATGAGAGTGCCTTGCATATATAGGCAATCAAGATCAACAATATCCATAAGATCAAAGGATATAACTTAGGGATATAAACCCAATATCTAGAAAGCATTAAATATTCACACCTAAGTGGGTGGGAAAGGACAAAAAATGTTCAAAATAAATAAAGCACTAACATGAGCTAAGGTAAATAAACTACTCTAACACCCCTTCTCCCCTCAAGTGAAGTTAGGGGATAGAAATATCAAAAAAATAAAGTGGCATAACCATAGTATGAGTCTCTATAGCAAGGCCTAATCAGGTACTCATGTATAATATATCCATGAATAAATGAATAAGGAAGATGTCCTCATAAACACCCCCTAAGGACAACTTCTAAAACCCAAGCATGCCATGAAACTCAAGGTAATGAGGTGATGCAAAAGGTTCATAGATATGTCGGTAACCTACTACTAATTTAGAATGTACTCCAAGTAAATAACTCCATCATGAATCCATTGATGAATGAATTACATGTGAATATCAATATGCTTGTTCTACTAGCGCTCAATATGTTTGTGATAAATGTGAATTGTACTTTGGTTATCACACCAAAGTAAAGTAGGTGAATCCTTCATGAATCCAAACTCTATCAATAACTGATGAAGCTAAAGAACCTACTAACTAGCTCTGACTTCTACCCTGTACTCTACCTATATTGATGAAAGTGAAATAGCATGTTGCTTATTTCAATCCCAAGTAACTAGAAAAGTACCAAGAAAAAAAAATATAGTCATAAGTAGAAGGTCTGACATCATTAGATACTTCTCAATATGAATCAATATAGCCAACCAACTGAGTAGAATCTATGATGTAGTGTAATTCAAAGTGGGAAGTGCCCTATAGATATCTCAAAATCCTCTTGGTAATGTGCCAATTATTATCATGAGGAGCATGTGAAAACCAAGATGTAATCCCAACTATAAAATAAATATCAAGGTGAGAATGGGTTAAGTATATAAGACTTCTAACCAACTACCTATATAATGTAGAATCATAAAAAAGAGTAGTGTAGGTGGAATTAAGAATGACCCTAGACTAGAAATGAGAGGGGCTTCACTTGCAATCAACCATGCCAAAATGCTAAAGAAGATCAAGGGTGTACTTTTATTAACTCAAGTAAATCCCTAAATCTAACTAAGAAATTGGAAAAATAAATAAAAAGTGCAAAAGAGGAAGATCTATCATATCAAACTACATTGAAAGAGCCCACTGAATAGCCTAAATTTGAGAAGAGCTTCTTATAAGAAGCATATCATCAACATAAAAAACTAGTATAACAATATCCTCTCTAACATGTTTGATATATATTTTAGAATCTGAGTAGTAGTGAACAAATCCATTATATATAAGAAAATAATCCATCTTCTCATACCAATTTCAAGGAGCCTATTTAAGACCATAGAGAGACATTGGTAGTCAAAAAATAAGAGAATAATGTTGAACAAACCCAACAATTTGCTTCATGTATATTTCTTCTTGAAACTCTCCATGTAATATGGCACTCTTTACATCGATTTGGTACATTGACTAATCTTTTGATGTCATAAGATAAAGTACAAGGTGCACAAAATCCATGTTGGCAATAGGGAAAAAAGTCTTAGAGTAATCAATACCTTCAACTTATGATAAACCCTTTTCTATAGACATGCCTTATACTTTTCAATGGACCCATCAACTACATATTTGGTGCAATATATCCACTTACACCTAACCAAAGTAAGTTCCTTAGGAAGAGAGACAGGATCCCAAATATGATTTTTCATCAAATAAGAATACTCATCTAACATTGCATCATCCCACTCTTTTATCCCATGAGCCTATGAAAAAGACTATATATCCCCATAAAATGCATGACATGAAATTCTAGAACCAGTAGAATATGCATGATAATGTTGAGTGGTTGGAAGATCTTGCATGAAAGGTGTTGCCTTAAAAATTATAGTACAATCCCACTTAGGCATAGTGGGAACAATATATCCATATAAGTATACATCAATAACCTCCATAGTAGCCTCCTAATCTAGCTTCTAAAAGAAGGGATCCTCAATATGAAGTAAATAATCATCAATGGATGGAATCAAAGAAGAAGAAGTCATGGAAGAATATGAAAAATCTTGAGAAGAGAAGTGTTCATCAAAATTAACATGTGTTTGAAAAGTAAAATCATGAGTATCAATATCTAAAATTTAATAATCTCTCATGTCCTCACAATACCCTACAAAGATCAAGGTTTTTCTCTTCTTATCCAAGGCTTTCTTTTTCTTCTTTATTACAAAATCCTAAGCATGGCTCCAAAAAACTTGAAAAACTCAGACATCAAGCTTAGTTTCAAACCAAGCCTCCTCTAGAGGCAAATGCTCAAGTTTTCTATGTGGTGTGCAACTATAAATATAGTTTACATAATTAACTAAATATGTGCAATATAGAGGAAGTAAATCTTGAGAATTCATCATGGAACTACCCATCTATTTTACAGTTATGTTCTATCTTTCTGCTAGGCCATTCTATTATGGAGTATGTGGAATAAAATGTTTTTGAACAATGTTATAAGCTATCAAAAAATGAGAAAACTCTTGTAGAATTAATCCCTCCATTATCAATGTGAATCTTCTTAATGTAACTAGAATATTCATTCTTAACCAAAGCCTTGAATACTTTGAAGTGTGAAAAATCCTCAATTTTGTAATTTAGAAAATAAACCCAAGTATGCCTCTTGAAATTATCTATAAATGTAAATGAATACTTATCTCCATTGAATGAAGGATTAGGAAAAACCATCAACTCACTATGTACAAGTTCAAGTGGTGAAGAAGCTATCTTGGACATACCCTTAGAAAATTAATCTTGGTGTTATTTCTCTAATGCACATCTAGGGAAAACTCCATCAAGATAAGAAACTCTAAGAAGACCATCAACCATACCATGAGTGCTCAACTCCTTCAAATATCTATAATTAAGAAATATAAATCTCTCATACCAAAGCTTACTCTCAAAATCAGCATGAGAAACCAAGAATTGCCCCATGGAATAAGTATCATAAAAATGCTTAAAGTGATATATTCTATAACTATGATCAATAAGAATTTATGCAACAAGTGAATGAAGCTCTGATAATGTTTGAATTTTATCCCCTTGTGGTGTAAAAGTCACTATCTTGCCCTAAACAGAATGACAAATTTGGTAAACATAAAGCAAATGTGAAGTGATGTCAGGAACATATAGTGCATCATTGATGAAGCCACCAACTATTTGTATGTCACCTTTTTCCTTAAAAAAACTAAAGGAAGAATATCTAACCTTAATTTTTGACGTAGAAATCAAACTCAGAGATATAAAAGACTCCTTAGAAGAATTCATGGGATTATAAGCACCAAAATATATAACCCAACTATCTTCAACATGTGACTAAGATCTCCCTATGATATTAAGTGTTTTTCCATGCTCATTGGAAGGAGGTGGAATGGATATAGAGATCTTATGTTTTATGAATATGTTCTCTAAGGATTTCATTCTATTTAAACACCTACTTTCTTCATGACAAGTCCCCCCACAAAAAGAGCATGAAAGGCTAGACTTATTCTTGGATTTAGAAGACCCCTTGGGTTTAGAGTGTGTGTTTTTGGGTTTAGTGGAACTTTGAGATGGATAAGGAGTAGTTTGAGGTTTACTTTTTTATTTTCCTTTACCCTTAGAATGAGATGCTAATAATTCTTTTTAAGAGGTAAAAAACTTGAGGTTAGACAATTTGGATTCTTCCCTAATAAGTCTTTCACAAAACATCTCTAAATCAGGAATTTGGAATTTGGCACCTAATTCATCCATGATAGAGAAAAAATAGAATCAAAGAATTTATAATGGACCTTTAAACATGGATGGAATCAATTAAACACACTCTTCATCTTTATTATCTCTTACACTCCCCTTTAATTATTTCAACAAGTGTTTGAACTTAGTAAGATAGTTTAAAATAGATGGAAAATATTTAGGATTGAGAGAAGTGGTCTCTACTTCAAGTTACATTGCTCTCATGTGATCCACCTTACCACATAAACCCTTTAATTTTTTTCCATATTTAGAAAGGAGACTCGCATACATAATTTCCTATAAAACCCATACACTTATCAAATTTGCATTGGTGCTGAAATTTCTCAAAATATCTAGTGAACATTGGTTGTGTTTAAGTCATTAAGGCCCATAATCCTGTGTTTGATTATTGTTTCCATTCTTGGTCTCCATGTGTGGTAATTATGTGTTGTTTATAGCTCATACTAATCTAATGTAGAATAAGCCATTCTAAAAAAAAATCACCAAAGAGCAAAAGAATGTAAAAAAGGGTGCAAAAATTAGCACTAAGACAATCCCCCAAAAGACTTTGTATTGAACCCCTCAAAATTGAAAATTTATGTTTTCATGCATTTCTACAAAATAAATGACACCAATAGATTGATCATAAAAAACATACACTTTTGCAAAAAGTAAAACTCAATTTTGATTACCAATCAAAAGCTATTTTTACAAGTTTTTTTTATCATGCATGAGTCAAAAATAAAAATTGTACTAAAAAATATTCAATACTTGAAAAAAATAAATTCTTTCTATGAAATATATAAAATATATATTTGAATGAAATTTTTATCAAAGGTAAAAAATAAGTGATTTTGGAGGGTGATTTTCCACATAGATCAATCTTCCATAAGATCGGATAATTTTTTCCTTGAGTGCAAATAAAAATATTGAGAAAAATGGATTTATAAGGTCAACTTCAGAACCTTGTCTCCTTGAATACTTCTTAGAATATTTATTATGACCACTTTTTGGAAACCCCTCGAAGTCATTTTTATACTAGTGAAACAACTTTATGAATTAGAAACATATGTGAGGAGAAAACTGATTTGCAAGATAGTCACAATTTTTTGGAAAAAAAAACTTTGTAATTTCTCCAAAAGAATGAAAAGCATTTGGATTAAAAAAATTCAAAAACTTCAATGAAGTTCTAAATATATATCCCCAACACCTACTACCCTAATACCATGAAAGGAATGATAATCAAATCATTCTAACCCATAAATCTCAAGTGTTAATAGTAAAAAATATCATAATGAAAGAGTTAAGTGCAACAAATTTGATATGTAGAACAAAAGTAGAAATATCATTAAATATCTCCAAAATTTATATGAAAGTACAATTAGAGTACCTTTTATATATATGTAATGAAGATCAATCATAGCCATAGGATCAAAAGAGATAACCTAGGGATATAAACCCATTATCTAGAAAGCATAAAATATCCACACGCACGTGGGTGAGAAAAGAAAAACAATGCTAAAAATAAATAAAGCACTTAGGAAACATGAGCTATATTAAATAACCTACTCTAACATTGGGTCCTCTATTGATATAGATTTAGAAAAAGAGTAAGAAAATTGTGTCTCATGTTGGTCATATTTCATTTGGTAGGTTTTCATGTAAAATCGTTTACACCATTACATTCAAAAGGTCTCAAAACCCTATGATTAGCTATAAACATGACTTAGTTTTGTGATAGTTGGTTTTTATCCTTTTTGAAGGGTTTTAGGGATTTTTAATGATTTCACATAGATTTTTAGAATTTTTAGTATTCAAATAAAAATACTTTCTAGATTTTTATGGGTTTTTTGAGATCCTTAGTGGGTCTTTGGTAGATTTTCAAGAGGTAGATTATATCTAATATTTTTTTAGAAAATTAGGGTTTTTATACATGTGTACACTACAAAAAACTCCAACATTATTGGCACTATAAGGATGCTTCCTAAATCCTATGCTCCAAACCCCAATGGCTACATAGGTGAGTTATATCTTTGATGAAAAATCTTGACATTGAGACTTTTGCCTATAAGAGTAATCACCAACCCCTACATCAAAATTCTAGAATGCAAGAACAGTTAGAAACCCTGACACTTACAAGAAAGGGATATGACCTTGATGTATTTATCTATTATGGGAAGTGTCAATAATCACAACATTAGGACTTTAATGTGTAGGTATAGGCTAAAATCCCACTACAAAAGGATGCTACAATCTTGACAAATTTAATGTCGACCATCCCAACATCAATATTTCTTGGTGTTTGTGTACCCTTAAACCACACTATAAAAGGGTCTTGTAACCCTAATGCCAAACCCTGACATTAGACATTTTGACTACAGAAGTAGTCTAAAACCTTAACAAGTGTAAAGGGTCCTCCAAACTCTAACGACAGCCATAGGAACGTCAAATTTAAGTTGATGAAGGATGACACTATTCATTTTTTAAAAGACATCAATTTTTGGATGATGTCACTCCCTTATCAATCACATCAATCAAAGTTGGGGGAGCACCCAAAATAGGTCATATCCCTTGGTAATATAGGAGTTAAGCCCTTAGTTGCGCCTAACCCAAAATTGCTTAACTTTTGCTCCAAGGGGGCATAATTTTTTTGTGGAGAAGTTATTACCAAAACATTTTCACACCAAAATTTTTCAACCCAAAAAAATTTAAATTTATGAAAAGTGGAGATCATTTTTTTGTGAGAATGAAAAATTTAAACTTCCATAAATTTTAGCCTACAACTCCATTTTTGTCACTATTATTTTTAAAAGTTTGAATTTTTTGAGCTCTATAGATTGATGATGTTCTCATGCCTTTTAAAATTAAATCTCTATAGATTCAAGGGGTTGCATATCATCATTTTTCAACACATGTATTTTATCACATACTTCATTTCTACGCTATGTATCTAATTTCAATTATGATTCTTACACCATTCAACTATCATGAGTGGAAAGTCAAAGTGTAAATCCTCTTGAGGAGAAAAGGCTTACATTGAATTATGATGGGTATAGAAATAGAACTGACACCTAAATTAAATAAGGTGAAGTGGTACAATAAAAGTGATGAATCCTTTGGTCCTATACCTATCTATGTCTCTTGACTTATTAATTCATATCAAATCTACAAAAACTCCAAATCAAGTGTGGACTTTATTGGAAAAATTCTTTGGAAAGTATGAAATCATGAGAGGTCATGAGTTGGAGAGTGAGATCATCGGTTTGATCCTAGGTGATTTTGATATGATACAGGACTTCTTCACAAATCTCAAATCACTCAAGTTATATTTGAAATTATGTAGCATTGACAAAAAATATGATCATTTGATTCTTTTCATCTTTGCCAAATTAGGTTCTAACTATTCAGTATTCATTTCTACCTTCCACGCCATCAAATGTGCCATTGGACTTATTGGACCATATCATCTTTGGATGACATTGCTATTGATTTAACTCAGGCATAAGACAAGCTCATTCAAATGGGTACACTAAATTCATCTAAATCATATTTATTAATTATGAGTCATGATAAATAGAAGGCTTATAGTCGCAAGGAGAATAAATAGAACAAGAAGGACCCAAAGCAAAGACAGGGTCATAAATATGACACTAAGTCAAAAACATCAAAAGAGTCCTCTTTAGATAATAAATACAAGAAAGAGTGACTCATAAGTGGTTATTGAAATAAATCTAGACATTATGAATCCAAATGCATGAAGAAGTAGATTAACCAACTGACAAAAATACTTGAGAAGTACAATATTAGTGTCTTTGACTCTTTCAATCAACTTTCATTAGCACACAAGTTTTATAAGACTAAAGACAATAATAAGGGCAAAGACAAGGGTAAATTACTTTTTTTAGTTGTCCCAGCCTTCCACATGGGTTATTGATTCTAGTACATCGCACCACATGAATTCATCACAAGACATGTTCTCATCCTTGGAGCCTTATCCTATGTCTTCCATTTATTGGGTGATAATAAATCTACAAAATTTAGTGAGAGTGGATCTATTAAATTGAATGATGGTACATTTCATTATATTATATTCATTCCTTCTTTATCCACCAATATATTATCTATTTATCAAATCACTCACATTGGTTTGGGAAAGAAAGTTGAGTTCCCACCCAATTCAATGGTTATTAGGGAAGAAAACAATGAATCCATTATTGAATTTGGGAAAGTAGATCACTAGTCATAATTGTTTACTTTGTCATATTTTACACCTAGTCAACCCTCTACTACACTACTCACTCATTCAAATGGGGTGAGTAAATTATGGCATGATTGATTTGGCCATCTCAACTATTTCTACCTATAGTAATTCATTCATTATGACATGGTTTTAGGTTTACCACAAGTCAATTTTTTTTATGGAGTTTGTAAAGATTGCATACATGGTAAGCATCTTGATGAGAAGAATGATAAGGAAAAATCATGGAGATTTGAACAAATATTTGAGATTATTCATAGTGACATTATTGGCCTATTTCTAAAGATTCATTTAATAAGAATAAATATATGCTTAATTTCATCGATGATTATTTGAGGTATACTTTAGTGTACTTTCTTAAGCAAAAATATAAGGTATTTAATCATTTTCAGGACTTCAAGGCACTTATAGAGAAATAATTAAGTAAATCCATCAATATTTAGTTTATCTATAATGGTGGTGAATACGTCAATAACCATTTTAAGAAACTATGTAGATCATATGAGATTTAACTATAGTGTATAGTTACATATACTCCTCAATATAATGATGTTGTAGAGTGTAAGTATAGGTCCTTGAAGAAAATTGCTAATTGTATACTACAATCCAAGTCTCTTGCACCTCAGTATTAGGTCGAGGCCATCAATTTTGCTTGTTATATCTAGAACCAAGTTCCTCATAAAGCACTGAGGGAGTCACTCATTTGAATCATGGAATGATTAAAACCCCATAATGAAGCCCTTTCTAGTGTTTGGATCTCCTACTATGGCCTATAATTCCAATAAGAAATGTAAGGTAATGGAACCTCAGAGTCAACCTTACATCTTCATTAGATATCATGAGGGTGTTAATGGATACAAGACTATCCATCCCACCACTCATGAGTTATTCATTGATAGGAGTATTCATTTTCAATAGGGTCCTTCAGACTCCACACTTGACACCTCTCCCACTTCCTTTGATGTATTAGGATTTTATGACATTTTTTATGACTTAGATACCCCTGAGTTGCTTCTCGATGATCTAGATTCTTATTATATTTATAATAATGAGAGTAGTGATAGGGATTTCCCTCCTCCTAGAATATATTTAGAGGATAACTAATCTCCTCCTAACTTTCTTAGCACTAGTCAACAAATAAACACATTCACAATTTTAGGATGCTTTCATTGCATCTGATTTTGCTCCACTATCATTTCATGAGGCATTAGGCACTCCTAAGTTTGGATACTTCTATGGAAGAGGAATATGTTTCCTTGTAGAAGAATAAAAATTGGGATTTAGTGCCTCTTCTTAAGGGAAGAAAACTTGTTCAATGTAGGAGGATCTACCAAACAAAATGTATAGCATATGGGTCCATAGAAAAGTTTAAATCATGTTTATTAACAAAGGGCTTTTATCAGGTACTTAACATTGACTATATCAATAAAATATCCCCAGTTTCCAAATTGAAATCAATCTTACTCACTCTATCCATTACCACAACACATCTCTTAGATGTTCACCAAATGGATGTGAAGATTCCCTTTCTTCATGGTGATCTCAAAGAGGAAATATACATAGATCAACCACAAATATTTATGGAGGATTCTTCCTTAGTTTAAAAACTTTAAATATCTATCTATGGCCTTAAACAAGCTCCTCAAGATTGGTATGCCAAGATGTATTCTTTTCTTCTTTCGATTGGGTTCACTAAATGTCATTCTGATCTAAATGTCTATATTTTTTAGCAAGATGATTCACAAATGATTCTGGTTCTCTACATGGATGACCTATTGATCATAGGGAGTTATT
>JARHVA010002124.1:0-20000 GCA_037957365.1 Torreya grandis | reverse complement strand
TTTCTTTAAAAATACTGCTAATGAATTTTATGCTCGATTTTGCATTATCCTGTTCATGGAAAGATACCTAAAATGTGGGTGTGTACCAAAACAATTATCTCTATATTGAATGAGATGTTTCACATATTCATGCAATTGTACATATTTTAGTCATGGTTGCAACCAATCACACCTAACATTAGGAAATAGAGTTGGGAAAGCCATGTATAATAAACCTTTTGTTATGTATTCATTCAATGGAGATGTACTAATATGTGGTTAATCTGGTATTCACTCGGATCTGTGTTCAAATTTTTTACCCAAGTAGTAATCACTTCTATTCCTCTTAGAGCATTGGGTTGTTTGGTGGCCATAGATTGCGTGAGATCTATAATATTTCATTCATCTGTCTTGAGTAATGGACTTGGAAAACATATTCATTGAAATCTATATTAAATTCCATGTTGATAGAGTTTAGTTTTTTGAAGACATTTGTAGACTTATTGCATGGAATATATTTTAGTGTTGTTTCATCAATATTCACATCTATATAGAACTTATAGTGTTTAATATTATATTTAAGTGTATTATATACTCAATTTTTACTCACATTAAAAATGTAAGTAGTTCCACATTGTTTCTTTCTTTATAATATGATAATCGGAAGATATGAAATTTGATGTGGTAACATTTTTGAAATTTCCTTGGCTTCTTGTGGGAAATAAAGGCTATGTGATTTCTATTTGTATTTCCTTCCTATCGCATGAGTTACTTGAATAATTGGATTCACATGTGAGATCAATATCTCTTCCACTTGAGTCAAAATTTCTAGTTCAAGTGGCTGCCCCATAGGATCCATTTTATTAGCTTCAAAAAAATGATGGACACCTTTCTCTTGTCAACATCTACTACAAATAGGCCCTTTTAGGGCTTGACGAATATTCATTTTAGGATAATATTTTTGATAGATATAAAACATATGTCATGAATTAAGATTGTCTTACTCACATTGAAACAATAATTGTATAGTCTTGAAATCAATATCAACATTTTTGTTTCGATTTTAAGTTCTTTTTCTTGTCAATTTGTTTGGGACCCTTAAATTTCACTCAGCCTTCTCTCTTGTGGTGGTTCACTATTTTTTTTCTATATTCTTATTCTTACTTCTTCCAAGAGTGGTTACATCTATTTGATTTTGTATATGCCTTGGATTATCATCATATATGTTATCAAAATTGAATTCTAATGCATCTATTTGATTCTGTATATGCCCTAGAATATCATTAGGTATGTTAGCACAATTGAATTCTAATGCATCTATCAATATTTCCACTAGGGTTTATGTTGCTCTCTCTGTACCACTTTCATTTTCACCAATACACATGATAAGGCTTTCAACAAATTCCATCATATGGCCTAGTTCTATATCCATTATCGTGTCTTCATCATGATTGACATCAACATTAGAATTTATAAGACGATGCTTTTGTACTGTATTCTGATTACATTTTCATAGTTGTTCTCTTTTTGCATGAGTCATTTGATCTACATGCGTTGATATTTGTAATCTTCTTCACAATTTAAATTGATCTTGTTGATATTTTTGTTCATGATGCTCTCTCATATGATTTGCATGTTCTCTCATTGTGCTTCTAGTTCTTCAACTGAAAAATCAGATCTATATTTTGTATGTCGTTATTTACAATACTTATTTTTTATTTGCTCCTCATCTGTGATTTGTATTTTTTATTTTTGTCATTAGTATTCTCGAGCATATTATCTTCATCGTTATCTCATTGTTTTTTATATTAATTTTTCTGTTGTTGATTTTCACAATAAACTTTTAGTTGAGCCATATTCCCTACATGTTATAAAATTTTAATTATCAAAAGTAAAGTCTTAAAAAAAATGTACTATGAAAACACAAATAGACCAAGCTGAAATATCATATATTATTATTATTTCTCAACAATTACAATTAATCCATCTACAATTAAAAAAAAAGTTATATACAAAATGATAAATAATTAAAATATTATAATATAAATGACAATTTAGATTTCTTAAAAATTATAAAATTAAAAAATAAATTATATATATATATATATATCTGCCTAAACATGCACATATGTCTCACCCACGTAAGTTTATTTTAATAAATTATAAGTCATAAAAGGATAAAAATTTCCAAAATTTTATCACAACATATAAGACATTAAGTTTTTATCAAAGTTTTTTTAACAGATTTTTACATTATAAATTAAATTTACCATAAACTGGTAAACATTTCGATAAAACATATTACATAAATATGGACATTTTTCATTAGAATTGCTTTTTAGTTTTATTAGAATAAGATTTCTATTAATCAAAATAAATTATAAAATTTATCATCTACCATTATAAAATGATGGCAAGAGCAGCTTTAATCGGAAAGAAAAACAGACGAAATATATTCACCTGATGGAATGCCAATGGCAATGATGCAGATTAGCATTAGAATTGTAAGAACAAAGTTCCGATTGACCTAAGTATCAAAATTTTAATGGCGGATTCTTCTATGTAATTCATTATCAAGACAAGAACAACATGTGTTTATGTGAATGAGAATGGGAACGATCCCTTAAAACAATCTGTAATATACAGGATGGGTTTAGGCAACAACATAACAGGATGTTACATTTTGACCAGAGCAACTCTTTGAAATAAATAAATGTTTGGATTTGATTGTGTGCCTGTTTTTTATTTCAACTGATACATAATTAATTAATGATAAAAGAAAAAAACTGACAATTTTTTTTTAAATATTTATTTATTTATGATATTAATTCTCTACAATTATATATAATTAATGATAATCTAAGGTTAATTAATGATAAATGTAAGAACAAAGCTTGGATTAATTTTTATATTTAAGATTTAGATCAATTTTCTCCATGTAATTCAATCTCTTAATTGTGTTCCAGATTTTATTTCAACCGATCCATTATTAATGGCAGTTTACATTTTAATTTTGGATCACTAATTTTGATCTATTATAAAAAATGTTGATTTAAAAGAATTGTGATTTAATATCAATGTTGGTTATAATAGAATAAAAAATTTGAACAGAACAAATATTTTTACTAATGGCTGATAATTCTACTTTTTACAGTTTTAATAAATTTATATAAAATATTCATCTGTGCCACAACAAGCCCTGCACTAATCTTACAACTACTTGGTGTTGGTTATATTTATCTACCCTGAATTGTGAATAATAGAACAAAAAATTCGAACATAACAAATATATTTACTAATAACTGATAATTCTACTATTTGTAGTTTTGATAAATCTATGTAAAATATTCATTTACATCACAATCAAGACCTGCACTAGATAAAATGACTAATGTCTTGATTCTTGAAAAAACTTAAATCAGATGATTTACAGTTTTAATATCAAATATTTAAAGATGATTCAATTCAATTCTTTTTGTATTAGGGTTTTATTTTCAAATAAATTTTATATTTAAGATGTTTATTTATTTGTATCATTTTCCTCTCTCTCAAATCTTTCTCTGATTTTGGTTGTGTATATTTTTTAGTATCCCTTTCCTTGCCTAGTGTTGTCTTCTCTTGATTTTGAACAACTTTCTCAAAATACCATTATAAAAACACTCATAAATGTAATAAACAAATTATTGACAATAACTTCAAATCATATCTATGATTTAGCATAAAAATTAACACTCGTTATTCATAAATGAAATAGTGGAAGTGTCTTAAATATACTTTAAAATAATAATTATTAAATATAAATATATACTTTGAAAATGAAAATAATAATGAAACAGAGCAGTGAAATAAAAAATTCATTGGAAAGACCTCTATTATATCAAATATCAAGAATTACATATTTACATAAAAATATAATGAAATATCTATTAAAATATTATTAAATTTATTTTATTAAATTATTATTATAAATTAAAAAATATTATTTATAAATTATAAAAAATATTCTAAATTGAAATTCACTTTAAAATTAAAAAATCATATATATATATATATAAAATAAAAATAATATAATCTATTATAAAAATAAAAATAAAATAATCTATTATATTGAATTTGCGGTGACGAGGAGCAGGCAAAGAAATGTATGCACAAGGGCACGTCGACGCCTCTCTGCCATATGCCACTTCAAATATTATACACCATAACAGCATTCCCTATATTACTCAAACTATTGTCGCACTCCAAAAGGCCCATCACAACCACTTTGTGGTTTGCGGCGACACACTGAGAAAATAGTGAATATTCTAATTGAAATTCAGTCGGTATGGGAGGCAGGGGTTTCCATGAATTATTGAGGGGGTCGTAAACAATTAATGTCGCTTCAGCTTCTTTTCTTGAGAGAATCAGAGCTATGATGAACTTTTCGCATGTTTCAAACCGCTTTCTGTGTTGATAGAACAGAGGACTTTCCACCATAGCTTTCCAGTCTTTACAAACAGCTCTGAGTTTGTTGTGGTGCTTGAATGGCACTCTCAACAGACACTTCCGGACTACATCTCTTGGGAGATCACGGAAAAGATCCATCTCAGCCCGAGTCAATGAATTTCAAATATATTAAAGAGCCCCACTCAATCGATTAAATAATTAATGGCGAAGGTTTTCCCAATGAAAATTTAGAAGATTGATGGTCCAAAATAAAAAAATTGATGCTAAAATTGGTTTATGTGGTTTGTTCTTTTTCTAATGCTAAAAATATGTAAGAGAGTGCTAATAGAAGTCGAAGTTTAAGATATGTCTATTTTATTGATATTTGTTTTTAATTTGATTTTTATAATCATAAAATTTATTAGTTATATTTCTTTCATTATTTATATATATATTAAAAATAAAAATATAATTTGACTAAAAATTTATAAATAAATATTGAATTTTTAGAAGTTAATATTTATTAAAATTGGCTCTTCAATATATTCTTTATAATGTATTATGCATCACACTTCTATAATATATATTTAACTAAAAAGTGATAAGAATGCTTCTTGATGTATCATTTTGGGGTCAACATTCTCTCATATTATTTTATTTGTTTGTCCTTGTAAAAAGTGTCAAGACTTTGAAGATGTTTTCTTTTAATTCTTTCTCAAATTTATTCCATTTTTACATTAATATATTAAATTTTCATTCATTTCTTTCATAACCTTTAGTATAGCTTTCAACTTTCCTAATTATTGATATTTGTCTACATATGTCTTAGCATAAATATTAAAATTTTCATTCATTGCATGATATGCTTTGTGAATTGTTTCTTCTTCTTCCATTGTTTGTCTTTGGATTTTTTTTTCTTTTAAATCTAATTTTGAAAATTTATAAATAATACTAATTTAAACAAATTTTCATAATCACTTTCTTTTGATATTGTAATTTAAATATTTTTTAAAAAACAATTATTCTTATTTTTTTTCTTTTTTCTTTTCTTCATTCCTATTCAACACAATACTTTACCCAATTCTTTATTCTTTTATTCATCTCCATTCAATCCACTACTTTAAAATCTTGCATTGTTTCAAAACTCATAAAATTTCTCTATATTTTATATTTTTTTATCAACCCATTTTATTAAGTTGTTCACCTCATTTACGTGCATCTCCCATTCATCCTTGGTTTATGCAATCATTATCTTTAAAATCTGTTTTATAGGTTTTGGAGTAATGGAAGTAAATTATGTCTAATCATTGAATTAAGATTTTTTACATTTTTTAAATTATTATATATTTATTTCAAATTAAAATGTTGTGTGTGTGTGTGTGTGTATATATATATATATATATATATATATATATATATATGAAAACAAGATGTTATTATTTCTTTCTCAATCAAGTCTATAAATAATTTGATATTTACCTAAATACAAGTGTATTGTCCTCTTTTTCTTTTGCCAATTTAATATTTTCTTTCATGATTGTTCCTCTTAAACGATTAATCTTTTTATCCAACATAAAACAATATTGGACAAACATATGTAACTAACCTCAATAACCACCATAATATTGATTGTTGTATTGTCATTAAGTGTGGATCACAACTATTAAACCTATTTTGTATGTCTTAAGCCACACCTTATTTCGGTTTTAATTTAATTACAATCATATCCAATTTTATTAGGCATACTAAATCCACAATATAACAAATAATATATTTTTCTACTACTTAATGGTAAGATCCTCTAGTTTTTCACCAATACCTTCTTAACCTTCTTCCTTAAATTCAATGTTAATGTATAATTATTTTAAATCAAATGTAAAAAATTCAAGGTTTCCTTTACCCTGTCACTTAATTGGTGAATGTTTATCATCATAGTTTGCATATGTGTCTTCCTTTTGTTATTTATTTGATATGATTTTGTTTTTGCATATTTCATTTTCCATTATAGGCTCTTCATTCATATGTAACTGCGACAATTCCCATTCTCGTTGGCAATTGTTCTTAGTTTTGAGTTATACAATCTTTATTTTCTTATTAGTTCTAAAGGGATCTCTATTGCCTTCATTACATTTTAACTTAGAATTGATAGCTTATCCATTAACTAATTAGGTTATATTATTTGAGGTGCTAGTAAATATACAATCTTTTTACTAAGGTGAATAACAAGTATTTTAATAGTCCATATAAAAAATATTATTTCATATATTTTGATTGATTCAAATTTTTGTATGTTATTACCCCCAAATCCTTAATTTGAGGTGTATTTACTATAGGCACAAGAAACATAATTTTCTATCAGTGGTAGTGAATTCTAATTGCAGGAGATGAGTGGTGCAATTGCATTGTCATACTTGGCCATTTCATTTCCTAGCCCAATTTGTGAGCCATATGGTGATGGTTTTTTGATATCAAAGTTACATTTATACACATTTTTAGCATATTGGAAGGATTTCAATGATATCCATCAGGAAGGAATTGGGTGTGGCACCACTATTTCTTAATTTTTTTAAATCTCTATCTTTGAATTTTTGATGCAGGGTGTTTGCCTGTGCATTTTAAATGGTAGTCTAACAAATTCTTCAATCCTTTGGTCTGGTCCATAGACTTACTTGCCCCCAATCTACTTCAGTTATAGGAAAATAATGATATTTGATCATCTGAGATAAGTTTTCATTGATGGAAAGAATGGCTAATATATTCCTATGCATAAAAATTTAGAGTGATTTTTCCAATGCAGGGACTTTTCCATCTTGGAAAATATTCTGATATCTAATTAATGGTAGAACTTATATGATTCAAATATATATAACATGGCTTTCCAAAAAATATCATGAGCTCCTGCACTCAGATATGCACAAAATCCAAATTTATCAAATGCAAAAACTAACCTGGTCTTATAAATCTAGATATCCTTAGGATGAATGGCCTCTTTTTTGTAACGAATCATAGTGAATCTAGTTACAATGGTCTTGGAGAGTCCATGGAGATTGTGTGCCTTGTATTATAGAAACCCATTGTGATGAAGATTTGTAGGTCTGATAATTATATTCCTTGATTTGTGTAATTTCTATCATGACAATCTGCTACTTTGGAGGGGAAAATAATGAGTGCTTAATTTATTGAAAGAATGAAAAAAGAACCATTTGAATTTTTTCTAAACTATTTCATGTCTTATTCACTTCTGGTATATATTTATTTTGATGCAGAGGCCACACCAAAGCTAATTAAGGAGGCCATGCACATAAACAGGCTAAGAACTTCCCATATCAAAAGCCATCTTTAAGTGACCACTTCCAATTATAAATTAATTATATATGCTTAACACTGAGTTAGAAGAAATACACAATATAATATATTTTGAACATGTTTAAGCAAGTGTTTAGGAGGCCATTACATGTTTTTCATGACAAACATCTCCTAAAAATAGATAATAGTTAGGATTGTTTTTTTTTTAATGTCTTTTTTGTGGTTATTTTTTATTTTATTTATATTTGCTTCTCCATTAACTAATCAGGTTACATTGTTTGGGGTGTTGGTAAATATACAATCCTTTTACTAAGGTGAATAACAAGTCCTTTAACAATCCATATACAAAATATTATTTCGTATCTTTTGATCGATTCAAACTTTTGTAGGTTATTAGCCCAAAATCTTTAATTTGAGGTGTTTTTATTGTAGGCATAGGAAATAAAAAAATTTATGTGGCGAGGGCTTTAGTTGTAGGAGATAGGCAGTGCAATTGCATTTTCATACTAGGCCATTTATTTTTCCCGTCTTAACTAGTGATCCATATGGCGGTGGTTTTTATGCTATAGAACTTACATTTTTGCACATTTTTTTGAAGATTGGAAGGATTGCAATGCTCTTCGACATGAAGGAAGTGGGTGTGGCACCACTCTTTGTTAATTATTTTCAATCTCTATCTTTGAATTTTTTATGCAGGGTGTTTACCTATGCATTTTAAATGACAGTCCAATAAATTCTTCCATCCTTCGATCTGGTCTATAGTCTTACAGGCCCCCAATCTGCTTCATTTATAGGAACAAAATGATGTTTGATGGTCTGAGATAAATTTTCATGGATGGGAACAATGGCTAATACATTCCTGCGCATAAAAATTTAGACTGATTTCCCCAATACAGGAAAGGCAACTTTGATGGGTTAGTACAAACAAGCAGAGTAGGGGAGGTGACTTTTGTGCCTTAAATTCACATGAGACTCGGCCAACCAAAAACTCCATTTTTATTTTATCACTTCCGTTGACATTTACTTTTCCTTCTTGGAAAATATTCTAATCTCTAACTAGTAGTAACACTTAAATGATTCAAACGTATATAACGTGACTGTCTAAAAAATATCACGAGCTCCTGCAATCAGATCTGCACAAAATCCAAATTGCTCAAATGCAAAAACTAACTTGATCCTATAAATCTAAATCTTGTTAGGATGAATGGCCTCTTCTTTGTAGCGGTTCATAGTGCATCCGGTTATAATGGTCTTGGAGAGTCCATGGAGATTGTGTGACTTGTATTATAAGAACTCATTGTGATGAACATCTGTAGGTGTGATAATTATATTACTTGATTTGTGTAATTGCTATTGTGACAATCTACTACTTTGGAGGGGAAAAGAGTGAGTGATTAATTTATTGAAAGAATGAAATCAAGAATCATTTGAATTTTTTCTAAACTATTTCATGTTTTAGTCACTTTATTTATTTATTTTGATGTAACAGCCACACCAAAGCTAATCAAGAAGGCCATGCGCATAAATGGGATAAGAAATTCCCATTTTAAAATCCATTTTCATGTGACCACTTCAAATTATAAATTAATTATATCTGTTGAGCATTGAGTTAGGAGAAATATGCAATATAGTATGTTTTGAACATGTTGGAGTAGGTGTTTAGGAGGCCATTACCTTTTTTCATGAAAGACATCTCCTGAAAAAAGATATAATTGTTTCTTTGATGTTTTTTATTATTTTTTATTTTATTTATTTACTTGTTGAGAATTAATTAGCTAGTCAGTTAGTATAAGTGTTAAGAGGTATACCTTCATTATTTTTATTTTAAATCTTTTTGAAAAAATATATTCTGATATGTATAAAAATTCAATTGTATTAATTGGAATATAATTATTATAATAGTTTGTAACTGTAATTTTGATATACCATCATCTATATTAATTGGAATACAACAATTATTATATTATCATCATCCATCTTCACTACCTCTTTACTATTAACGTAAAACATTACCATGCGATTAACCATGAATGAGCTTTAGAGCTTTGTCTTTTTAGGATAAGTTTTTAGTAGTCTTAGGGAAATCATGTATTGATTAGAGATTTAGATAAGAGTTACAGGGAGAAGAAACAATTATAACTAGCATTATTATTTGTTATCACATAGATTTTGCACCCATCTTTATGTTGTAGCATGCTATGTAAAAATTTAGTGATACAATGGGATCACCTCCAAGTTGTAGGACCTTGGTGAATTGAGGTGAACTTTTGGAGAAGGATGAATTCTTTTCATTAAATTTGGTGCAACTGATAGGCTACCAGTTTGTGTAGAAATTCTGCTTCTTAGTGAACATGCTTCTAAACTAAGGTTGTCCACGGAGTTGTGGGGTTGAAATTGTAGGTGGAAACTCCATGAGGATTGTGTAGGGAATATTCATAAAAATATTTGACTGGTTTGATGAAACCCTAGATTTCAAAAGCTAGAAAATGTTTAAAACTTGATAAGATCTTGATTGAAATGACACTATGAAAATGCATTGAAAAACCCTAGAGCCAATGCCAAGCAAAGAAACAATGCTAAATAGCTAATAGATAAAAAACATGGAAAATTGACCTAAGATTAGTTTTGATAGAAAAATGATTGATAAAAAGGGATGCAAGGATGATAGAGGAATACTGGGCACAAGTAACAATGACATTTGGTTCAAAGCATGGATTAAATGTGGGGTAGTGTGGTTCAAATGCATACCTCACAGGGTCATAGGTCAAGGCACAAAGCTCCAATATCTAAATTTTCAATTATATAATGTTTTCCAATTAACCCTATTTCATCAATATATAACCTCTAAACTAAATGCTCATAAGTTGGTGGTTGGTGGGAGGTTCAGAAATCTAGAGTTCATAAGCAACTTTACAATTTTGAAAATTTGTGATTTATACATTGAATTCCACTCTCTGGATGATAGCTTGGTTCATTGAAAATGGGAAGATATAACTCAAGACACATTTTTCAACTTTATAAGTTGAAAATTGCAATCGCAGTTGCATTTTTTGTAGGAAGTGTAGTCGACGGGAAGTACGATTCGAGTTACAAATTGCAACTAGAGTTATAATTTTTGGTTGGAGTGATGTACAAGAAGCGGAGGTTGGAAAAGAAATTAAAAGTTATAAATTGCATTTTAATCTCTGGTTTTTGTGGGGTATGTGTTTGTTACGAAGCAAAACTCTAGTTTTAATTTACAACTTTGTAAGTTGTAAATTATGAGTGGGGTTTCAATTTTTGATGGGCATAAGTTGTGCAGGAAGTGGAGGTTGGGAATCAATTTATAATTATACAAGTTGTAAATTCCATTCTAATCTTTGGTTTTTGTTGGCTATGAGTAAAGTGGGAAGCAAAGGTCGGGATGAAATTTGCAAGTTTGCAAGTTATAAATTGCACCTAGGTCTCCAGTTTCTATTGAGCTTTGGGAAATAAGTGTCTTGGGTCATTTTAAGGCATTTTTATAAAAAATTAATGGGTCTCCCTTAAGATACTATATATTTTGACATTTTTGGGATAAAAATATCAACATTTTTAGTGACCTCTATGGGGTGATTGATTGTTAATCAATTTCTCTTTAGTATCCTTCTAGTTCATTAGGCATGGAGTCACTTTAAGCTTAACACACTTTAATTGGTGAAGAACAAAACTAGGATTCACCTAAACAAAAATGAAATAGGGAAAAAAGAAACAAACTAAGGAAACAAAAACTCCTAATGAGTTAACCTATGCAAAAGCACTTATTAGGGAAAAATGACCAATCAATTATATACAAAACTTTTCTAGAATGAATTTTAATCTCAAAACTAAGTTTTGAGGTATATCCCATTAACTGGGATAAGTAGTTTTGATCCATCAATCTTGGATAGATGGAATACATTTGATCATTTTCATTGAGTTATAATGTATGGATCACTCCATATTGCATCAAACTTTGTGTGCTTGCCTAGTTTATCTCTTTTAACATCCCATTTGAGAACCACATCTCTTTCAGTGAAGCTCCTATTAGATAATTTTTTGTCAAAATTTTTCTTTGTTTTAACCTAATTTGCTTCCAAAACTTTCATTAAACACTTCCTAACTTCTTCTAGTTCCATGAGTTCTACCAATCATACTGTTATTTCATCATTATCTATTAGATCCAATTGATGATTGAGTTCTAGAGATGGTAACTCAATGGACTATGGGACTATGGCTTCCCTTCCATATACCAACATGAATGGATAATTACCAATGGCTCTCTTGGGAGTGATCATATTAGCCCACAATGCTGATTTTAATTTCATGTGCCATGTCCTTTGGTTATCCTTCATTATCGTTTTGATAATCCTTATGAGATTTTTATTGGTAGAATCGGCCAAGCCATTACCCTGTGGGTAATAATTGGAAAAAGTACTCAAGTATTCATTGTGTTTTATAGACCATTCACTCACTTGAGTACCCATAAAAGCTTTGGTATTATCCAAGATAAGGGTGTAAGGAACACCAAATCTTGTGACAATGTCATCCTTAAATTTGAGGATATCTCTCTCTATGGCATATTTTAGTGAAACTACTTTAGTCCATTTGGTAAAATAGTCAATTCTTGTAAGGACCCTTTTGTGGCCTGCACTTGATGGTTGATTGATCATGCCAATGAAATTCAATCGTCATTGAGCAAATGATTGGTCATCTTGGATTGATTTGAGAGGGAGAGCTACTAATATTTGCTTTCCTATAAAGTAAGCACATTTTTCATAGTTCCTTATGCATTGATGGTCTTATTTGAATATGTCAAGCCAATAATATCCCCCTCTCATTATTTTGATGGTTGTGGTTCTTGTAGATTAGTGTCTACTTGATGGAACATCATGAAACTCCTTGAGCACCTTTGGGACTTGACGAGGCTTGATACACCTTATCATGAATCCATTTATATCTTTCCTAAATAATACTCCATCAACAAAAACATAAGGAATATAATGGAATCTAAAATACCTTTTCTTGGACTGCTATAAATCATATGGGTACTCACTAATTTACAAGAAAATAGTCATGTCATAAATCCAATTGTTGAATAGAGGTGGAATGGCTAGCTGGGATGCACTTTGGGAATATAATACATCAAATACTACTTCAACAATATTAATATCATAATCCAACTATTCACATAATCCCTTTCCTCTTACAAGCTTTGTAATCTTGATGTTCATGTCATATTCCATGACCTTTGTGATCTATCTTGCTCTCTTTTCATTTATTTACTAGATTAGTAGGAAATTTTTGACACTTTGGTGACTAACCATCAAATGAATTTTATTATTGGAGAACACGTGCCTAAATCTATTGAGAGCTTTGTTTACAATATATACTTTCTTCTCCATGAAAATATACTTTTATTCATAATCCTTTAAAGATTGATTGATGAAAGATACTATTTGTTCTATTTGTTCTTTATTATGTTGGGTTAGAATATCTAAGATTTTACCTTCCCCTCAAAAATCATAGAGAATTAAATCATTCTCATAATCGGGGTTGAGAAGGGTAAGAGATTGAGAAATACCCTGCTTGATAGATTCAAAACTATCTCTTCATTATTGTGTCTAGCTAAAACTGACACCCTTATTGAGAATTGCAATGAGGGGCTTAGCCATGGAGGGAAAAAATGGAATGAACCTTCTTACAAAATTTATCTTTCCTAGAAATTTTTTTAATCCCTTCTTATGGCTCAGATGTGCTAGTGAAGATATGAGACTTACTCTTTTTGGGTCTATTACAAGACCCTCTTTTGAAACAATGTGTACTAGTAATTTACCTTCACGAACTGCAAAAATGCACTTTATTGGGTTGAGAGAAACTCCAAATTCTCAGTAGCTTTCAAAAAATTTCCTAAGGTGATCCAAGTGTGCATCAACATGTTTGTATTAGATAGTGATGTCATCTAGGTATACCAGGATCATCTCATTTATCAGATATTTGAAATCCATATCCATGGCTCTTTAGAAGGTAGAACATGCATTAGTTAGACCAAAAGGCATCTTTTTTATGCATATGTGCCCCATTTTTTAGTGAACATAGTCTTGAATTGGTCTGATTATTACACTAAGATTTGGTTATATCCAAAATAACCATCTAAAAGGGAAAACCTTTCAGTTCTTGATAAATTTTTAAGAATTTACTCTATGGGTGGAAGGGGATAATGATACTTCAGGGATGCTTTATTTAGGTCCCTAAAATATACACAAAGCATAATTTCACCATTATTTTCCTTATAGGGACCAATTTAGAAACCTAGGATGAATGTTTGATAGGGAAAATGATATTAGCTTTTATCAGTATAGACAACTCACTCTTCATCAAGGGTTATATTTTTGGATTGATCAGTCTCTATTTATGTCTAACAGGCTTGGAATTTGGGTCAAGCTCTATTATGTGTTGGGCTAAACTAGGGTCAAACCTATTTAGATCTTTATAACTCCAATCGAAGTTATCATCAAACTCTTGATACAACTTAATAAAATATTAATTTTTAGAATCACTACATACCTTTGCAATCTTCAATGTTTCACCTTCTGAGATGACTATTAGCTCATAGTCTTCTTCATTAACTATGATATTCTTCTTTTCGCCTTTCATATGATTATTAGAGTTGAAGATACTCTCTAAAGTAACAAGGCCCATAGGTAGCTTTTTTGTCTTCAATTGAATGATTTGATCTCCATATTGATCTCAGAGTCTTGATTGGTTTCTATCAGAGAATTTAACTTCTCTTAGAAAATTAACAATTTATTGATAACTATCAAAGACTTTCTAGTTGGTTACATTATCAAGAATAGATGGCCTTATTATCAACTTTACATGTTAGTTTTTCTTCTTCTTTATTTCTTCAATAAGGTTATACTGAAAACATACTAAGGCCATATGATTACAATATTTTTCCTATGTTCTTGTCATAGTTTGAATGTTTAAATTGGTACAATCTCATAAAAAGTCCCAAACCCTATGTTTGTAAGATCTTAGCAAGTTATTCTTAGCTATGCTTCTGGATCTTACTTTGTGAATAATTAATTTTCTATCACCAAATACTTATTGTGACTATATTCATATTTATTTGTCTAGTTGGTGACCTTAATTCAAAGCCTCATATTTAGCTACATTGTTAGTGCAGCTGAACTGAAGTCTGAAAAAATAAAAATAACTCTCCTTTTGTGGAGAGATCAAAATAATACCTGCACCTGCACCATTCTTACTTCTCAATATATCAAAGAACATTTTCCACATTCCTTGGAGATTCGCAACTAATTTTACAAGATTTGAAATGATTAAATCATTTTCATGGATGCAATATGTTCCCAACCCCATTTATTTTATATAATCATAAGGATCAAATTGGAGAGTTGGTTCCCATTCATATAGATGAGCGTCTAAAATTTAATCCATGGGTGTTTCCACCCCATGATCGAGTTCCTCTTCTTGATCTTGCAATGTATAACTCATATCCATAGGATAAGAGTGTTTGGCTCAATATGGTATTTAAAAATTAGTTCATATTTTATCATTACTCTCATTCCATATCTTGTCTTAAGAAGCATGTGGGACTAGTCAACATAAAAATATCCTCCCATTTTTGTAATCAAATCTTAGGAAAGACATATAGAAAAATATGGGGGAAGATCAAAAACCAAGATATCTTTGGAAATTTGCAAGCTTGGACATGCATGGATGGTAAGGTTTACATCCTTTATAGTCTCAACTATTTGAACAACAATCCCATTAAATTTAACCATACCTTTATGACAGGGGTGTACTTAACACCAAGAGAATCAACTATTTTCTTGGGCATAACAGAACTACTAGCCCTTGAGTCCACCATGCAGTTATGGACTAAATGTTTCCAAATTATATGATAAAGGTAAAATGGGGGAGACTTACCATTATTGATTTTTTTGGTGTTAGTTTATGGTTGACACAAATTAAGTACAAAATTAGGTTCCTTCACCAAAACTTTGTCTATTATTTGGAAGTCTTTCAAAGCTTCCTATAGCAAATCTCTTTATGCTGGAATAGATAGTGCTTCCCACATAGTGACATTCAAATTAGTTTTCTTCATTTGTTCAACAATGCTAAAAGGAATGTTACCAACCTTCACTGGTGCTTTTATGGGAGCCATGTATTCTTTTATGAGATTTGAGGTCAGTAATTTTAATTTTGTCTGGTCCATTGAGGGTAGCCTTTGTACTATGTTACCTTTTGAAAATTATTTCATAACTTTAGAAGTTGTAGCTACCCTAGGGGGTTTATCACTTTCTATTGACCTTTTCTTCGAATGTGTATTTGATGCCACCAAATCACCATCATTGAATAATTCCTCTTCCTCATTTACACCACAAAAGTCCTCTTCTTACCAGTTCAAAAGAGTAGTCTCATTCTGAGCATGTTATTATGTATCTTTATATTGGAAAGTGGCTTCTTATTGTTGTTTTTAAATTTTTGATATGTTTTACACCATCAAACCTTGACTGATGATACCATTAGGATAAGTGTTCTGATTATGTGGTTGAGCACAAGGATAACACCACTCATACTCCTAAGCCAAGTTGTTCTAAACAGGCAAAATATCTTTAGAAGTACCTAGTATAAGAAAAACATGAATGGTTGGAGGTTTTTCTTGCATACTTTGAATTTGTGGCTATGTATTGCCTTGGTATGGTTGCCTATTGGGTTGATATGTTTGGTTAGTTTATTGATAAGGCATGTAGTTCTAGGATTGTTACCTTTTCATTGCTACTAACTCATTGCCAAAGCTCTTAAGTAATGACTTAACCTTATTTAAATAATCATTAGGAGTTAGAGTTAAAGTTGGTGCTTTACTTGTGGTGGGAATTGGAGTAATCATAGGTTACATAAGAGGTATTTATAGAAATAGAGGCATTGGTGGCCTTGGGGTAATTTTTATAGCTTGAATCAACTAATTTTCTAATCTTATTATAATTTCGTAGGCATTGGGGAGTGTGGTACCACCAATCGACTGAAACATAACAGCTATATCACTATTCAAAGCTCTTGGGTAATATAAAAAAGCATTATTTGGGGTTGGGTTGACCAACACTAGAATTATATTCCATGTCTTTTGAAATTAAAATTTTAAGTCACTCATGAACTCATGAGGAGCCTATTGAATATTAGTTAATTGTTTAACTAAGGAGAGGTGGTCATTATTTTCTTCAAATTATGTGCATAGTGTAGTTCTTAATTCATCCCAAACATGAATGAAATTGGGAGGTAATCTCCTATACTGTTTTAGGTATTTCCCCTTAAAAAAGGAAACAAGAAGTCTGATTGTAACATTATCTTGTACTACATTGTGGACTGAACAAAGATTAGCAATGTCATGTATATGATCCATGGGAGTGGTGGAAGTTTCACCATTAAAATACGAAATGATTTTTAAAGCCAATGTGGGTATATCATCATACTAGGCCAATTGGAGTGGGTTGTCTCCATTGAAGGATACAATTTTTTGATTTATCAAAGCCATAATATGAGGTATGGAACTACTATGTGTATTTATAGGGGATGTAAATAGATTTTTAGGATATACTCTAGTGCAAGGTAAAACTGATCTTGATTTCTTCTTATATAGAAGTGATAATTATTTCAAGTCATCTTTTTTACCTTTAGTAGATGATCTCATTTATATTTTTGTAATACATAAACCTTGATTTACTGAGCCTGTAAGCCAATGGAGTCACCAAGGGATTTTGCAATGTGTATGAATCTCATACATTGTTTGTTAAGAATAACACCAATCTCTTAGTAATAATGTTTGGGTTCCACTAGGTGTGCCAAAAAATGTTATCACATAGATTTTGCACCCATCTCTATGTTGTAACATGCTATGTAATAATATAATGATACAATGGGATCACCTCTAAGAAATAGGACCTTGGTGAATTGAGGTGAACCTCTAGAGAAGGATGACTTCTTTTCACTAAATTTGGTACCACTGATAGACTACTAGTTTATGCAAAAATTATGATTTTTAATGATCTTGCTTCTAAACTAGGGTTGTCCATAGAGTTGTGAGGTTGTAATTATAGGTGGAAACTCCATGGGGATTGTGAAAGGAATCTTCATAAGAATACTTGATTGGTTTGACAAAACCTTAGATTTAAAAATCTATAAAAAATTTGAAACTTGACAAGATCTTGAATAAAATGACACTTTTAAAATGAACTAAAAAACTCTAAAGCTAATGCCAAGTAAGGAAAGATAACTAAAAATCTAAAAAATAGAAAAATATGGAAAATTGACCTATGCTTAGTTATGATAGCAACTTGATTACTCACAAAGGATACAAGGATGATAGAAGAATACCAGGCATAAGTAGCAATGATGTTTGGTTCAAAGTATGGATTAAATGCACATCAAAATGGTTTAAATGCATGGATCATAGGGTCATGGATTGAGGCACAGAGCTCCAATCTCTAAATTTGCAATTAGACAATTTTTTCCAATTAACCCTATTTCATCAATATATAACCTCACATTAAATGCCCTTAGGTTGGTGGTTGGTGAGAGGTTATGAAATCTAGAGTTTATGAGCAACTTTGCAATTTTAAAAATTTGTGATTTGCACATTGAATTCCACTCTCTATATGATAGTTTGGTTCTTTGAAAATGGGAAGTAGAACTTGAGGTGCAATTTAAAACTTTTCAATTTGTAAATTGCAATCGGAGTTCTAGTTTCTATATGAAGTGTATTCAGCTGGAAGTGGGACTTAAGTTGAAATTTACAAATTTACAAGTTGTAAATTGTAATTGGAGTTATGTTTTCTAGTTGGAGTGATGCATGAAAATCGAAGGGTAGAAAACAATTTACAAGTTTGTAAGTTGTAAATTGCATTTCAATCTCTAGTTTCCATGGGGTATGTGTTTGGTGGGAAGTGAAACTTCGGTTTCAATTTGCAACTTTGAAAATTACAAATTACGAGCGAGGTTATAGTTTTTTATGGGTGTGAGTTTTGTAGGAAGTAGAGATTGGAAAGTAATTTATAATTTTTCAAGTTAAAAATTGCATTCCAATCTCTAGTTTCCACCGGATATAAGTAAAGTAGGAAGTGTAGGTCTAGATGTAATTTTCAAGTTACAAATTGTGCCCAGATCTCCAATTTCCATTAGGATTTGGGAAACAAGTATCCTGGGTCATTTGTAAGGCATTTTTCCAAAAAATTTAATGGGTCTCCCTTAGGATACTATATATTTGGCATTTTTAAAATAAAAATATCAACACTGCCATTAAAATACTACACTTGAATCAATTGATTATTAATTAATGTGCTCATTTATTCCACTCACATACTTATAAGAATGCACATAAAATAAAATCAAACTTACTACATGTACAAATAATAGAAATAGTATAAATTTCCTTGGAAGTAGCCTCTAGACCTTTATTCTTATTGTTGACTCTCTCAATACCAATCATAGAATTATTGTATCATTTATTTTGTTGATAAAGCATTGGTCTTTTCAGGTTTCCATCCTTTTACAAATCCTCATCAAAACTCATTTTTAGCTCATAAAGCCTCCTAAAAATCAAAATATTGAACAACATATATAACAAAAATAGTTACACTTCACAAAATTCTATGGTAACTAAATGTATTTTACACAGTCATGATTGATGACCGATTCAAAAATTATCAACAAAGTCATCCTATAGGGACTTGGAACTCTTTGCCCTTATTTCCCTTATTTTTACTTCCATTCTCTATTTTATTTTTATTATTTGTACTTGGACAAGACTTTTATCACCTTGTAGAATTATTTTCTAATTGTAGATATTCAAATCATATTTTACATGATATGATAGTATTGTACACTTGAAAAATACCAATCATGAATAAAACCTATAGTTGAGGACTTTATCATTTCCAAAAGGGTTTGCATTCGCCATCTCACTCTGTCTAACTAGTTATCCTATAGTCTGACCCTAATATTCTAATGGATGAAATCACCTATATCTCATAGTATCTCTAAAATATTATTTATATCCTACTTTTATAGTTACATATCCTAAATAAATTTCTATTTTTCAGGGCACTACTATCCAGATTAGGACATTAGTATTGATTTTAGTGTCCTCTCTTTCCAAATGATCAACTTTGAAAATATTTTAACATATATGGGTTAGCCTACGATATTCATTTAAATTCATAACAAAATGTGTGATTCACATGATTTAAAATTAGAATGTTGGTTTTATGTTA
>JARHVA010002123.1:2500000-2803493 GCA_037957365.1 Torreya grandis | reverse complement strand
CAATAACCCTCAAGACCATGGCATTCACACGATTAGCACTATCTTGCCTCTTGTCCTTGACCAACCTCTTCCATTAAAGGATGAAGAACCTCCTTCTCCTACTAGTCCTCCATCTACCTCTCTTATATTGGGCGACGCTTTGACCACATCAACGCCATCAAGCCCACCTTCATCCGAAGACCCTACCTTGCCTACTCCTCAACTACAAGTAGAAGGCATGATCATCCATGCCCTCTGTCCACTTAAGGAGCCGCCCTCTCTTATTTCTTCTCCACCAAGAGAAGAACCAGTCTCTCTACCCATTTCAATCGAGGAAGACCCAGTCACGGTTTCCTCTTGCCCTTTGCGTGAGATTCCTACATCTCACTCACCTCCGTCCACATCCAAACCCAAACCCATATCTAACCTCGCCTCGCACAATGGTGGCCCTCGACCCAAACACATGAAGACTACTAGACCTCATCGGAGGACTCCTCCCCCACCTTCGTCATTACCTTCAATCTTGGGCCCGCATCCATCCACTTTAATAGGAGTGCTTCCCACTCCCATCCTTCATAGAAGCACATCGCCTCCATTACTCCCTCAACCCATTAGACATACATCTCATCCAAACCTTCGACCTATACCTCCTTCGCCTCCCAAACCAGCGTCACCAACCCTCACTGCAATAAGACATCCAGACCCGTTAGCAGGCTCATATGCCTTGCTCTTACGGCACTTGTTACAGTCCTCTCGCCTCGACCTCCTGCCTCTTAGATCATATCACTCTCTCGGACCTAAACCACCATGGTTCGATGACACTTGCATTTGTGCGTATCATCGCACGCCTGGGCACGACACGGAGCATTGTCATGCCCTCAAGGTCGTCGTTCACCAATGTTTGGAGAATGACACCTCCCTTCTCAACCACGTCATCAACAGACCTTCAACACCACCTCACTCATCACCTCTCGGATCAAGACCCTCATGGTTCGACAACTCTACGTTTTGCCACTATCATCACACTCCGGGACATGACACTGAGCGTTGTTGTGCTCTCAAAGCTGTCATTCGTCAACACCAGAAAAAGGACTCCCTTCTCACCAAGGATCCTCTTGACCACCTCTTCAACAAAACATCCACCCCGACCCATGCCTCTCCAACCTCATCACCTAAATCGGGATCCCCACGTCAGACTGTGGTCCCTTTACCACCTTTGACCCCCTTATTCGACATCAATACCATCCATCTGACCACTAAACCTCGACCGACCTTAACCAATCTTTCAAACATTCTCCCTACCCGCTGGGGGAACTCATCTTTCATCCAAACCTCGACCAACTTTTCAACCCAGTCTCTGCCACATATCAATCACTCATCTCGACCAAGTGTTCATCGACCCAACCCCCGATCAATTATTCGACTAGTCTCAACCAAACTTCGACCAAATATCGATCAACCAGACCTCTCAACCAAACATTCAACCTTTTTCAACCAACCAACGACAATGTCAACCAACTTCACATCCATCAATCAACACCTGACCAATCTGGAAAGAGCCAAATTGGGGCAAGTTTGCTCCTAATTGGCTTGGACCTTATCATAACACACTAGCATGGCCCAGGGTCTTATTAGACCTTAAACCCCTTTCTGTCTTGCGTCTTCGACCATTCTTCTGCTAGTTGAGTACTCGTCTACTTGACACGTAACTTGAGCTTGTCCCTTGAGCAATCCTCGTCCTCTTAATCCTCATCCCTTTCAACCCTATTCCTCTTAACTAGTTCTCTACAACCCTTTTAGGATGCCTGGATGCTTTGTCCTAATAAAAGGGGCGTCCTTGAACTTCTACAGTCTTGTCCGTGACTCTCATTTCTATCAATATATACAAATCAAGATGTCAAAACATATCCATGGTCACTAAATCAAGTCAAATTAAAAAGACAGACTGATCCCTCGAAGGACAGCTGTACTATCATTGCTGTATTACTAGACTGATCCCTTGAAGGACAGCTAGGCCAACTTTTCAAACATTATCAAGCAAAAATATAGACCACTCCCTCGAAGGATGGCTATGACTACTCTAGCAATAAACAACAACTTTTTTAGAAGCTTCCCGCATTGATCAGCTTCGCAACATGACCATTACATCAAATGACATCTCTATGCAGGCTTCCCGCATCGATCAGTCTGCGCAAAAAAAAAAAAAAAAAATGAGTCACGGACATTGGCTTGTAGTTGTCTCAGGGTCTCCTATAAAAGGGGCAAGGTTATTCCTGCTCTTAAACTGGGTTACCCTATCCTCCTCCTATCACCTGCTCAAGGGACTTCGAGCTCACTTTAATGTCAAAGTGATTCGATTACCGTTCTAACACCATACTGGTCAACGACGTAATGCATGAACGGGGCTTTTGTTCTAATAACCCCTATCTATGCTCCCTTTCTGGTCCTTGTCAATGAAAGAGCAATTTGCCTTTCACCTTTTCTCTACACTTTGGTCACACTTTGGCCACGTCAATTGTCGACTCATCCTTAAACCAAACCAACTTCAACATTTTTCAAACCAGCCTCGACATTTTCAACATGACATCAGGCATCATCCTTGTCCTTTTCGCATAGTTTCTATGGATACCAATACACATGGAAACTATCGACCAGACCCAATTTATGTTAAGCATAAACCAATACTTGCTGAAGCATAAATAGACCTTCCATTCATTTTTAGCATGCATCCATCGCGACTATGGAAACTTGCTAGGGATGAAAGACTCTCGACCAATTCTACAGAATACACCATCTGTAGCATCCTTTTATCCTCATCTTAGCCTCGTCATTTCAACACATGACCAATCTCATCATCAACCAATCTTCTCAATTTGTCTGAACTACATTGGTCTGAGGCCCTATGACCAGGGCTATGTAGGCAGCACTCAAATACCACATCTTCTGAGGTTAGCTCGACCACCCCCGTTTGTTCGTCTCTTTGATGGACAAACCTTCTCTTCTTTGACTCTTATCACGCCCAACTTCGTAACCTTTGACCAAGACCTTTTGACCAAGACCTTTGTCCAAGACCAATCATTGACTTTGACCAAGACCAATCAATCCCTCTGACCCTCCCTCCCTTTTAGGGAGAACTACATCGGCCTGAGGCCCTACGACAGGGGCTATGTAGGCAGCACTCAGTTGACATGGGGTCTTCTGGGGTTAGCTCGGCCACATCCTTTCGTCCATCCATCCTCTTGACCAATGACCATTGGAGATCATGCGTATCTTCTTTGACCTTCTTCCATGCCAATGTTGCCTTGGTTGTTTTTGCGTGTATGCTATTCCACGGCTGGTTAGCAGAATTGTCCGCAGACTATTTTTGACCCTTCACAAGTATAGGATCGCGAGCCAGTTGATCCCTACTACTTGTGGCCTTTTCATGTTTCTGGGAGCACTTCCTGAGCCCTGGATACCTGGGACACGATGACCATTTGGAGCTTCAGCTTAGATTGAGTGACCCGATCAGCAGACGACTAAATGCTGGGGCCCGGTTACTTCAATTTTGGCACTCCTTGACCCTCGACATGCGACAATTTGACCTGACCCTCTCGTGAAGTGGACTACGCGCAATCACAACTATGGCAGCGTTTTCACTCACTCTCTTCTATCCATTTCTCTGTCAAATCGACACTCGATCTTCGGTTCCCTTCTCTCGACTATCGCTTTAAGGGGGGAACACCTCATCCTTTTTCTGGGGCAACCAACTCTTGTTTTTGTCTTGCAGTTCGTCTAGAACAACCAACAAGACAAAAAGGGGCAAATGTAGACACCGCAAACGTGTCTGCACCTTGGCTCTCCCCCTTGGTCCTTTCTCCCTCCTAGTCCTCCTTGGTCCCTAACCCACCTAAGTCTTATTAATTAGAAATAAACATCTATTTTTAATTAAATAAGGCCCCCTTTCCACCCTACCCTTGCCACCTTGGATCCTCCCTTGAATCCCTCCACCTTCCCCCTAGCATTTATTAGGCCAAATCTCTCCATTATATCCCCCCTCGCCCATTTTGGCATCCTCATGACCGTTCTTCCCATGACCCCTCGCCCGGCGGTGTGCAAGAATGGGCAGAGGCTATTTTTAGCCTCTGTGCCCATCCTGCGACCGCCGACGTCGGTGACCCTTCGGCCGACGTCGGCGAAATTGCCGGCGTCGGCAACCTTCATTATCCCTTTCTGCATCCGTTGCAGCCCCTGGACTCTTGAGCTCGAAAATAGACTTCTCTCAGTGCTTTGGCTTTCATCTCTCCTCTGTCTTGACCTCGTGTAATAGTAGCAACAGGTGAAAAGGCTCTGGATCAGGTATTCTCTTCTTGCAACAAGTCTTCCGTGGCTCCAGCAACAGCTTCTCCTCTCTTCATTCAGCAAGCTAAAAGGTAAGCAAGTCTAGTTTTTTATTTCATTTCTTTAGTTTTTAATCATCTATCCTCTATTGTCTTCTGCTCCCTCTGTCCTCCCCCCTGAGAGGCTGCAAAGCCTTCTCAGGCCCCGTCCTCTGTGAATCCTCCTCTTCCCTGTCCCTCTCTTTTTCCAATCACAGACAACTTTCTCATCCCTCTGCCAAAAAGACCTTGCATCAGGCACCCAACCAGAATCAGACCACTCCCCAGTCCATCCAAACTTGTCCCCATTCAGTCTCAGACCCGTCCACAGTCCAGAAAGCAACCCAGACCCGACTATAGGGCACAACCCCGACCGACGCCGGTCACTTCCCCAACCGACGTCGGCAGGATAGCCGACGCCGGCAGATCAGCTAACCGACGCCGGCGACATTTCCAACCTCGGCGACTGTCTTCAGCCATACAACTCTTTCAGGTAATCATTTTGTTTTCTTCTTTCCTTTCTAATTTCTTTGTCACTTCCGTATTCTGGCATTCTGTCTTTTATCAGTCACTTATCTCATCAAAACAGTGGGTTGACCTCCCTTAAGGAAGTTTTTACACTTCTGGGAACAAGCTTTTGCTTGGCAACCCACTGCCTATCCATCTAACATTTTCTTGTCCAAGTTTTCATTTCTCTTGCAGGTGTCATTCCTCCACATCCAAAGAGGAGTGCTCACAAGCGTCTGGATTTACGGTGTGCAATCTTTAGTCCAGGTACTTCCCAAGCCTTGTCCATTAATTTCTTTTAGTTTCTTTTTCTTAAGTCTGAAAAGCAATTTGAGGTAGAAACAGATACCACACAAGAATGAATAAATAATAATAATAAATAAACTTATAATTTGAGCCAATAACTACTAGGAAACATTGTTTGGGAGATAAAAATGAGATATTTATGGAATTGCAATTTAAATGCTCTAATAATTGAGGTGTTTTAGTGTGTAAAGATAGGAATTCATTGAGTTTTAGATTATAGAGGTCATAAACCATAGTTTTTGTGTAAATAGGCTTAGATATGAGTCTTATAACACTAAATATGGAGTATACATGTGCTTTCCAAGATTGGAGGGTTTGGCCAATTAAGGAAGCCAAATATGTGCCAATAGGGTTTTAGGATAATTATGAGATAAAAAGTAAAGGCATCAAAGAATAAATTATTTGACATTTATGTGAGTGTATATTCCAAAATTCTCACTGTATAAAAACTAGGGGAAGAAGCCACTAGTGATCAAGTTGAGGAGCAATCAATAGTCATTAGATAATAACTAGATAAAGTAACATTAGAAGCATTGGGCATGTAAGTAGTGAAAGTCCTAACTAGTATTAGAGAGGTAGATAAGGAATAATAGAAAAAGAAATGAATGAGTGCATGAATAAAGGACAAACTATATGAAATTAAATCAAAGGTAAAGGGAAATTGTACCCCAAGAACATGAGAAAGAAAGATACATCAGGTGCACCATAGTAAAAAAAATAAATTGAGCCAAATAAAGATGCACTTCATGGAATTATAGTATCTTGAGGGCATGACACACATTGATAAATGTAATTTAAATGTTGAGAAGGTCAATGTGCAATATTAAAGCCCTTAGAAAGTGGGAAATGAGGCAAATTTGAAGAATGATTATATGGTTAGTAAAAGAAAGAATGCCCCATAGGGGAATGCCATATTTGGCTACTCATTCAATCAAAATGGATAAAGATAGGGTTATCCAATTTCATTCACTCCCCTACTTTACTAAATCTAAGGATTTGACATGATTTTTGATCTTTTGTATACATGAAAATATGTTATACTTCATTAGTTGAAGGATGAAGATCAAACCTACCTAAATCCATGAAGTGACTAGATTAGTCCACTCAGGAAAAGACATCAAATAAGTGTTAATCAACACTAAGGAGTTTGATTATATGTCCAGAGAACATAATTAAAATAAATATGGGTTCACTTTCCCCATTTTTAACATAAAAGATAGAACCACAAGGGTTTTAACACACTTGGTAAGCACCAAGATACATGGATTAGGGATTTTGGGTAGATGTCAATAAAGTTTTTATATAAATAGCACATGAGATGGCCAAGGGAACACTATTTAACATCTCTAAGTTCTTGGTGGATTTAATCATTGAAGGCACATAGGATTTAGGAAAATTTTAAATATAGCATGATCTTAATGCTCATATTATTTGATGAGATTGGTGTTTCTCATGGTTTTGAAGAAGACTGATGGAAATTCCCCCTCCACGAAAAATATTGAACACTAAAATATCACATCTATACTTTCTATGAGTTAATCTCAAAAAAAATATAAGGTAAGAGTGGATAAGTGGTCTCTATGGATGAAGGATGCAATAGGGGATAATTGGCACATCCTAAGGGTACTACTATAAATAGTGAAAGATCAAGATAAAATTCACCATAATGTAACATTATTCATTGGTGCAAATCAAGTTGGCCAATGGTAATATATCAAGTTATTGATATTTTCCATATGTATTTATGTCACAATACTTTGTCTATGTGGTGAATGTAATTTCATATACATATAAGATAACCATGGATGTGTATAGGATTTGATCCAACCATTTAACATATAAAAGACATTGATTTCATAATGAATTCCCAAGAAGATTAACCTAACATGAAAGAGTTGGAACAATAATAGTTAGAAGAAGAAGTAGGGATAAAAGAGATAAAAATGGTCACAAAAGGGAAAATAGGTTGGATGAAAGATATCCACCCATATACGAAACAAGAATAGGATAACATATACACCAAAATCTAGGGAGACATGGGAAATGAATACTTGTACATGTGGAATAAAATGTTAGGTTGTGGAGCTAAAAGCTTCAACTGATGCAGACATGGAGGAGGTTGCTGAGTTATAGGGATATCGGTGTCGGTAGTGCAACCGATGTCAGTCATCTACAGTACATATGGCAACCAACATCGGTAGGAGTCAGCTGACATCGGTCACCTCCAGACAGACAGCGACCGATGTCGGTCACTTGTGCAGTTCTAGAACTATTCATTGTATGAACAGTTAGTTTGTTGAACCAGTTGTTTACATGTAAAGACTATTTCGAGTCTTGAGCTACATGTCTAATTGTTGTAAATTAGAAGTCTAAGTTATTGTTTAGTATGGGATCTATTTATAGACCCATTGGCATGTATTGTAATGAAGAGCAATAGAGGAAGGCAAGGTAGATCATTCCAATTATAAGAACAAGGTGATCTGAAGGTGGCAGCAAGATCAGGGAGAAGTTCTACATGGTAAGTAAGATCATTTGAGTTGCAGGTTGTTGCAAGTTCATGGTAGATTTACTTGAAGTACTTGTGTACTGGTAGTGTTATTACTGACTAGTTGGAGGTGAACACCAACTCTGTGTTTGAGTTGTGTGTTGGGACCATTTTTGGTAGGAGAGTGAACTCTTGAGGGAAAGAGATCTGTACATCTAAGAGGTGTGGAATATTGTGGCATCTTCATCATATTTCCTTCTAGCATGAGTATTAATACAAGATTGTGTTTTGTCTCTCATATTCTGTGTCATTTGTGAATTTTAGTTACTTGTTAATTCTGGTATAATTCCGTGTTTAGTTGCTTATACAAGGTAATCATATTGTACTCTTATTGAGGAGTAGGATCCTGACAAGCGGTATCAAAACTTTATGTTCTAGGTACCTTACAAGTGGTATCAAAGCTTTTGGTTGGGTTACTAACAGGTTGTATCAGATTTGGTTAGTGTTTGTTGACTACAGGTCACTCACAAGGGTTTCTATTTAAGTGGGAGTATAACAATGGTAGAAGAAAGTAAGCTACAAATGGAGAAGTTTAATGGCAAGAAATATCAATTATGGAGGATGCAGATAAAAGATTATCTGTATTAGAAAGATTTGTACTTACCATTGGGTGGGGTTGCATGCAAGCCCATGGATATGAAGGATGAAGAATGGAAGGTTCTTGATCGAAAGGCTTTGGCATCTATAAGGTTGAGCCTTGCATCGTCTGTGATTTCCAACTTATCATAGGCTAAGACAATGGTAGAGTTGATGGAATCTTTGGCAAATTTATATGAAAAACCCTCAGCTTTGAATAAGGTATTTCTTATGAAGTAATTATTTAATTTACAAATGTTGGAAGGTGGATCTATACATAGTCATCTTAGTGATTTCCATGGTTTGGTAAACCAGTTAAATTTAGTCAATATTGTTTTTGATGATGAAATTAAGGCTCTCTTAATCTTATGCTCATTACCTAAAATTTGGGAGAGTTTGGTAATGGCAGTTAGTAATACTACGTTTGCTTCAAAAATCTTAAAAGTGGATGATGTTGTGAGTGTAATCTTGAATGAAGAAATTTGTAGGAAAAGCATAGGTGAATCATCAGGGAATGCTTTGAGTGTTGAAAGTAGGGGAAGGCAAAGAGAGAAGATCGAGCATGGGAGATCAAGGTCCAAGATAGGTAGGAGATCCAAATCCAGGTATGGCAGAATAACCTACTGGAATTATGGAAAGAAAGGGCATGTAAAGAGAGATTGTTGGTTGGTTGAAGATCAACATGAAGGACATGAAGAAGCAGATGTTGTAGGTATTGTTACACAGGATGCTCTGGTATGTTCCTTGGATATAGTATAATCTTGGGTTTTAGATTCTGATGCCTCTTTCCATGCATCCCCAAATAGGGAATTTTTTCATGATTATGTCCAGGGAGACTTTGGAGAAATTTATTTAGGGGATGGTAAGCCTTGTTAAATGGTTTGCAAAGGGAAAGTGAAGCTGAAATTGCAGACGAGCAACACATGGGTGTTGAAGGAGGTCATGCATATCCCAGTCCTGAAGTAGAATTTGATTTCTATTGGAAAGTTGGGTGATGAGGGTTGCACAGTAACTCTCACAGCGGACTCTTGGAAAGTTTCCAAGGGTGCACTTGTTGTAGCAAGAGGTAAGAAAGTAGGTACACTTTATCTATCTACTTGTATTACTGATTCTCCTTCTGGTTTATCTACTTCAGCTATAGATTCAAAGATGTGGATTAATAGGCTTGGTCACGTGAATAAGAAGGGGATGCATGTTCTTGAGTCAAAGGGTATGCTTTCGGATTTGAAAAGCATGGATCAAGATTTTTGTAAGCAAAAAAAGAAAGTGACGTTTCTTGAGAAATCTGATGTTCATGACAAGACTAAGAAAGCCTTGGTTTTCAAGGAGAAGATGATAGACAAAGATCAGTGTAAGGGGTTGAAGAATTCTAAGCAGAGCAAGGTTGATATGGACAAGGGTTTGATCCAAAAGGAGCTCACGAGTAGAATTCATCGCTCACAAGTAAAACATAGAGACCGACGTCTCTTAGAATGTTGGCATCCAGATAGGGACCGACATCAGCTATGTGCAGCCTAACATTAGTGACTCTGGACAAATAAACACTGGTGTTGGACAAGGGGGAACCGACATCGGTGATGAGGTAGTCGCATGGAATCGACATCGGTCAGGTGCAGACTGAGATGTGACTGGCATCGGTCACTGAGATGGATTTTGAGTAGACAGCAAGCTGTCAAGGAGTCTCAAACACCCATATGGAGGAATGAAAGGGTAAGTAAACCTCAAATTCATCATTTCCCTTCTTTACACTACTTTTTACTCACTGATGGTCAAGAACTAGGAAGTTATTAAAGAAGCAGAGCAGGTAGATCTAGGAAATAGTGGGAGCTTGGCATGGATGAGGAATGTGATTCTTTAGAGAAGAACCAAATGGGAGTTTTTTGGTGGAGTTGTCAGCTAGAAGAAAGCACTGAGAGACGAATGGATTTTTAGGATAAAGAAGAGTGGGAATGGACACGTGAGATGGAAGGCCAGGGTATATGGTCTTGAGTAAGCTGCAGGATAATGGAGGTTTAACCATTGCGTTTTCTTTACCAAGTTGGATAATATTAGCTACATTATCCTATTACTATATGTTGTGCTTGTTGTAGGGTCACATATGCAGGGAGTTTTTGAACTAAAGGTAAAGTTATTTTAGAGGTGTGTCATGAGGAATTTGGGAGTAGCAAGATTATTTGGCATGAGTGTGTTCTAGAGACATGGAAGGTCGCAGGTTGATTTTGTCTCCAGATGATTGTGTGAAACCAGTTAGCACGCCGATGGTTGGATAGTTCTATGAATAGTGTCTTGATTCACATGATGAGGTTGAGTACATGTGTACTAAAACTGAGATTTCCCAAGCAGTGGGAGTTGTCAGCAAGTTTGGAGCCAATTCGGGAAAGAAGCACTTGAGGGCAGTTCAGTGGATTCTTAGATATCTGAGAGGGACCAGCAGAAGGTGCACATGTTATGTAGGGTCAAGTTATTTTCTACATGGGTTTGTATATGTGGATGTGGTAGTTGATTTGGATGATAGGAGGTGCACCACAGGATTTGTGGTGGTTGGTCTTCAAGAGTGATTTTGAAGAGGGATACAAAGCCAAGAAACAAACTAGATGATGTACATGTATAGGTATAGTTGCAGCTATTTATCTCCAAGTGGGAGATTGTTAGGTTGTGGAGCTAAAAGCTTCAACTGATGCAGACATGGAGGAGGTTGCTAAGTTCTAGGGATACTGGTGTCAGCAGCTCAACTGATGTCGGTAGTGCAACCGACGTCGGTCATCTACAGTGCAGATGGCAACCAACATCAGTAGGATTCGGCTGACATCGGTCACCTATGTGGTTCCAAAACTGTTCATTACACAAACAATTAGTTTGTTGAACTGGTTGTTTGCATGTAAAGACTATTTTGAGTCTTGAGCTACGTGTCTAATTATTGTAAATTAGAAGTCTAAGTTATTGTTTAGTATGGGATCTATTTATAGACCCATTGGCATGTATTGTAATGAAGAGCAATAGAGGAAGGCAAGGTAGATCCTTCCAATTATAAGAATAGGGTGATCTGCAGGTGGCAGCAAGATCAGGGAGAAGTTCTACATGGTAAGTAAGATCATTTGAGTTTTAGGTTGTTGCAAGTTCATGGGAGATCTACTTGAAGTACTTTGAGTACTTGTGTACTAACAGTGTTATTACTGACTAGTTGGAGGTGAACACCAACTCTATGTTTGAGTTGTGTGTTGGGACCATTTTTGGTAGGAGAGTGAACTCTTGATGGAAAGAGATCTATACATCTGAGAGGTGTGGAAGATTGTGGCATCTTCATTGTATTTCCTTCTGGCATGAGTATTAATACAAGATTGTGTATTGTCTCTCATATTCTATGTCATTTGTGAATTCTAGTTACTTGTTAATTCTGGTATAATTCCATGTTTAGTTGCTTATACAAGGTAAACATATTGTACTCTTATTGAGGAGTAGGATCCTGACAAGTGGTATTAGAACTTTATGTTCTAGGTGCCTAAGATAAAATGAGGCCTAAACATACCACAACAAAAACCTGTAAGTATATGTCTTCTTACTTTAGATGCATATGTAGATAAATAATTATTTAAAGTTCCTATGGCTGTAAGAGTGGATCCTAAATAAAATTTAGTGAATTTTGAGATGTGAGTTCTATGAATCCTATGAACATGAGCGACATACAAGAGGGATGCACACTAGTAAAATCCGTTGAATAAATTTCCAGGTAAAAAACTATGAATAATGAAACCTATAAATGAAATTGTACACAATAAATGAAGTATCAAAGGTTATTGAATAGGAAAAGAAGAAATTCACCATAGTATAAAGCATGATTGAGGAGGATCAAGGAAAGAACATATTATTGGAGCATAAGGTAACTTCTATGGATCTCAAAGATCTGAAGTTAGGTTAATGGGTTATTAAGGAGAAACTAGGCATAGTAGACGGAGTTGACATAGCCCAAGCCAAGGATATGGAAAGTTATAAATTATAATTGATTGACTACTAAAGTGGGGGAAGTCATTAGATATGTGTGATATGAAATTATAAAATCTAAATTGAGTTTTTTAAGAAATTGAAAAATTGAGAACACATTGAATAACCTCTCAAAAAACATAGAAATAATAGAGTAACTCTTTTTGAATTTGTCATAGAAAATATCTAAAATAGACATGAGTTTCCAAGAATGATAATAAGAGAAAATTTTGGTAGCCACCTATGTATATAAAAATAAAAATAAGGAGGAATATAAGAAAAATTCAAAGAGGTTTAATAAATTAGTCAAATAATAAGTGAAAATAAGGATTTCAAGTGGCACTTATCAAATATTCAATTGAATAAAATTTATGAGGAAATCTATCTTGAGGAAATAATAAAGGAATCTACTGAGAATATAGTAGTGTAAAAAATCAAGATAAAGAACTCCAATAATAACCTCTAGCCTTAAGGGGATTGGGTATGCAAATAATAAGCATCATAGAGAACATACAAGGCTCATTTAAAAGGTGGGCCACTTTTGAAGAAAAGTTGCTCCCAAATTATTTTGATTAAATGTAGTAAATTTATCTAATGGATGAAAATATTAGTGTGGGGTGATGTTTAACCCTAAATTTTGGCTAAGTATGGATTTGCATAGGAATAATAGAGAGATAATGTGTTCATGTATGTTATGAACCAACTATGTGATGCACTATAAATTATTGTTCTAGACATTATGTAGCATGCTTTACAAGTTTTGGCTGACATTTATCTATTTTTGACAGATGATAGGTTATGATGTAGACATTTCACTCTGATAGCATGTTTATTGTTAATGTTTTTGATCCATTTCTATTGTAAACAATTATGATGGTTTTAATTATATCTCACTTATATACTATTTAGTTCATAATTATTTTATTATTTGATATTGATTTTTTATTGCCCAGATGTTGTTGATGCCATATGTGGTGGTTATAGAGATAGGATAATGAACTAGACTAGAGATGGATTTTGATGGTTGGGGGATGAGGAATAAAGGCACCCAACATATGTAAAAGGGGATAAACTAATTAATGCAAGAACTTGTAGCAATCCATCATTTTATTTTGATCATCTTCTTGAATTATTTGTCTTGCTTGTCTTCACTTGTCAATTTTAATGATTATGAGATTGTTTTCATTTCTTATTTGTGACAACTTCAATGGTATTTTTATTTTGTTATTAATGTATGCTTGTTACACTCTTCTATGAGCTTAGGCACTTTGATTCCTTACTTAGCTTGTTCATGTTTTGACTTTTTGTGTCTCAACTAAATCTGAATTTGTTATTGATGTTATTATTTTATTAAATCATTATTTTAGTTATTATTATTTTATTATTGTTGTTGATTACCTTGGTCTATCTTATAAACCCCTCTCTTTCCATTCCCCCCCCCTCCAACTCCTATAAAATGGACCCTAACAAAATATTCTAAGTCAAAATTGGTGATAATGTTATCTTTTGACAAATTTAAAAAATTACCATAATCACTATGGTGGTGGGACTTTGACCCAAATAAAATCTTATTATGGCAATTTCTTGGTCTTTGGTAAAATCTGATCTTAGACTATAATTATATTTTTTTGGGTTTTTGGGCAAATCTGATTTTAGCATTATTGGCATGGGGCACTTGGGAGGAGCTTAGCATGAACCCTAATGAATTTTTCATGGACTATGTCATGGGGTTAGAAGAGAAATGGAAGAGAAAGAGGGGGGAGGCATGGATAAGGAAAGGAGGAAAGAATGAAACCCTAAGAGCTTGGGTAGCAGCTTGGAAGGGTTGGTTAAGGGCAAAAATTTATTGGTGAGGAGAGAGAACCTCCTACTTGGTCATGACTACAAAAAGTAGGGTGTGGTAAGTGAGTAGAACACACAAGTTTTTTAGTTTCTCCTCCATTATTTTGAAGGGAAAGCAAGTAATTTTTGCATTTTTTAATTTCTTACAAAGAATTTTTCATTTCCAAAAATTGAAAGGCATGTAATAGAGGAAAAATTACTTATAGGTTCATAAGGAATTCATTTGAATTCCTGATGAATGAACAAGAGTTTGAAATGAGTTTGTTTACAACTAAAACAAATAACATTTCATTATTTATTCCATGGCTACTAAAAATCTAGTTGTAGAATTTTGGGGTTTGCAAAAATAATTTTTTTTTAGTTAAAACCATTGCTTATAATCATGGCTGATTCATTTAAATCATTTTTAATTTATATTTGCCTTACTTAGTTGGAAATGGTGACTTGGGTTGACCTAGGGAAGAATAAATCTTGGGTATTTTGTTAAAATTTTCATAGGTGTCATTTACCCTATTTTCCTTTATGTTTTAAAGATTCAATTTAGAAAAAAAATGTTATTTTAATAAAATTTTATACAAATTTTACATGTTGCCCAGTGTTTTTTTTACAAGGCATTTGAAGGGTTGTATTCTGGTAAAATTCATGCACCAAATTTTATAGGAGAATTTTCAAACTTTTGTTGCTGGTATTTAGAATTTTAATATGTAGATTTGCCTACCTTGGATGAAATTATATTATTAGTACATATTAACAACAAATTGCTTTATTTTCATACCTATAAATGAGAAACTAATTGCTAAGTAATTATGGAACTTGTTAAATTGTATACTTTCCTGATATAAGATTCAAACCAGCACCTTGATGTCTGAATTGGGTAAATTTGTCACAATAACACATTGTTGTAAGTGACCAAATTATCATTTTGTTCAGTTGGTAATGAATCATTGTAGTATTTAGAACCTCAGTGATGAATATGTTTTTATTTCTCATTTTATGACAATGTTTTATTTATTCATTTTGGCTACTTGGGATAAGTGATAAAGGAAAATGAGGTCACTTGAATCAATAAGTTGACTTTTAGAATCCTTGAGATGAATACTAGATTACCAAAATTATTAATGAATGTATGTATTTGAAATTTAAATTTAAAATTTTCATTGTTACACTGTTGTAAGTTAAATGGATCATTACCTTAGTGTATTTGCCTACATTCCCAAAGTCCTGAAATCTAGAATTCACCTACGATTTGATGGTTGGGGGTGGTAAGGGCCACCAATTGTGGGGATCATAGGATAGGTAAGGATGGTATGGCTTGCGGGAGACATATATATGTTTTCAATTAGTTGGTTATTATTTTATATTATGATTTAATTCATTATTGATATAATATGTTTTGTAAATGACTTGTTTAATATACCAATTTGGAATCATCACTTTTACCTAAAGGATTATCATATGAGATTAGTTTCAATACATTTAACTTTCAATTATATTTATTAAGTACTCTTACATATTTTAATTGCCTCATTAAATCTTTAATTAAAAGTTTTATTTTTAGTTGTTGGTTACTAAATTAGTTTCAATAAGTTAAAATTTAGTTATTAAATATACTCTCATATTCTATTTACTATATTAGATTTTACATTGAAATTTAAAACTTTCAACTATAGCATTACATTTTAATTCATGGATTATTTTATAAATTTTAGTGATTATTCACTTTGAAAATGTCTATTAAATGTTAAACCTAAATGATTATATGGTTGAGTTTAAATGTTTATTTCAACTTTCATCATTTCTAATATGAAAGAGCTTGGCTCTTAGAGTGATTAAAATAATAATATCTTCTTTATAATGTAATTAGATGGTCAATTAAGACATTATAAGAAAGAAATCTACTAAAAAGGATTATTGATTAAATTACCATTAATTGGCATTATACTTCATCATTAGGGAGCAATTGGTTATCATTTTCAATTACATGGCTGAACTTAATTGGTTTAGTTTACTTGTTGATTATGAATGGGATACCTACAGATTCATTTGATTTAAAATGATATGACACTTAACTTTCAATTGCTTTCATAGTTATTATACTTCTTGTATAAATTTTTTCACCATCATACTTGGCTTGAAAAATGCACTAGACAACTAATCTCTTATTTTTATAAATAATATAAACTTGAAGCATCTATGTTGCCTAAATCAATGAGATGAGTAATGAATTAGAAAGAAAGTATTGCTCTCAAGTTATGTTTCAATTTAAACCTTATGAATTAAACTTTACCACTTGAACAAAGGCCAATTTGAATTGATAGAAAGCTTTATATTTACTTAATGGATTTAGTTGTCTCATTTTGAGCAAAAGGAAATTATCTAAAATTTATTAGTTATCAATGGATCTGAAGCATGTTAGTTACAAATAAATATTACTCTTCTTGGGTCATACCGATTGAGTGGTAACTAGGTTAATTTTATTGGTTGTAGGAGGCCATCTAAAATCCTCATTTGAGCTTAAGTAAACTAGTAATAGCTATTTTTCCAACCTTAGTTTAGACTATTTTCATTCACAATTGAGGTATATTAAGATTGAATATATAGTGTGATATAATGACAAAAAGTTACCTTCATTTGAATACACATTTTCAGCAAGCCAATGCATGCATTAAATCTTGATTAAATTAATTAGAAGCTTGTTAGTATTTTATTTACTACATGAGAATGATTTCCAAGTATAATTAATATTAACGTTCCTAAGGAGACAAATTTTTTAATTTTATGTATTTTGGATTTACGAATTTAAATAAAGTAGAATAAATTATTGGTCTCATGATTATGAGCAAGTAATACATAGATAATACTATAGATATATGGATCTCTATAAGGCTATTTACGGGATGGTCTAGTGAGGGCATGATACCATTATGAATTAAGAATATCTTATCTACTTACAAAAAAAATGTTATTGGCAATAGTAATAGAGTTTTAAGTGAAGGTATGAGGTACAATGACCCCATAACCCTAGATCTGGTACAATGATTTAAATTTAAAGGTAGTACCATTTAGATCCTTCACATGTATCAAAAACATGAATTACATAGGAGTAGTATAAATTATATTCAACACATAACCATTATTTGAAATTGATAGAAAAAAATTTTATGAACCTAACTTAGAGTAAATACCTATTTAACCTAAGTGATTAACTTAGCTAGCACAAACTCACAGAAGGGCAGGTTGACTACCCTAGACTATATGGGGTTTTATGAATGTCAAACACTTAGGTAGGATAAGGACACATAAGGGGGTCCTATTGGGAAGGTGTCTGCTACCATGCACTCATGGATATATCATTATGGATTGCTTATCAATCCACCTTGGATTGCATGAGGATATCCTTAGGGAAATAATCTTCTCTATATAATACTCTATGGGTAACTACCCTGTGTGCATAAAAATGGTATTATATTATACAAAACCAAGTTTTATATTACAAAACATTTCATTTTCTATTACGAAATCTGAAAGAAAGGATGCTCAATTTTTTGGGGGGGGTCATTTCACCTAGTATCAAAGCATGTGCTCTAGATATTTTCAATAGAAAATATTAATATTTCACCCTTGTAAAGTAAGATACATATTAGTTTTCATTAAAATTAAACCATTATTTACTTACCATTGTTTTTTTTCCAAATTGCATCTCTAAGAATTTTCGTAAACATGGGACTAATGAACTGTTTAATGTACAAAAAGAAATGATATGATTTTATAAAGGCACTTAGCCTCTTGAGATGAATATGAGAATGCTTTATTATATACAATGGAGGTGTTGGAGGTTCTTGCATTTCCTTGGAATTAATGTAGGTGTGGGAATATGTAATTTTCTAAATCAACACTATGATGCCTAACCATAGCCTTGGTTGGGTTAGCCCTTCCCAAAATTAAGTTGTGTTAGGACAATCATCACTTATTGATTGTTGACTTATATGGGTAAGTTGAAAATATATGCTTAGAACATTTTGACCTTGAAAAGACTAAGGGTTGACCTAAGTTTAGAAGGTCAGATTGGGTGAGAGAAATTGATTTGCTTGGGCAAACTAGAAAATATAGAGATCTCCACTTGAGGAGTACCTTGAGCCATTGAATCCATGAAGTAGGAATGATTGTTGATAGACCTTGCCATCTTATTGGATAAAGAGTGATGTGATTTCTTATGTATGAAATAAAATCAAGAATTATTCCCTTGAGCTGAATTGAAGTGTAATCTAGATAAATCTTTGAGCCTTTACAAAGTTGAACATGGCATTATGATATTCTAAAATTCTAAAGACATATAATCCAATGAGTATGTGAAATCCTTGTTGTTCAACTTGTACCTTTGTTAAGTCCACCCTTTCCCAAATATAAACTACGTAAACCAAGCCTGGTTAGTCAATTATTGGCCTATATAGGTAACTCAATTGGTGGAAATAATGATAGCTGATTATTTATTGGTTCATGGGAGTTCCAATGGTGTGACTCGAGCCTTGAGGGCCTAGTAGGGTGAATAGGTTGGAAATAGTTATACAAGTCTAAAAGCTTAGGGATATTTCTTATAAATGAGAAAGTTGTATCTGATAATGGGTTCTATTAACCATCAAAATACTCAATAAAATGTTGAAACTTGTTATTTCTATAATTTTCAATACCTAGCATGGGTAGAGTCTTGGTAACATCCTAAAAATTAATGATGAGGCATTATTGATGTTATCATTATTTCACAATAACACACATAACTTTGTTGATAGATTTACATGTTTTAGTCATATAAAATGTCTAAATTGGTAGTTTGAGTGTGGCTTGTGACACCCAATCCATTTGTCCTTCTTGCATGCTCTAGTGACCCTTTGACACACATTTTCACTCATTACCAGTCACCTCTAGCCTTTTAAATGGTCATTCCACCTCAACTAGACTTTATTTCCCAAGCAAATCCTATCCCCTTAGGCCTCAAGCCTATAAGAAAGAGTGACATACCTATAATATAGCACCAAACCCTAGGGTGTCCCATTTTTGGTGGTTTTGTCCCTTCGTAATTTGATCCCAAATGATTATTTTTATCCAATTCCTATCCTTCATTATGTCAACCTAGCACTAATAAATCTAACCCATGACCAATATTTCCCTATAAAATCCCATCCAAATTTAATTTATAATGAAGGTGAGAAAATATTACAAAGCAAGAAAAAATACAAACAAAGCACTAAGGAAAAATCCCCTATTCTCTACATAAAGTCACCTAAAATACCTAAAAACACACTCAAACCCTCATACCAATTCCTAGCCACCTCAAGCACTCTCAATTTAATATTTTTACATTTTCATTACCCTCTTTCACAAAGTATATTATGTGGGAGAACTAGATATGGCTTGATCCCTCTTTGGAGTATTGGTATGTAGGCAATGTACCCACACAAGGGGTGTGGATTACATGTTCAATACATCTTACACACTAACCCCCCTTTCTCAAGTGATTCAAAGATTATTTTATCAAACATGATGAATGATTAGGGTTTCAAGATTAAATTAGATTTATAGCGAGTTTATTCATGAATCAACACTCAAGATTTCATAGGAAAGCTCACATAGAAACAACATAAAAACCTAGAAAGTTTTAGGTCCCTATGACCATTTTGGATAATAGTGATAGGAGTAGACTATAACACTAGACCTCAAAGTGTCTTGTTTTAAGCACTCCTATCCTTTTTCCAAACAAAATCTAGATTCAGATTCATGACACTATCCTAGTCCTGGACAACTAGTTTTATCCTCTATCTCAATCATCTCAGTCTAGTTTCAAGCTAAGTTATATTTCTCCTTATTTATTTCTATTTTTAAAAGGTTAAAAAGATAGATAAATTATAAAAATTAGGACTGAAATTATTGCAATATTCTTTATTGATTTATTAATCTAGACCCTTAACTAAAATAGTAATAAAACTATATTATTTCCAAAATAGTTAAATCATTTTGGTGAACTTGACTTACTTCATTTCCTCATAAAAACCCTATAAACCCTAGGGAAAAATCCTTACTAATTTTATCAATATACTTCTTATTTTTCTTACATATATAAAGTAGAATTTCACATTTAATTTTTTTTAAATTTTCCAAATTAATTTTAAAAATCATTTCTTTCAAACCTTAGTTGAATATACTAGGTCCCTATGCTTTTGAGGTATCACCTTACATGTTAGTGAGATTCATATGCATATTCCAATTTGTTGTTTTAATTAAATTAGATTTAACATAAAATCAAAAATGGATCTCACTTATTTCAGAACATTTATTTCAAACAATAAGGAGTCCATACTCATTCCTATCATGTATATGAATGATGAAGTTTACTATATGTTAATGCAAAGCTTCATTCTTTCCCTTTCATGCTTAATTTTTATAATATGGGATGATATTAATAAATTTATTGATAAAAATATTAAGATCCCTTTCCTTCAAATTAATGTTTACTTTTATTTAATACAAGGGTTCATTATTTCTTTTATATAATCTCTCTCTTTCATGAGAAATAATTTTCAACTCTATCTTGTTAAACATGTTAGAAATTTCATGTTACAAGACAAAGTTTTTTATGAATTAGTGCAAAGTTCTATGCTCTCTATCCCTTGTTTGTTATCTCTCAAGTGGAATGTTCTTTATAATCATATTATTATACAACTTATAACTCAAATTACATGCATTTCATACCACATACATATTTTATACCTAGATGTATATAACTCTTTGGCTACTTCTAAGTACCTCCCTAGCACTACTAGACACACAAAAACACTAGCAGTTATATCTATTCCTCCTTCCTTCAAACTTGGTTCACATAATTCTTATCTTGTACTTATTACCAACTCTATGCCTATAGTAGATCATGTGGTACATGATATCACTCAAGTTTATGAAGATAGCTAAGTTGATTACACCCGTGGTTATAGCTTGGTCACTTAGGTTAACACCCCTTCTAATATAATTTTAGCTCCTCCACTAGCTACAATTCTTCCTCTAGTTGATATTTAGACACAGTTGAGGCCTCCCTTGCCAGAACAAAGATTTCATACACTTCCATGGAGGCCTCTATTAGAGAAACCACTACATCAATGATAGTTTTAGGACTCTAAATAGTTTTCATTTATAGTATTCACACCTAGGGTAGTATCATTAAGGTATCATGCCTCTACACATAGAGAATATTTTTATAGAACTTCCTCTACTACTAGATGGGTCCCTAAGATCCCCATAGTTATATCCACTTCTCAGAGTTATAGGGGGACCCCACAATCAGTTTCCACTACAGAGAATTTAGAGCACTTACAATAAACATAGCTTTCAGAGTCATAGTCTCAACCCTTCCATCATTCTTCATGATCACACACAATCCCTCTCCTTGATATAGGATAACATGATAGGGAGTCTCTTATGAGACTCATCAGTTAGCATTATTTCTTCTTAGTCTTACTTGTACATAGTTTCTTTTCACTTTCTTGTACATAGTTTCCTTATGACTATTTATACATAGCTTATTTCAAAATATTGAAAATAATATAATATTTAAAAAAATAAAATAAAAATAAAACATGTCAAAATACAAAAACATTTAAATAACTCAAAACACCAAAAACTTTTCAACAATATGTATTATCCATAATTTACATTTATACTACCATGTTAGACTTAAATTTTATTATTATATGCTATTGTTTATCAATTTATCTACATTTCCATGCTTCACTTGATCTTATTTGAGTGTGTACAATGACACCTATATCCTTGATTACTTCACTCTACCTATTGAGGGGGTATCTTACTTCTACATTCAAAACATACATCGACATATCTACTCATCAGGGGCCTATTCTACATTCCTATACCACACACTCTAATTATCTTGTTGATGTACATTACTTACTAGCTTACATAGATTATTCTATCGACACTCATCAGTATATAGCACTTGTTTATTTCTTAGCATCTACCTAATCTTTTACTACATGTTTTGCATAATTTCACTTCTTTCTTTGATTAATTAGATGTGATAGTATTTACAGCATTTACATGCCTTCTTTTCCCTCTTTGAGTAACTAGATGTGATTGCATTTCTCATCTCTAATTTTTTTATTTGTTTGTGCCTTAGGACATTTTCCAATGTCATTTTCTTGTACTCTTGTATGTGCTTGTGACCCTCATGCCAACCTTGTTTTTTTGCAATTATACATGTATGTGATCATTTAAACATACCTTATATGCTTGTTTTCCTATTTTGAGAGACATGTGCCCATATCCCTTATTTATTTATCCCCTTGGTATCTTTTGTATGCTTCTTTAATCTTACCTTGTGTGCTTTCTTATTTGCTTCTCAGTTTTTTTGTAATGACATGATCCACTTCAAGCATTATCTTGCTTTTTTAGATGTTATGATGGACATCATGCTCTATCCCTCCTTGAAAACTAACAAATGATCAAATTTCAATTTTAAATTTAGTATAATGCACATGCTATTACATTTTTACATCTATCTGCGCATACCCTTGTTTATCTAACCATATCCAATACAAACTATGTTATATATTGAGACATCATTGCTATATCATACATTTCATAGCATAACACACTTATAGGGATCTGTATTCTAAGGGTAGTCATTGCAAGGTCTTCATTCCTACCCTCAAAAGTGGGGGTAAAAAATAGGGGTTTTTGTGCAAAGATCATAGCCCTCTACTAGTCAAAAATTAGTTTTTAGAACACTTAGAACAATAATCAAAACCTAAAATAGGCAAAATAGACCATAAAAATAATGAAAAATACAAAATAATCATAAAAAATAGTAAAAGACAAGAGTGCCAAAAGTAGACGATAGCATCGAACACCAAATTGTCCCATTTTTGGTTTTCTTGTCCAAAAATAAAAAACTCAATTTTTTTAAAAATAGATAAAAAGGTAAGATCAGTTACCGTTTTGTTAGCTATAATATAATTCAAATTGAGTATTTTTAGTATAGTTTTACTCAGAGTATCTAGATATAGGGGGCATAATGCACAAAATGATGGATCTTTCTTCTAGTTTTAGATTGGGCAATTGGTACAACTTCTAGATTAGAATCCATGTTATAGACACCAATGATTGGGGGCAATGTGTGTGGCACATTTGACTTCTTTTCTTTCTAGTTCATTATATTACCAAAGTATTTTTATTAGTTTTATGCCTTATTCCATCTATATGTGGTTGGCATCATTTCAGAGTGGATTTTATATAAGTTTTAGTCATATAAAATGCAAAAATTAGCAACTTGAGCATAGCTAATGACACCCAATCCTTAGGTCCTACTTGTTTGCTCTCATAACCCTCTCAGTCTTGTTTTCACTAATTCTTAGATTTCTGTAGCCTTCCAAACTTGATCCCAACTAATCCAAGACTCTCTCTTCATTACTAATCCATCCTCTTAGGTCCCATCTACTTAGGACAATAACGCCAATGTTGGACTATAATGCTAGACCCTAGGGTGTCCCCTTTCTAGCAATCCTATCCAATCACAATTTGATCCCAAATTATGATTTTTACTTGATTCCTCTTATTCATTATGTTAGCCTAGTTTTATTTAATCTAACCCATGACCAATAAATCCATATAAATTCCCATTCATAGATCATTTGGAGAGGGTTGGAAAATATCACTCAAACAAGCAAGAACACAAGCAAGACTACTCAAAAAATCTTCCCTATTCTCTACATACAACCATCCTATATACTTTAAAGCTAATTCAAGTCCTTACACTAGATACTAATCATCTCAAACACACCTAGTTTTTGAATTTCTTACATTTTCATTCAATATTGCACTAAGCACTCTTAAAGTGAGAACTACATATGGCTTGATCCCTCCTCAGAGTATTTGTATGTAGGTAGTGTGCCCACACATGGGGTTTGAAGTAAGTCTAGTTCATCTTAGACACACTAACCCCTTTTACCTATTTTTCAAAGTTTTTATTCAAGTGCATAGAAGACATAGGCGTAAAAAATCAGCTCCAAAGGGAGTCATATTGAGAGTGAGCTCTAAAATTTGGTACACAAGCTCACACTGACTAGGTGAATAAAACCCAAAAAACATATATCCTCAAGAAAATAATTTCAAGGAAGGAATATAAAAACAGAGCCTCAGGTGTCTAGTTTCAATGCTCCTATCCAATCAAGAAACAAAGTTCAAGATCCTATTTGTGACAGTGTCCCAGGCCTGCACACAAATTTTTAGACCTTGTCTCAATTAGATCAATATAGAATATGATAAGTTTAATTTTATCTCCCTCACTATTATTTTTAGAAAAGGTCAAACTGTAATTAAATTTCACAAATTAGTAGATTTAATTTGGAATATTATTTATTGATTTTCTCCTACTCAGACCCTTTTATTATTTAAGAATTAAACACTAATTTCTCCAAAAATAATAAATCATTTGGTGAACTTGACTTACATTGAGATGTGCATAGAAAGCCTAGGGTAAATTCTTAGCTAATTTTTCCCATAATTTTTGAATTTTTTATTGAGTATTTTATGTAAAAATTCATCCCAAATTTTAAAATCTAGTAGTAAATTTTAAAATAATTTTATTTCAAACCCTAGTTACATACACTAGGTCCTATTAATTTTATAATATTAATAAAATAATTTTTTTATTTTTTAATTTCATATCTAAATAAAAAATTGGATTCAATTTCAAAAATTCATATTAATTTCAAAAAAAATTATTTTCCTCAAACCCCTAGTTGCATCTACTAGATCGCATTAAATCAAACACATTCCCATTAATTTATAAATTTTTACTTGCATACTTTGAAATTTAATTTCAATTTCAAAAATTCATAGTATGTTGTCAAAATATTATTGTCAAAATCCTAGTTGTGTGTACTATCTCTTATTTTACATCTTGAGGTATCACCTTACATGTTTAGGAGCTTTGTATCCTTTCTATGCATATTATAGTTCTTTGTTTAGATTATATCAATTTAATATTTTCTACTATTATCCAAGTTATTTTCATTATGCCACATAAGTTATTTTCATCTCTTCCTTCAAGACAAAGTGCAAAACTTAGTGGCAACCCTCTTTAATTCACCCAGATCCCTTCAAGTTGACCATATACCATGGATAGATAACCAACTTAGGTTTCTATTATAGATTCTACACATCTAGATTACACCAATTTCAATGAGGATAGTTTTGAAAAAGAATAATATGAGAATAATAATGATGATACAAATACTGATGTTCATGTTCTAGCACATCAGACTCTTGATCAGCTTCCACCCATTGTTAATAATGTTGTTATCCTCAACAAATATTTGATCCTACAAAGTTTTTGAAAAAGACTCTAGGACCATCCTTGAGATCTTACTCTTATTTTAAAATTTATCATGGAAATAAAAAAGGTTAAACAAGTTAAATCTTATTAAATCATAGAACAACCAGCTGTAAATGACACTATGGGGGCAACTATGTCTCAACAACCCCCTCTAATAGCCAAACCTACCTCTATGCCACTAGCTACAAATAGTACATCTTTGTATCTTGATGTGGTAGCCCTTATGCAAGAGATAAAATATCTTCAATCTAAGTTGCTACATCTTGATTAAGGTGCCTCTAGACCTATGTAGGCTTTGGACTCTTTTGCTCTACTACATATACCATTGGCACATCACATTGCTTCCACACCTTTTCCACAAGGTTTTGTTCAACCCAAGATTACTCTTTATGATGGAAAGGGTGATATAGAGACAAATTTGAGATATTTTCATGTATCATGCTTGGAATATGTACCAAATGACTAGATACTTACCAAGCTCTTTTCGTGAATCCTAATGGATTATGCTTTATAATGGTTCTATAGTTTATCAAATCAGTTGATCAATGCATTCAATCTTTTATCAAACATGTTCTTAGATTATTTTGGAATTAACATTGGTGAAAATGTTTCATATGATCAAGTTGCACAACTAAAACAAAGGTCAAATGAGCATATCATAAATTATGTTCTTAGATATAAGACCATGCTAGCTAAGATGACTAGCCCCATGGTAGATCAGGAGTTACAGGACCTCTTCAAATATAATCTTCTACCATCACTTCATGAATCAATCATTTTCAAAAGATTCTCTTATTTCATTGAATTGTGTCACACATTAAAGGAAAGAGAAGTCAAATTAATTTCAATGGGAAAACTAAAGTACACTAATACATCAGGCATAACTAATAAGAGTAATAGCAAAGTCCCATATAAGGTCAAGTTCAATGATACTAAATGACAGAATCAACATATAGTCAATGTGACTTCTGAGCCTCCTTAGTGAAGAATTTTATCATCATCCCCTTGATGTACTTTTTAATACCTTTTCGTTCCTCCAACTAGGGTTTTACAACATCTTTTGGATTGTAATATCATATTTCTCCCTCCTATTTAGGAAGTTGTTCCAATAAAGGCTCTTCTAAAGGGATATGATTAGCATGCATTTTATGACTACCATAGGGCACCATGCCATATGAAAAATATATGCATTAGTTTAAATCATAAGATATAGGACCTAATAGATCCAAATGTTATTGATCTTGGCACTTCAATTCAGGCTCCATCGGTAAAACAAACATAGGATAATGCATTGAAAATATTCTCAGATCCATTTCCACAACATTTCAAGAAAGAGATATGGAATCAATAAAGGGTTCACCATGCATATCATGCACATCCCCCACCAGTTACATACATGCCACCTTCAATTCAGTTACATCCTTTATGAAACATGATTGGTGTATACAATTCTAGAGTTCTAGCTAGACCTTTCATCTTCTTATTAGAGTAGGAGATCATTGAGGATGATACAAACTAGCATGCACTCTTTATTAGAGCTCACATTCATAATCATCCTATTCATAGTGTTCTCATAGAAAATGGATCTAGTGTGAACATGTGCACTATGACATTATTGTAGCATTTGAGATATTCAGAGCATGATATCACTCTGATAGACATAGTTATCAATGGTTTTAATGGGCATATATAGAGTTCATTAGGAAAGATAGTACTTCTCCTATAGGTTGGTTTTACACATGTGGCCACACCATTCACTATAGTTCCTAGTGCAAGATTTTTTGATATGTTACTTGGTCAACCATGGATTCAAACACTTAGAGCAGTACCTTCTATAGCTCATAGATGCATAAAATTCATTCATGCTAATCAGGTTATTATATTCAGATGAGTTCCATATGAGTTACCACTCCCCACTTCAGGTCCATTATCTACTTTTAAATTACCAATTTTAGTTTCACCACCAATTTTAGTTTTGCCAACAATTTTAATTTTTCCACCAGTTTTAGTTTCTCCTCTAGTTATTGTTCCTACTCTAGTTTAGATCCAATCATAGTTGAGGTATCCACTGCTAGTATAGAGGGTTCATACACCTACACCACTTCACAATTCTAGACATCTTACAACTATAGTATTCATACCCAGAACAATGTCATTGAAATATCATGCATCTACACATAGATCACATGTTTAGAGAGATTATCTTACTTCTAGATGGGTCCCTAAGAACCCTATAGTTGCATCCACTTCTCAGTGTTACAGAGGGACCCCACATTTAGTTTATACTTTAGATATTTTAGAGCATCTACAACATATAAAACTTTTAAAGCCACAGTCTCAACATTTTCACCATGCTTCATGATCATGCATGATTTTACTCCTTGATATGGGACACCATGATAGGGAGTCTCACATGAGATTCATCAGTTAGTATCATTTCTCCTCGGCATTGAATGTAAATAGTTTCTTATGATTGATTTTACATAGCTCAAATAATTCCAAAATAGAAAAAAAATATAACATTTTAAAAAATACAAGAACATTTAAATATGTCAAAATCAAAAACAAAATTTGATTGTATGCATCATCCATGATTTACATTGCTACTACTATGCTAGGACTTACATTTGTTGTTCCATGCTATTATATGTTGATTTATCTACATTACCATGCTTAACTTGATCTTCTTTGAGTGTGTGTAGTTAAATCTAGCTAATTGATTATTTCACTCTACCCATTGAGGGTACATTCCTACTTATATATTTGAGACACACATCGATATACATACCCACTAGGGGCATGTTTTACATGAATACACCATCCAGGTGGTGTCATTCCTAAAATATACACTCTAAGTTATCATGTTGATGTGCATTATCTACTAGATTACATAGATTACTTTATCAACATATCATTAGTATCTATCACTTGTGTATTTATTAGCATATACCTAGTCTTATACTAAACATGTCTTACATACTTTCCCTCTTTCTTTGATTAGTTAGATGTGATTTTATCTTTCCATTATTTACATTATTTATCTTCTTGCAAAGTCTAGATGGATGTGATTACATTTTTAGTTATTTTTTATCTCCTATATGTGCCTTAAGACATTTGCCAATTTCCTTTGCTTATATTCATGTGTGTTTCTTAGCACATTTCCCAATGTCCTTTACTTATCCTCTTCTATGTCTCTGTGGACCTCATACAAACTTGGCTTGCTCTACTTGTATGTGTATGTGGCATTTAAACATGCCTTATATGCTTGATTTATAGTTTGAGTGATATGTACCCATGTCCCTTGTTTGTATGGCCCCTTGGCCACCCTTTTATGCTTCTTACTTTGTGTGTGTGTTTCTTGATTGCTTTCAATTTTTTGCAATTCCATGATCTTGCTTATTGGATGCCATGATGGACATCATGCTTCATCACAACAACTAACAACTAACATTTCTAGTTTTAATTCAATTATAGTACATTGCACATGATATTACATTATTATATCTATCTAGGCATACCCTTGTTGATCTAACAATCTATTGATTCAAACCATGTTAAATCTTCAAGTATCTTATTGATTGTCATTGCTATAACATGTATATTTCTATATTAACACACTTGCACAACTTCTTCCTCTGAGGGTAGTCATTTTAGGGTACTTATTTTATACTCTCAGAAGAGGGGGTAACAAATAGTGGTTTTAATATAGATAGAGCTCCTATTGGTTGAAAAATATAGTTTAGAACAACCAAACAAAAACTAATCATCAAACCACACAGAACAAACCAGGTAGATAACCAAAAATCTAAAATAGTGATCAGTTTCAACCCAAGACAATAACACCGAGGCTATACTATAGTGACATACACTAGGGTGTCCTATTTTAGCACTCCTATTCAAATAATAAAAAATCCATATTTTCTAGAAGCATGCAAAAAGTAGGTTTAGTTATAGTTTTTCATAATGAAAGTAGTTCAAAATCAATAGTTTTTAGTACAATTTTCCTCAAAGAATCTAGATATAGGGGGCATCATACGTAACATGATTGGTTCTTACTGTTAGTTTTATATATAGTAGTTGGTATAAATTCTAGATCAAAATCCATGTTTTAGACACCAGTGATTGGGGGCAGATTGCACAACACTTTTGCTTCTTTTCTTTTTGAGTTACACATTACCTAGGTATTCTCAATAGTTACATGTCTTACTCCATTTATACGTGATTGTCATCATTTTGGAGTGTATTTTATATAATCCTAACCTCCACATTCCCAATTTCTTGAGTGGCTTCCACATAATCCAAATTTTTAGTTTTGGAGTGGCTTTCATACAAGCCTAATCTTTGTCTTTTTTTAGTTGGCCAACATTGGCCTAGTTTTTAGTATACATTCAGCTATCCACTCCACATTGTTAAATTTATAGAGTATTCATGTGCTTCAAAATCCATCTCATGTGGCATACTTCTTCATATCAGTATTAGTTCATAGTTTCACTTCATGGGACAATGATGGAGCCAAAGGACCAACCTTTGTATTCTTAATCCACCTATTTAGAGGGATTGGAAACATATTCTAAAAATCAATTAACGCATGTAGGATCATATAGCTTCACTTAGTAGGTGACAATGGATGCAAATGGCCAACCTTTGCATTCTTGAGCCACTTTCTATGGAATTGAGCACTCAACTTTGTTCATGATATAACTTTGGTATAGCATCATCTAACACATCCAACATTACTTAGCCTTATTCAACATCATAATAGATTCACACTTATACAATTTACTCTCTATAGACTATCCATCATCACATGGCTTCATGGGCTTCACTTTTACAATTAAGTTTAGGTAAGCTTTTTATTTCCTTTATCATAGAATTTTACTTTACTGCATCACTAGAATAAAGGGGGGGGACATGTAGTCATATACAATGCTAAAATTATCAACTTGAGCATCACTAATGACACCAAATCCTTAGGTCCCTCTTGATTTCTCTCATAACCCTCTTAGGCTTATTTTCACTGATTTCTAGTCATTCATAGCCTTCTAGACATGATCCAAACTAAGCTAGGGCCCTCTCTTCATGACTAATCCATCCCCTTAGGTCTCATCTACTAAAAAAAAATCAAAATTTGGATTATAGAACTAGACCCTAGGGTGTCCCCATTCCAGTGCTCCTATCTAATCACAATTTGAACCCAGATTACCATTTTTCCCTAATTTTTATTGTTCATTATGTCAGCCTAGTCTGGTTTCATCTAAACCATGACCAATAGATCCATATAAAATCCCATTCAAAGATAATTTTGAAAGGGATGAAAAATATCACTCAAAAAAGTAAGAATACAAGAAAGACCACTCAATAAATCTTCCCTATTTTTTGTATAAAACCAACTTATACATTTTCAAGCCAATTCAAGTCCTTACACTAGCCCCTAGTCATCTCAAGCACAATCAGTTTTTGCTTTTCTTACATTTTCATTCACTATTATACCAATCACTCTTAAAGGGAGAACTATATATGGCTTGATCCCTCCTCATAGTATTGGTATGTAGGCAGTGTGCCAGCTCATAGGGTGTGAAGCATGCCTAGTACATCTTACACACACTAACCCCTTTTCCATATTTTCAAAAGTTTCTATTTAAGTGCATAGAAGACATAGACATATAAAATCAGCATTACAAGTTCTATTGACAATGAAGATCCAAATTTTGGTATACATGCTCATACTAACTAGGTGAATTAAACCTAGAAAGATTAGATCCTTAGGACAATAACACTAGGGAAGGACTATAGTGTCAGAGCCCAAAGTGCTCATTTTCATCACTCCTGTCTAATCAAGAAATGAATTTTAGGATCCTTTTTTTGATAGTATCATAGGCCTACACATAAATTTTTAGACCCTATCTTAGTCAGATCAATATAAAACAAGTTTAATTTTCTCTCTCTCACTATTATTTTTAGAAAAGGTCAAATTGTAATTAAATTTCATTAATCAATAGATCTAATTTGGAATATTATTTACTAATTTTCTCCTAATTATACCCTTTAGTATTTATTAATTAAACACTAGTTTCTCCAGAAAAAAATCATAAGATTAATTCTTAGTTTCAAGGTGGCTTTCATACAATCCTAATCTCCACCTTTTAGAGTGGCCAAGATTGGCCTAGTTCTCCACACACACTCAGTTATCCATGCCACATTTTTAGATTATAGAGCATTCATGGGCTTCATGAGCCATCTCTTATGACACACATTCATAATAGTATTATTTCATAGCTTCACACTTAGTGGGTAATGATGGAGACAAATGACTAGCTAGCATTTTGTATTCTTGAGCAACCTACTCAATGGGATTGGACACACACTCAAAACATCGATTAACACATGCATGATCACATAGCTTCACTTATTAGGTGATGATGGAGAAAAGGGACAACCTTTTTATTCTTGAACCACTCTTGATGAATTGAGTACTCATCTCCATTCACAATATTACTTTTGGTACAACACATACCCAACATTACTCAACACATACATAACATTACTCAATATCACTCAACATCAGTCAACATCACACATATTCATGGGCTTCACCCTTGTAATTAAATTCAAGTAAACTTTCTACTTGTCCTTTATCCTAGTTTTTCACTTTATTACATCACTAGAATAAATGGGGGTCAAATGTAGTCATATAAAATGTCCAAATTGGTAGTTTGAGTGTGGCTTGTGATACCCAATCCATTTATCCTTCTTGAATTCTATAGTGACCCTTTGACACACCTTTTCACTCATTTCCATTCATATGTAGCTTTCTAAATGGTCATTACACCTCAACCTAACTCTATTTCCTTGGCCAATCTTATCCCCCAGGTCCCAAGCATATAGGACAGAAGCACCATACATAGATAATAGCATTAAAACCTAGGGTGTCCCATTTTTTATGCTCATATCACTTTTTAATTTGAGCCCAAATGGTTATTTTCATCTGATTCCTATCCTTAATTATGTCAGCCTAGTGTGAATACATCTAATCGATGACCAATAGTTCCCTATAAAATCCCATCTAAAGTTCATTTAAATGTGAGGTGACAAAATATTACAAAGCAAGAAAGAATACAAATAAGGCACTAAGGAAATTTTCCCTATTCTCTACATACAATCACTCAACACAACTAAAAACACACTCAAACCCTCATACCAATCCCTAGCCACCTCAAGCACTCTCAACTTAGAAGTTTTGCATCCATAATACACTATTACACAAATCACATTAGGTGGAAGAACTACATATATCTTGATCACTCTTCAGAGTATTGGTATGTAAGTAGTATTCCTACACAAGGGGTGTAAATTACATGTTCAGTGCATCTTACACACTAACTCCCCTTTCTCATGTGATTCAAATATTGTTTTATCAAGCATGATGGAGGGTTATGGTTTCAATATTAAATCAGATCTATAGTGAGTTTCATCATGAATTAGCACTCAATATTTCATAGCCAAGATCACATAAGAACATTGCAAAAATACAAAAAAAATTAGGTCTTTGTGACTAGTTTGGATAACATTGGTAGGAGTAGACTACAATGTTAAACCTTGAAGTGTCATGTTTTTAGTGCTCCTATCCTTTCACCAAATGAAATCCATATTCAGATTCATGACACTATTCTAGTCTTACATATCTAGTTTTAGCCTCTATCTCAACCATCTCAATCCAATTTCAAGATAAGTTATATTTTTTCTTATTTATTGTTGTTTTTAGAAAGGTAAAAAATATAGATAAATTATACAAATTAGGATTTTAATTATTACAATATTCTTTACTAGTTTATTTATCTAGACCCTTAACTAAAATAAGAATAAAACTCTATTATTTCCAAAATAGTTAGAATAGTTTTTAAGAACTACTATTGCAATATTTTTTCACTTGTTGTGATTAATAATTGGTTTTGGGAGCCATGCTAGAATGTGTGTAACTTTACTTATCACTATGGAAGGATTGATGTCATGTTTTTGTAAAAGAGAAAGTTTTCATGGTTGATGTTTTCAACATGATTCACTCATTGTGATATTGACTGATTTTAATTTTTGAATGATAAAAATGCATGTTTAATGTAACATAGAAATGATATTATGATATTGTGAATTTGAATGGAAAATGTGACTTGGTAAAAATCTCATATACGTGAATTCAAAGCTGGTATGACACTTGGATAATGATTGGTATAAGGTTGAGTAAAATACCTCAAATTAAATCAGCTACTCATTATTGGGTAAGGTTATTCCTAGGCTAACTCTGACATAAATCATAACTACGCTACTATTTTGTTTAGCCTCATTATTTGTTCCATTTGATGTTCTAATTATGTCTTTTCATACTAATCTACTTATCTTAAATGTTGTTATTTGATTTTGATTTGGGTTATAGGCTCATCTATGATAATGACAAGCTGGTATAACACTCCTATGGTAGGGAGGAATGCAATATCTCTATAAGTATAAGATAATTCCTTTAGAAGAGTCTATCCTCATTAAATATCACTTTGAGAAAGCATATTAAGATATCATTTGATTACTCATGGCTAGGATTAATGCATATATTTGACCATGGTGCATCATTTAATTGATCATATAGTGGTAGCCTTTTTCTAAGATTGAGTTATCTCATTAAATATTTGTGGATAGATTGTAATATATAGAGAATTATATCAATTAGTGTGTCATGTATGTGTGCGACATTATAGTTAAAATGTCATATTTTTTTTATGACACAATAGTCTAGTTATGTGTACATGTTTTCATGTGCTTGGTAGATTGTATATAGTTGATTGCTAGGTAGTTGTGCATAAATATGTAGTAATATGTATCCACTAATGAATTACATGAACCTAGTGATGGACTTTTATAAAATATGGTAGGGTTATACCTAATAAAAACATAGGTATATGTTGATTGGTATGTACAAGCATATTATATGTATACAATGTGTTCGTCACTTATAGACAATTTTCTATAATGAAAATTCTTATTTCTTTAAAATTACAATATGAAGTCTATACTAATACTATGCTCAAAAAGAAAAATTAGTAAAACCTATTTAAAAGACGTATGTTTTATGCATACAAGGTATATTCACCCTTGTTATTTATTATAAGATGAGTACTTTAAACATACTTACACATATAGATGGCTAGGGATGAAAAGAGGAATACTGACCTATGCATTTTTATGGGTTAGCATGAAGGGAATCATATCCTCTATGTGATTGGTTGTTCATGCATCTATAATGCTAAATTTACACTTTGAATTGTCTAATTATATCATTTGTCTAGGCAGAGTATATACCTTGAAAGGATAATCATGTACTTATATGACTAATTATAAACTTAAAAATATTGAATAATTCTATCATTATCAAGTTATAGTGTAATTAGATGCATTGTTTCACACCACCCTATATATTGGTATAGCTACATGTGTTTCAAATTTATAGAGGTATTAAACTATTACATAGCACTAACAAGTGCATAATTTATTACCTAAAAGGTATGGGCCTAATCAGTAAGTATAGCATAACCACATGATTTATATTAATCGCATGTCTATTTTGACTTTGGTTGGATGCAAAATGAGCATTTTCCTATTTTTTAGTTTACCTTGTAGCAGGTAATGGGAAGTCTTGATTAGGAAATATACAAATCCTAGGTACCCACTTAACTCCTTGAAGGAGTAATAAAAGTTGGGTAAACACCTTCTATTACTAGATAAAAATATGGTGGGATCGGGATCCTTGGACCATCATGTGAGATAAAAAGTAATGGAGAACATGTTGTAAGGCTTGGGGTTGCATATGATGCCTAGAATGGCTTCTTCGATGTTCAGTGTTGTTGGTGCAAAATGTTGCACTAACCCATCAATGGTTGATGCTCAATAAAAAGTAACCATAAGTGCATGGGTTACTATATTTTTATGACATTCTATGATGAATGTCATTAAGTTTATATGCAAGACATAATGCTCATAATGGAAGATTCTAGTTTTAACCTATAAATTTTGTTGCAATCCAGTTGGATTGGACTATTGTAATGGATGATCCTAAAGTTGTAGGTCTATGTGTGGTGACTCAAAAGAGAATATTGACCCGTAAATGGTCTTATCCTTAAATTGTTGACCTAGTTTATATTTAAACTACTATCCTAATTAAATAAAAAATAGAAATCTAGTGAACATTGTTAATATTGCATGAGTGAATGGTTGTAATCCATGCTTGAATATGTTTATATCACTCTTGGTTTCCAACTGGGTTATAGTAAGTCTAAGCTCTTGTAATCAAGACACTATATTCCTGGTATGTTTTAAATTACATGCCCATGTGGGTAGCTATAAATTCTTATTTTTTAGGAGTATTGTGTTGAAATTATTAGTTTTAACAATACATTTCAATTAAGTAAGGGCAAGATTGGTTATTAAACCTTTTTAAAAAGAGTTTGAATTGCTTCCCATTATAATAAATGACCTTGAGAGTTATAAAAATATAAATAGTATACCAAGTTTTAATAGTTATAGAACCTTATGATAAAAAGGGTACATATATCATCCCATTTTGCTCATTTTTGTGTTACAAAGGGGCACTCAAGCTTAAAGGACATTTTTGTTGGCTAGGCATATAGCTTGGTGTTTTTGATTTTGTGGTAAGGTATGTGAAATGTAAGTAACACCAAGTTGAACACTTCACTTATGAATGGTTTTTATACCCTCCCACCATGCCAAGGTAAATAGGTAAGAATCATCCTTCTTATTATTATGGGCTATGTAAGTATGCAGTAGGTATAACACTATTTTGGAATAATTGTTTAAATTTACCTAGTTATTACTTCATTATGGATACTTAACTATTGGTGTTTATGTGTTATGGATTTTTTTTTGAAAAGGATGCTACTTGGGAAGATGCACATATCATTAGGTAGCATTATTCTTGGTTGTTTGACTAGTCATTAGGATGGATCCTCTCTAAGAGGGGGAGAATGTTACAACCCAATTATCTAATGCATTAAAAATTATTGTTTTGGACATTATGTATCATGCTTTACAATTTTTGGCTGACATTTAACCATTTTTGATATATGATGGGTTATGATACATAAATTATACTCTAATATCATGTCTATTATTGATGTTTATAATAAATTTTTATTGTATATAATTATGATAGATTTAATTATATCTCACTTATATTTTGTTTAGTTCAGAATTGTTTTATTATTTGATTTTTTTTTGTCTATATGTTATTGATGCCATATTTGGTGGATATAGGGACAAGAAAATGAGCTAAGATATAGATGTATTCCATTAGTTGAGAGATGAGGAATAAATTCACTTGACATAGGTAAAAAGGGTTAAAATAATCAACCTAAAAACTTGCAGTAGTCTATCATTTTATTTGTATCATCTTATTGACTCGTCAATCTTGTTTGTCTTCACTTATTAATTTTAAAAATGATTGGATTGATTTTGTTGCTTTTTTTCATCAAATTTAGTGATTGTTCAATTTTTTTATTAATCTATGCTTGTTCTTCTCTTATATGAGCTTAGGCACATTAATTCCTTACGTAACTTGTTTGTTTTATGATTGTTTATATCTCGATTGAATATGAATTTGTTATTGACGTTATTATTTTATTAAATAATTATTTTAGTTATTATTTTAATATTATTATTTCTTACCTTGGCCTAGCTTCTAAACCCCCTCTCTTGCCACCCCCCTCCTTACAACTCCTAGTAAATGGACCCTAGCAAATTATTCTAAGTCAAAATTGGTGATAACATTATATTGACAAATTTAAAAAATCACTATAATCACTATGGTCATGGGAACTCAACCCAAATAAAATATTATTATGGAAATTTCTTACCCTTTGTCAAAATTTGATTTTAGACTATCATTACATTTTCTTTAGATTTTGGGAAAATCTAATTTTGGCATTATTGGGTTGGGGCACTTGGTAGGTGTTATCATTCTAGATTGCACCCATGAGGTAAAGGGGTTTCAAGTATACATCATCTATATGAATCAATGGAATCACCTCTAGGTCTATGTAGCCTAATGGGTGAGGTGACTCTAGTTTTGGGGATAGCTCCCCTGATGCATCATTTAACCTCAACTACTACCTACTTATTTTGACAATGAAAAGGGATAGAATATAGACATAAAATCAAAACCTAAAATATAAGAGGTGATGCACCAATATGATATGTATCCTCCACTTGATTTTTCAACAACACTTATAGAGAATACAAGGATTGGTTGTTGGCACACTCTCTTCAAAGGACTCCTACACATTAGTGCTTCACATGGAGTCCATATGAACTGCCTATAACTTGAGGGTGATGAGTGAAAGGTCTAATAAAAGACACTAGCAATCCAATTCCATTATGACCAAAAGCATAAGAACCTTCACACACCATGTAACATGAATAAGACAATCCACTAGTATCTAGGTGAGAGACAAGGATTTGCAAAGGGAGAAAAGATCAACCACTTATGCAAATCAAACAAACATGAACACACTAGAAGACCTATATGGAGAAGGTTGAATCAATCCTTATATTAACTCAAGGTTACAAGATACAAATAGGAATAAATTTCTCATACCTAACAAAGGGATCATTATAATGGATTTAGAATCCCAATTTATAGAACATGAGCGAGAGAGAGAGAAAAAGGAAGAATGTGGTGTAGAAATGATGTAGAGAGGTCATAATGACCATCAATCATCAAATGAATATTTTAAAACATGAATGAGGGGTAGAAAATAGTCTCATAACTCTCCCAATTTATTTCCTTGGTGGTATAATGGCCTTTAATAAGGTGTCTTAGTGGTTAAATGAGGAGTTACAAAGAGATTCTTTTGACATCTTGACCTCCATGCTGCCTCCATGCATCATCATGCTCCATTACCTCTCTATTATGTAGCATCCCATGATCTCCTTCTAACTTTCATGCTATTACTAACCTTTTCAAGGCTTATCCCATGTCAGACCAAATTGAAACTTAGATCATACCCCTTTCACACTCATTTATACCACTTGTTAAGAAGACTTACAAACTTCAAAAACTATAGACTAGCATAGATACCTAAAAAAACTTTTTCTTCAATTTGATGGTCATTCAAGACTATTTTTAAATGAAATTCAATGGTGTTTTAAAAATTTATATACCTTTGGTGGCCCATACAAGGTCTGCAACCTTGCTTTCCTGTGCCAATAATAACATAGTCTTCATCAAAGCATTGTTTCTTAATTTAAAGTATGTTTTACCACCATGTGAGTCTCTTAGAGAGCTTTTAGGAGATCATTTTACCTCTACCCATGTCTAAGAGGTCTATTCATCTAGTTAAAGATCTCAAACCATTCAAACATCATGAAATCATCCAAAAATATGCATTTTAGGCCCCTTTCCTATGTTTTTTCCCTCACACATGCCAAACTATTACCTCCAAAGGTGTCTATAAAGTATAATAGTGTCATCTAGGGGAATTAAATTTCATTTAAATACACTTTGATTTCTTTGTGGGCTCATATTCTCTATTGGGTCCTATTATAGGTTTAGCAAGGGTTTTAGGTGTCTTCACTTCTTAAGGATTGTTCATAGAAAACATATTCTCTTTTTCCTTCCTAACACCAAAATATGGGAGTGGAAGTACCTATCCATCATCTCTAAATTCCACTCAGTTCCTAGCAAAACCTTCATGAATTTTTAGCACTAAACCAAGATCTCTTGAGCTCTTCATAGTATGTAATAGGGTTTTTGACTACCACTCCTCCTTAAGGATTATTCATAATAAATAAAACCTCTAAGTAAAAACTAATACTTAAATATTGGAGTGTAATATCCTACTTAACATATCCAATCATCAATCCTTCCCATTCACATCATCCATGAAATTTTGAGCTCAAAATAGGAGTCTCTTAGGCATGATAGGACTATATATGCAAGAAGAAAGGGATTTTGAGCAAATAATTCATCTAATGGATAATGTTTACTTTAAAATGAATACATGAGGTCTAAAACATCTCTCCCCATGTCTTTAAATGGTTTTTAGAAGGTACTAACTCCCTAGTTAACCCTAAACTTGATTTTCTTATACCTTAGGGTTTTAGAGCAACCTTGAGCTTTGAACCTAAAAGCTTATTTTGAAGGCTTTATTATATTTTTATGGTTTAAAATAATTATGGTAACATTACTTATTACACATAATACCTTATATAACTCTCATACTTCATGACCAAAATCAAAACTGTACCTTTCTTCCATAATTTATAAGAAGGCCTATAACATTTCTTCAAGGCTTCTTAACTATTGGGATTTGAGGTGGAGTTCTCCTTAGCTAATTTTATCACTCTTATATTATTATATTAAGAATAAATACTTAATTTATCATCCCAATAACCTATATAAACTTTATTGGTACTTCTCTCATTACCACACTTGTGCTTTTCATTTATTCTACCTATAGGTGCTTGAGTGAGGTATTAGGCTTGATTAGGTTTCTTGTAACTTTTATTCACCTTAGAATTATTAAGATATTAATGTAAATTTAGTAACATTTTATATATATAATTTTTCATGATTTACCAAGTATACTTGACATAACAAGTGTACTTTTATCCATCTACCCATAACAGGTATATAATTTCTTTTAGGCTTCATGTGTCACTAGACCTTGAAAGTGCCCTTATTGTCTAGTTCATTCTTCAAAGTAAGTTTAAAAATTCTCCCTTATTATTTTAAATATATCTCATGAATATATACCTTAGTTTTAAACTTCCACATGCATACTTTCCTTATTTTTAGAGACAGGCCTGTAGGTGCCTATTAAGCCTCAATACCTACTATCACTCTACTCTTGGATTGGATTATTTATTTCCATCCTTATAAACACATGAGGGTTTATATAATTTTATGAATTTGATTGTAAAATATTTTCTTTGGCCTAATTTTCTCCTTATCCAATATCCAAAAGACCTCTAAACATGCCAATACACAAGTATAGGTCTATAGATGTTTATCTTAGGTCTAACACCTACTCCTCCTATCACATGATGAAAATACATATATTATTATTTTTAAATGTACTTGAGGTAAATATTAAATCTATTTAACTATAAAAATTACATTTTTAACTAAATAATACACTATATTACCTATAAATCTCTCCATTTTGATGTGTCTGATAGAGAGTATTCACCTTATCAAAATTTTCATGCCTAATCTATTTCGGATTATCTAATTCTTTAGGAATACCTGATGAAGATAGAGGAGGTTGAATTTAATGCCTTATAGTGAAAACCATCATCTTTACCATGAAAAACACCTTTTTCTTACAATAACCCTGTCTACGATTTTGATAACTCATTAATACATTCACCCCTTGGACAATCTGATCTCAAAGCTTAGGAGAGGTTTGTAATATAGATTGGGTATTTAAATTGTCTTCATTAGCATAAATATATTCTCATTGTAATATATTTTGGTCAAAATTTGACATATAGGTTTGCAGACCTATAAGTTGACGAGACCTCTCTTGGCAATCATTGTAAGCTTTTCTTAAGACTTATTCATGATCATTGATTACAATAAGACCTTGTTAATAGAGGAATATCATCATACGTTATTAGAGTAAACTTGATTAAAGTATTAGTTTAAACCCAACCAAAACCCTAATTTTCACCTTGTATAGGTTGCAACTTGCCATTTTATAGATGTTTTTACCTGCCTTTGCTTGCACTTGCCAAACTAGTGATAGGAAATGATGTGAGAAGAATAATAGAGTTATAAACCATCTCACATACTCATTTATTTTCACCAATTTCAAACATTCAATCTCAAAGAAAGGAAATTTGTCTACTTTATCCTATATTGGGTTTCATGACTGTCAAACACTTAGGTAGGATAAGGACACCTAGGTGGTCCTTTTGGGAAGGTGTCTACTACCATGTAGTCTTGGATATATTGATATGGATCACATACCAATACACCCTAAATTGCATAAGGATATCCCTAGGTAAATAATCTTCCCGTAGAATCTTCTAGGGTAAATTACCTAGGCTAAGGGTTTCATGTGCATAAACATGGTATTAGATTATACAAAACCAAGTTTTAGATTACAAAAAAAATCATATTTCGATATGAAATCTGAATAAAAGGATGCTCATTTTTTTGGGGGGTTATTTCAATGAGGTGAATTATGTATAAGTACCCCCTTCATTAGATAATATTTTTTTTATTGTTATTTATCAAGGTATTTTTATTGTTATTATTTTTACCAATTAATTGAGATAATTTTGGTGAGAATAATTTTAGGATGCCAACATGAGTCTAGACTTTTACTTGTGTTTTTGTGCTACACGAGTATGTTAATGAGGATGTTTAGATATTTGTTTTACTCTTTATTTGTCTTGAATAGAGTTTTAAATTATTTTAAATTTAATTACTTACATGTTTAATTAAATATTTCATATTCAAATAACATTTTCCATTAGTTCTTAGATTAAACAACATGAAAGACCTAGGGTTTACCATTTCCAACTATCCCAGTAGAGTATTGGTAATCTCTATTTGCGCCTCAGGAGATCACGTAAGGTTTTAATTTCATGATATGTTTGTTTTTTTGAACTTAGTGTATGGGGTTTTTATATGTGTGGTGTAGGACCAGGGTATAAGAATATATTAGGTTGAAGTGGAGCTAATGAAACCCCAACTACCTAGAAGAAATATACTTAGCTCATACCAGGATCTATTTTGACTATTTCAAATGTTTGTAAGAAGAAATCATAAAAATATGTGACTATTCATTCTCATGATTATGGAAATAATTTGAAACTTCTCCTAGATATGTAAGCCATAGATAGACTATAGTGTATATTTATCTATTCTATTGACCACAGACTTGTCCTAATAGACTATGACTGGTGAATAACAAATAAAAATATAGAAAACATGATATCAATAGTGATAGATTAGAATTAGGATCATAAAGTATTTTTTACATGACTATTTTAAGTGGATAATAACAATCGTTTCTCATGTTTATTTACCGTGTACTTTTCCCAGTTGATTGTGAATAAAATTTGACTTTCATGCCTTTTATGCCTAGGTCTTCTAAGTAAGATGAAATATTGTGATTCAGGTTACGCTATGTAGAAATAATTGTTTTCCTTATTTTGTATTTAAAATTATAAGGCACTTAAAAATTATTATAAACCTTAAAAATGGGGAGTTTAATGGGCTAGGATGACCTCAATCACCCACATGATGCTTGTTTGTCTGTTTCATATTGCTTGCTTGTTGTAGTTTTCCCAACTAGAGTGATTGTGAACTTATGATCCTTGACTATATATGTAGATAGAAATATGGATTTGATACTTTAAAATGATATCTCTTGACTTTATTTTATTTGATTTATACTTTTCTTATGGCTTCTCCTTTTGAATGATCTTGATTTTGGATGCAATAGGGTATATTGTATTAAAGTGAAATAGTGTGAAATTTATCAATATGTAATGCCAAGTTAAGAATAATGAATGAACTTTGATGTGTATTTATAAGAAAAACTTTTGATAATTTCCTTTAGTTAACCTTATGAAATGTGCACGTAGACCCAAAATATTAATTTTAAATTTATAAAATAGACTTTATTTAGTTTAGGACATGGTTGCCTTTGGTGGAAAATAGTGCAATAGCACTCCTATACACATAGCATGGACCTAACCCAAAATATCAAGAACACATCCTAAGATAGAGATAATTTGAGGGTGACATTAGTCCATTTTACCATTTGAATTTTTAAGTTTTGTGTAATAGTGACAACAAACAAAGATTCAAGCTAATATATAGATAAAATGCCTAGAAGAATGTTGATTAAGAGTCATGTATTTAGCTACAAGTCAAATGGCTCAAGATATGTGAAGAATTAGAATTTTCAAGTACATATGACCATATTTATGTGTTTAAAATGTTATCTCTTTGAAAAATGATAAAATTCAGCCCTAAAAATATGGATCTAAACCCTAAAATTTAAAACCCAATTTTAGTCTACATCATCAACCTAGCCAAAGGGTATATAAATAATTCACAAAAAATATTCCATCGACCTAACTAGTGATGATGTCCTAAATAGGGTATATTTTATAATGTCATTAGCTAGGCTGATGATGTAGGATAATTTATCATAAAAGGAAAAAGATGATTAGAATGGGGGAAGGGAAACCTAGGAATAAAATTTAAGCTAATGTCATGATGATTTAAAGGTGGAATTAATAATTATAATGCATGACATAATCCATATAAAAGTACAAATAGATATCCCACCATAATATCATTTGATGCATGAATATATACCCAGGGAGAGTAATGTGTTGAACAACCCTAGAACATAAAATTGTGAATAATATAAAATGAGGCATAAAAACATGTTATTTAGGCATGTGCATGGTTAGATTGACATTGGTTGAATAATGTGTATACCCCCATAGAGGGATGTACTAAGTATATTATTTGATTTTATTATTTATTTTAGCACTCTAATAATAATTCCATCCAATATTATAGAAACATCTAAAGACCCAAATCTTAAATGGTACTTAACTCCATGATATTTCCCACCAAAATTAGATATATTATTTTAAGTTAAATTTAAATTTAAGTATATTACTATTATTTTTCACTAACCCATGCTATCATTTTTAATTAAATTTAAATTATACTATATTATTATTGACTAACCCATGCATGTGTATAAATTTTTGAAAAAAAAAGATTCCCATGTACCTCACATTTGTTTAAGAAGTTCTGGACACATAAAAATTTGTATCCACGCATATTAATTTATTTTTATATACACATATGCATATTAATCAAAGAGGGGGAAACATAGGCACCTAAAAGTGGCACCTATGAATATATTATTCTTTAAAATGCATGATTTTAGGATGTTTGTGTACTTTTCTATTACGAATCTAAATTAGGGACATTGTTTTGTCATTTTCAAATAGGTTTTGATGCTTATCCAATTCCCATATAAATATCATATTATTTATTCCTTGATTTCACATTTATTTTGTTTTTTTGTAAAAAATGTGCATTAACATTCTATATAGTTTGAAATGTTAGTGTACAGTCTTTGGAAACTTGTGTGGCCCCTTATGGCTAGAGTACATTCACTCTCTTTGTCCCACATTTTTTATCTTGTTACCATTTTATTATGGGTTTTCACACTAATAGGGTCCTATCTTAGTTTCAATTTATCTATAAATATAAAAAAATTATAATTCATCAACACAAGAGGAAATCTAGAGAATTATTTTTATTATTCACAATAATCTATTAAGCATTACCATCATTCTAGAGGAAAATAAAAAACTCATTGTATCATTCAATATCCCATAAGTTCATTCTAGAAACACAAGTTCATATGTTTTTAATCCTTGAGTCTTGTTGATTTCAATATTATTATTATTATCTAGGTGCCTAATAAATACAAAGATAGTTTGACTATTCTCTAGTGTAATGCAAGCCCTAAATTTTTTTAGTTAAGTTTTAAACTATTAAGTCAAAATTTGGGAAATAAAAATAACTCTATTTTTCTAGTAATAAAATTAAAAATCAATAAATTTACAAACACTTTCAAATGTCAAATGTAGAAAAGTATAGTCATGAAATTGTTTCAAGCATGTCTATGCTTTTGTCCAAAATGGTAGTGTACTATTTATATTATCTATAATAATAGTGTATGATATAGAATATATAGATACTAATTGTAAATTTCATGAAACATTATTTTATTGTAGTCAATTATCTTAGTTAGCTTCATTTCACCCTTAAGCATGTATTTCCAATGTTACCTTCTACTGACTCTCACTAGATCACAAAATAAAAGATGATAAGCCTAAATCTTACATTATTTATATTTTTATGGATTTTAAATCAATAAATTATGTTAATTAATATTTATTTCGTGTTATTTATCCTAACTAAAATGATACAAGAGCATTTAGGTGTAGAAGGAAACTTTACATCAACCAAAAATATGTAGTTGTCATTACGAAATAGTTAGTGTGTTTAAATTTTTGGCAAGGTAGAACATGATCAATAGGGATCCATGAGAAACATAAATAATTAAGAACTTCCATTATCATCAAAAAATTCATTATAATCCAAGATAAATAATCTATCTTGTGCCCCTTATCCTATCTCTTAGTCTAACCAATATTATTTTTATGACCTAGGCATTTTATCTTTACTAGAATCCTTAAAATGTACATATCTTCCACTTCTACAATTTTGAGCCTATACCTACTTTCCTAGTCCTTAGAAACTAATGTCTTGACTCAATGTAATTGTCTAGTGCTATAAATTCATATATTTTTAAAATTAAATACATCCTAATGTTTATCGTAAGTACTAAAATGTTATTTTCTTATTCAAAGGGATTAATGTAAATACAATATCAAACCCCTCATTCATTCCTCACCTAGCATGCATAGGAAAATTCCTAGTATTCATAACAAAGAGCATTTAATTGAGAAAATATTCACTATTTTCTCTTATTTCCATATTAATTATAGGGAAAAAACATATATAGATCTAAATTACTGAAGGAGAACCAAAAGATCCCTATTTTCCAAGTTACAATCTAGGTCATTATTATACTTGATTTGCATAAATTGCATGATTTACATGCAAACCAACACATAGGGAAGAACTACATCAAATTAAGACCATCTTTAGAGTATTTTATATGTAGATAAAACTCATTAACTAAGGGTTCTTTGGATTTATCTTGACACCATATGCCCACTAACCCATTTTTACCTAAGGTCACCATGAAGATGAACAACTAGGGTTTTGAAATTTCATGAGAAATGATAGTCCATGACCTAGATATGAATGCATTAGAGAAAAGGAGATGTCAAACATAAAATCATCTATGTGGGTGTACCTTTGTATAGTAGGTATTCGATATAAGACACTTACATCAAACCCATATAGTAGCATTGATGCAACTATCCTAGGTTAATACTAGTGTCCATGGCTATGAAAGCATCCAATCTAGAATCTGACTATTATTACATAACCATTGTATAGTTTAATTCAAACTTTAGACACCTCATTTTATCCAATTATGTGTTTAAACTCCATTTCTAAATGATTTTATGTAATCACATGCAAATTTGATCTAAAATTAGTATTAAACCTAATTTACTACACAACTATCATTTTAATATGAAATAATAATGACACATCCCTAATTAGGGACATAGATCATCTCACAATATTAACTTGATCAAATTCATCCAATTCAAATTCTAAACTTTGAAAATGTTTTTTTAAGACAATTAAATGAATATTTTATGGACAAAATAATATTGTAAATGTCCCATTATTCTAATTTGTAATTAATCTTTGATTAATAACCTATTCTTCCTCTAAGAGAAAATTCTATGACTTTTTTAAATTATCTTATTTTCCTAAATCAAAAGTGATTTATTACCTCACATAATTGATTTAATTCAACAAGGTCAATGAGAAAGAGTAGGAGTGTAGTCAATTTTTTACACTTCTCTTACATACTCTTCCTCTTACACACTCAAAGATCTCATGACTATACTTTCTTCCAATTTTCCTTCGACACTCCAAAAAGGCCTTAAAGGGAATATCTTACACACTCCATGTGTGTAATCATGAGTGTGAGGACTCATCTTCCACCATTGATCTTGATCTTGATTTTGTGGTCCATAATTATCACAAAAGTCTATAAAAATAAGGTTGAATGTTCATTATAGACAAGATATTTGAGTGTAGTGTTATTATGTCAAAATATAATAATAAGCTTCACTTTATCATCTCATGTTACAATATAAACCATAAGTGAACAAGGGTAGATGCTTCCCATAAAGCACTAGCATTTCCAAAGACTTATAACTCACAATCTAAACTCAACATCTATGTATAGATCATCAAACAAGACTTCAAGGGAGGTAAAATGGTTGTATATATCCTTCCAATTACATTTGCTTCTTGGTGCCCTCATAAATCACCCAAGGGATTAGACTTGAGTGGATATGTCTCTAAGTTATTTTTGGTTATTTTAATAACAATTGACTAACCCCTTTTGGATTTCTAATCTACATAATGGCATGCCTAGTGAGACGCCTTGAAGGTTTAGACACACCCCACAAGCTATTCTAAACTATTTACTATCTATAAATTAACACAATTTCTATTTTGACAAGTTAATTCTCTCTCTTTTCTTCCAAAAATCTATCAAAATTTATTCAAGACCAAGCTTTGAAAATGACCACATAAAACTATATATTCAGAAACATCTTCAGAAAAATCACTCAAGGAAATAATGAAATTATCAAGGAGAATAGTAAAATAATCCTTATTCTAGCTGGCCTCTATGTAACTATAAAATTAAAGACAAAAATATGTGAAATCATATTCATAAATTATGAAATTATTCTCAACATTTTATTTTTTAATTGGTTTTCTACATAATTGTAAATTTATAAATATTAATTTTAAAATTGTTTTGGACTATAAGGATCCCTTTTTCTACTATTTTTTTGTGAATTTAATTGACTTAGAATTTCATTGCTTACTTTGACTATGAAACTATTAAATTGTTCCATAGAGAAATATTTTAATGACTTTAAATATAACTTTGCAGGTTGCCCTTTTTATTTTGGTGAAATCACATTTGTAATTAGTTATTGCACATTTTATTAATCAAGAAGAAATAAATTTGCATCCTAAAAAACACATTCATATTTCAAAATTGGTGATTAGAAATTCAATCATACTTCTATTTTTTGCTTAAGTGATTTAACAATTTTGGGAATATTGCAATCTTATTCCTAATTTAGTTAAAGGTCTAAGTTGACTAAATTAGTAAATAATATTTATTTGAATAGGGTACTAATTTATATAATTTATTTAACTTTTGTAGCTTTCTAAAAAATTTAATGAAAGAGGATAAATGTAACTTATCTTAAAACTAAACTGATACAACTAAGACAAAGGTGGATACCAGTTGTGCGAGACTGGGATAGTGTCATGAAAAAGGATCTAAATTTCATTTAGTGAAAGGATAGGAGCACCAAAAATAGGACACTCTAGGGTCTATTTCTATAGTCCAAGTCCTACCATTATTGTCTAAACTGGTCACAAAGATATAAGTTTTTTGGTTTTTATCTTTTATCCCTGTGTGAGCCTACCTATGAAATTTTGGATCTTGAATATCAATAGAGCTCTTTATAGAGTAGATTTAATCTTCAAACCTTAGACTTTAATTGTGTTTGAATGGAACTTGAGAAATTGGTGGGCCTAGTGTGTGTAAGATGTATTGAATGTATATCCACACCCATTGTTTGGGTACACTAACTACATAACAATACTCCAAAGAGGGATCAAGACATATGTAGTTCTCCCACTTGATGTGCTTTATGTAATAGTGTTATGCAGATGAAAAAAAAGCTAAACTAGGTGTTCTTGAGATGGTTAGCGACTGATGTGAGGGTTTAAATATGTTGATAGCTATATTGGATGGCTATATGAAGAGAATATGGAAATTTTCCTTAGTGGTCTTACTTGTATTCATGCTTACTTTTTTAATATTTTCCAACCCCTTATAAATAAACTTTGAATGGGATTTTATAGAGATCTATTGGTCATGGTTTAGATGCATACATGCTAGGCCAACATAATGAAGAAGAGGAATCAGTATAAAATGGTTATTTGGGATTGAAACGTGATTGTATATAAGCAATAAAAATAGGACACCCTAAGGTCCATCACTATAGTTCAAGTTGTGTTCTATTCTCCTATAGGTATGAGGCCTAGGGGATGGAATTAGCATGGGAAAAGCAAGCTAGTTGAGTTATAATCAGGTCTTGAAAGTCTAAAAATGACTTTGAATAAAAAAAAATATGTTTATAAAGGTCATGTGAGCATGTAAGAGGGACCTATGGGTTGGGCATCACAAGCCACACTCAAACTAGCAATTTGGACATTTTATATGACTATATTTGTCACCCCTTTATTCTAGTGATGTTTCAAAGTAAAATAATAAATAAAGGTAAAATATAAAGTGTACCTAAATTTACCTACAAGGGTGAATCCCATGAATCTATGTGATGTTGTGTGTGCATAGAGAGAGAACTACATGAAGTGAAAATATGCAAAAGAAAATCAAGAGTAGATCAGTTATTACTAGATATGCTATATCAAAAATATTAGCATATAAATCTAGGTAAGTAAGAGGGGAAGAGAAAGGAATTAATACACCTCATTAGGTATGAAAACTAATACAAATATTTTTGTGATGCTGAGTGATGGTAGATGATGTTGATTAATGTTGGGTATGTGCTGAATAATATTGTACCAAGATCAATATCATGAATGGGGCTAGGTGATCAATTTCCCAAAAGTGGCTCAAAAATTGAAAGGTTGGCCCTTTAGATATATCATCACCCACTAATAAAAACTATGTGATCATGCATGTGATAATCTATGTTTGGACTATATGTTCAATCCCTTTAATTAGGTGGCTCAAGAATACAAAGTCTAGTTAGACCTTTGGCTCCATCATTGCCCTATGAAGTGAAGCTATAAACTGATACCCATATGAATGTGTGTCATATGAGATGTATCTTGAATCCCATGAATGATCTATAATCTAAAAATATGGTGTGGATAGTCAAATGTGTACTGGAAACTAGGCCAATCTTGGCCAACTTTGAAAGGAGGAGATTAGGCTTGTATGAAAACCATTTCAAAACTAGAAACTAGGCTTATGTGGATACCACTCAAGAATGTGGAGGTTAGGCTTGTATGAAAGCCACTCCAAAATTATGCCAACCACCTGTATATGGAGTAAGGCATGTAACTACTAATAATGCCTGGATAATATACTGAACTTAGAAAGAAAAGAAGTCAAATGTGCCATGCACATTGCCCCAATCATTGGTGTCTATAACATGGATTATGATCTATAAATTATACCAACTACCCAATCTAAAACTAGAAGTGAGAGCCATTATAGCACGCATGATGCCCCCTATATCTAGATTCTCTAAGAAAACAATACTAAAAATGCTAAATTTGGACTAATTTGTATCTAAAAAAACTATAGTTGAGCTAACCTTTCTACCTCTTTCTAGAAAATATGGGTTTTTTTGTTATTTGAATAGGATTTATAAAAATAGGACACCCTACTATCCAACATTATTTTCCATGTTTAAAACTATTGTAATTTTCTAAAACTAATGACTATTCTATAATCATCACTATTTTTTGGTATATTATGCCTAGTTTAACCTTTGATTATTGTTTTGAGTGTTCTAATAATAGATTTTTTGATTGGTAGGAGCTATGATCTCTATGAAAAAACCCTTTTTTGTTACCTCTCTTCTGAAGGTAGGAAACAAGACCCTATAATGTTTTATGATATGAAATATATGATATAACAATGATAATCAAAATGATATCTCAATATATAGCATGGTTTGTATTAGATATTGTTAGATGAATAAGGGTATGCCTAGATAGATATAAAAATGTAATAACATGTTCAATGTACTTAATTGAAACTATAAATTTTAGTTTTTAGTTGTTAAAAATGGATGGGGCATAATGTCCATCATGGCATCTAAGAAAGTAAGATAATGCATGATGTGGATCATGGCATTGCAAATAGTTGAGAAGTAAATAAGTACACAAGGCAATAATCAAGAAGCATACAAAAGTGGCCATGAGGGAAAGAAAATAAGGGACATGGGAATATGTCACTCAAACTAGAAATAAAGCATACAAGGCATGTTCAAATTCCACATACACATACAATTGAAAATAATCAAGGTTGGCATGACGACTACAATCACATAGAAGAGTAAAAGCAAAGGACATTGGAAAATGTCATAAGGTACACATAAGAATAGAATAAAAAGATATTGGAAAATGTTCCAAATCACATACAAGAGATAAAACATGAAATGATAAATTTAATCACATCTAACTATGCAAATCAAGAAAGGAAGTCATGTAATATACTAGAAATACAATTGCATCTAACTAATCAAAGCAAGAAGTGAAAGTATGAAAGACATAGAGTACAATACTAGGTATATGCTAAGAAATACACAAGTGTTATATACTAGTTAGTGTTGATAGAGTAATCTATGTAAGCTAGTAATTAATTTACATCAACATGATAACTAGAGTGTGTGGTGTAGGAATGACCTAACCTGGCTGGTGTAGTCATGTAGAAGATTCTCCCAATGGGTAAATATATTAATGTATGTCTCAAATGTAGAATTAGTATGCCCCCTAAATAGGTAGAGTGAAGTAATTAAGGATATGTATGTCACTGTACACAATCAAAGAAGATCAAGTGAAGCATGGTAATATAGATAAATCGACAAAAAATAGCATAGAACAACAAATGTAAGTCTAGCATGGTAGTAGAAATGTAAAGTATGGATAATACATACAATTAATTTTTTTTTTTTATGTTTTTGAATTATTTGAATGTTTATGTATTTTGAAATGTTTTTTTTTTGTAATTTTGACATATTTTAATATTTTTGGATTTTTTTGATATATTTGAATGTTTTTGGATTTTTGATATAAGCTATGTACACTCAATGATAAGGAGACTATGTATAATTAATTTAAAAGAAATTATTTACAATCAAGACTAAGGAAAAATGATATTAATTAATGAATCTCATGAGAGACTCCCTACCATGGTGTTTTATATCAAGGAGAGGGATCATGCGTGATCATGAATCATGATGGAAAGGATGAGACTATGGCTCTAAAAGTTGTATATGTTATAAACTCTCTAAAATATCTATAGTAGAAACCAATTGTGGTGTCTCCCTATAACTATCAGAAGTGGATGAAATTATAGAGATATTAAGGACCCATATGGTAGTAGGAGAAGCTTTCTAAACATGTGATCTATGTGTAGAGTCATGAGACCTTAATGATACTACCGTGGGTATGAACACTATAGTTGGTAACTATCTAGATTCCTAAAATTATGGCTACTCTAAAAGAGACCTCTATGGAAGTGTATGAAATCTCTATGCTATAGATTAAGGCCTCAACTATGTTTAAATCTTAATTGAAGGAAGAACTATAACTGGTGGAGAAGCTAAAATGGGTGGTGGAATTAAAACTAGTGACTGCAATATCATAGATGGATCTGAAGTGGGGAGTGGTAACTAATATGGAACTCCACCAACTATAATAACCTTATTATTGTGAATTAATTTCATGCATATGTGAACTATAAAAGCTATTACTTGAAATTTTTGAATCCATGGTCAACCAAGTAATATATCAAAAACTCCTACACTGGGAACAATAGTAAATGGTGTGGCCACATGTGTTAGACAAACCTATAGAGGAAGTACAATCTCACCTAATGAACTTTGTATGTGCCCACTAAATCCACTAATAACTATTTATATCAGGGTAATATCCTACACTAAATATCCCAAATCTTGCAGTAATGTCATAGTTCACATATTCATGATGGATCCATTATCTATGAGAAAATTATGAATTGAATGACTATAAATGTAAGATATGATAAAGAGTGCATGGTAATCTGAATCATCCTCAACTATCTCCTACTCTGAGAATGAGATTGCAGGTCTAGCTAAAAATATGGAAGTGTATACACCAATCATGTTCCTCAAATGATGTAACTCAATTGAAGGTGCCTGATATGTAGTTAATGAAGGATGTGCATGATATGCATAATGAACACCTAATGCATACCCTATCTCTTATTTATAATTATATGTTAAAAGATCTAAGAATATTTTTAAATCTTCATACAGTGTTTGCTTTGCCTGAATAGGCTCAACTAGAGTGCCTAGATCAATAACATTGCCATCTATCAAGTTTTATATCTTGTGTTTCAAACTGATACATTTGTTTATTGTGTGGCTTTCTTCCCTATGAAAATCATGAAATACATTCCAATCATATCTCCATGTAAGAGGTTATATTGGATCAACTTCCTACATAGGAGAAAGAGATCTGATATTACATTCCACTAGCTTCTATACAACTCTAGCTAGAGAAATTGGTAGATTGGTAAAGGTTCATCAAGGAGGTACTAATAAAACTACTCACTAAGGGGGATATAAAGTTGTATTGACTATAGGTTGATTCTAACTTTTGCTATCATTGACCTTTACTTTGTATGGGACTTTTTTTTTACTCTTGTTTGTTATTTTTCATATGCTTGTGTACTTGAGTTTGCCTATTGAAATTGGTTTGACTTCCCTTTCCTTTAGTGCATGACATAACTCAATGAAGGAAGAGAATATTTTTAACATTAGTTATTAAATCAAGGATAGTAGAAGACTCTATTTGAAGAGATATTATAAGTCTTGATTGGTCATGGAGCTAGTCATCTTAGCCAAGGTATTCTTATATTAAAGAACATAATCTTTGAGATGCTCATTTGACCTATGATTCTATTTTTAAACTTGGGCATATGAAACATTATCACCAATTTTAATTATAAAATGAGATAAGAACATGTCAGCTAAAGGATTGAATGTGTTGATTGACTAATTTGATAGACTATAGAACCATTATAAAGCATAATCCTTTAGGCTCCATGGAAATAGCTTGGTTAGAAGCTAGTCATTTAACACATAGTCCAAGCATGTTCTATGAAAATATCTCAAGTGTGTCTCTGGATCACCCTTGTCATCATATAGAGTGAGCTTATCTTGAACAAAACATTATGGTAAGGGTATCTAAGCAATATGATGTGCCAATGGTATATGAAGTAAAGTAAAAGAATCTAAGGCTTGTGTTGGTCTAGAAGCACCTTGATCAAGATGTAGCACATTGGATTTAAGAGATTTTATCTCTTTCACATGGTTAGCCACATTAGGAGACAATAATGTATTAGTCGTAACAAGTGGTGCCTCATAGGAAGGTTGGGCTTCTATAGGGGGTTGTTGAGACATAGTTTCCCTCGTAGTGTAATTTGTAACTAGTTGCTTTATGGTTTGAGAGGATTGACCATTATTTAATTTTTTCCCTCTTCTTTTAGTATTTTAAGCATATCATCTTTCATGTCAAGGTGTTTAGTGAAGATTTCTTGAAGTTCTTTTTAATCAGTTTCATCAAAACTAGTGTATTGGGTCATTGTTAAAGTAGGAAAACAAATTGAAAATTGTTTGAATTTTTTGTAATAATTTGTAATAAGAAAATTGATATGGATGGAAAGCACTGAATATAGGAAATTTAAAGTCCTAAAAATATGAAACTAGAGAATGCATAAAAAGGATATAAAGCTCACAAACATGTAAGGTGATACCTCAAAAGCAATGGGACTTAGTAGATGCCACTAGGGTTTTGAAAATGATATATTTTAAAATTACAAAGGAATTTTAAAAATTAATGTGATTTTTTTAATTTAAGTATGTAAGTAAAAATTCAAAAAAATATTGGAAAATTTTTGATTTAAAGGGACCTAGTATATGCAACTAGGATTGGAAGAAAATATTTCAAAAAAATTACTATGAAATTTCAAAAATTAATTTGAATTTTTTATTTAAATATGTAGGTAAAAAATCAAAAAATTAAAGGAAAAATTAGCAAGGAATTTACCCTAAGGTTTCTAGGGTTTTTATGCACAAATGAAGTAAGTTGATTTCACCCAATGATTTAACAGTTTTAGGAATATTGGAGTCTTATTCCTAATTTAGTTAAAGATATGAGTTGACTAAGTCAGTAAATAATATTGATTTAAATAGAAACTGATTTGTATAATTTATTTGACTTTTGTAGATTTCTAAAAATAGTAATGAAAGAGGAGAAATGTAAATTATTTTGAAAATGGGCTTATACGATTAAGATAGAGGCTGATACCAGTTGTGAAGGACTAGGATAGTGTCATGAACCAAGATATAGATTTTGTTTGATGAAATGATAAGAACACCAAAAATGGGACACTTCAAGGTCTAGTGCTATAGTCCAGGTCCTACCATTATTATCCAAATTGGTCACAGAGATCTAAGTTTTCAAGGTTTTGTTTTTTGTCCCTATGTGATCCTGCCTATGAAAGTTTAGATCTTGAATGTTGATAGATCTTCTTATACAGTGGATTTAATATTCAAACAATAGACCTTCATTTTGCTTGAATTAAACTTGAGAAAGAGGGGGGGTTAGTGTGTGTAAGATGTACTAAACATGTATCCATACCCTTTATGTGGGATTAATACCTACATACCAATACTCTGAAGAGGGATCAAGCCATATGTAGTTCTCCTAGTTGATGTGCTTTGTGAAATAGTGTTATGTGGATGTAAAAATGCTAAACTAGGTGTACTTGAGGTGGCTAGGAATTGGTGTGAGGGTTTGAATATGATGGCAACTGTATTGGATGGATGTATATAGAGAATAGAGAAAATTTCCTTAGTTTTCTTGCTTGCTTTTTAAATATTTTCCAAGCCCTTATAAATGAACTTTGAATGGGATTTTATAGAGATCTATTGGTCATGGGTTAGATGCATTCCTGCTAGGCTGACACAATGAAGAAGAGGAATCAGGAGGAAATGGTCATTTGGGCTTGAAATTTTATTGGATAGGAGAACTAAGAATGGTACACCCTAAGGTATAGCACTATATTCCAAGTTAGGTGCTATTTTACAATAAGAATGGGACCCAAGGAGATCAAACTAGCATGGGAAGAGTATCCTAGATGAGCTAGAATCAGGTCTTGAAAGTTTATGGATGATTAAGAATCATTAAAAAGGTGTTGAGAAGGGTCATGAGAGTATGCAAGAGAGACTTGTGGGTTTTGTGTTACAAGCCACACTCAAGCTATCAATTTTGAAATTTTATATGACTACATTAAGCAAAAGAGCATCCACATTGATTTGGTGCTCCTAAGAGCACTTTTATTTAATGTTATTTGTTTCAAGCACTTGTTTATTTATTTCTTGCTTGACTTACTTTAGTAAAATCATGTGTATCCTCTCCCCTTTATTAGGGTGAATCAAAAACATGGTTTAAGTTAGTTTGATTGATTATGTGTCTACATAAAGAAAATCACATATGTTCTCTCCTAGTTCTTAGGAACTTAGATGACTTAGAAATGACTCTTTCATCCTTTATTTATTAATTTGACTTAGACAATGAGACTTTATAACCTCTTTTAAATTCCTTTAGGTGTGTGTTAACATCGGGTTTCATCTCCCATCATCATACCAACCCCACTTATATGGTGGGGTATATAAATTGAGCACACTACTTGATTAAATAGTGGTTGAATGGTTAACCTAACAAGTCAAATGGATCCTTAATGTATGTACATTCTATACATCACACTTCACTGAATAGTTTATAGATGAAGTGGTTTCAAAAACAAAACCCTTTCATAAAAATATAGATTACTTAACATCTAATCGACAGATGGTTCTAAAGTGCCCACACACTACAAGGTATATTGGGAGAAACTAGTTTGCCATAGAAAACTTAGGATAGAAATCCACTTTTATCGTGGATAAATCATAATGCATGGGTGCAAAGGATAACAACCCCCAAAGATTGCCTTTTATGTACAAACTTTTGAGATAAAATGGGTGTAAAAACCTACCAATAACATGCAATTTTTTTTCATTTTTAATGAATCTTAAATGTTATCCTCTCAAAAAAGAGTATATCGAAAGGAATCAATGACTATCTTATAAACCATGTTAGTTTCCACATGTTTGCTTAGGGTGTTTTTTTGATAAAAACCTGTGTTGTGTTCACAATGCTATTTTAAAACAAAAAACACCAAGTTCTTAATCCAAAACCAAAACGCATGGTCCCTTACACAAAGAGGCATTATGTTGTCGATATTTTATGTAGATAAAATTAGTAACATTGTCAAATTGATCCAAAACCTATCCTATTTATTCTAACTATGACAATACCAAATTATTATCAAGCTTATGCCATTATTTCAGTCAATATAGTTTAAACCTAATTATAAGTTAAAGTGACCATTCTAATGTGCCTTTGTTTCAAATTACTAAACAAACAAGTTCATAAGTTCAAGTGCCCAATTTCATTTTAAATGTGTCATTATACTATTTGATTTATTTTACAACCAAATGTTGATCTCAATTTTCCTTATGGTTCCAATTATAAACTTTAAATTTACAATTTTAAAGCTGAGTCCTAATTCTAATTTGATTTATGCCAATGTCAAACCTTTTTATAGGATTAAGATATAAACCAACTTTGGATCTTAATTCAACATTTCAAGATTATGTTTCTTATTTTTGTGCCAATAATTTACACATTTCAAGGTCCTAAAATGTCTCAAATCAATCAAGTCTCCTTTTCTTGTTCATAAGTTCAAGTTTCTAAGATCAAACCTTTCAAATATAGACAAAAAATCTTAGTCCTTGTCTAAATCATGTCAATATGTCATCCATTTGGTTTGAAACCTAGGTTTAGTTCCAATTCAAGGTCAAATTTTAAGCCAAATTCAAATAACCAAGGTTCAATGTCTTGCCTAAATTATGCCATCTAATTTGAAACAAACCCTAATTTCAAATGACAAGTCTACTTAAACAATTTAAATTTTTGTGCCAAATTATGCCAAAGTTAACATTGACAAAACTATTCTAGTTATTCATTTGAATTAATAGACCCTATTTGAGCATTCAATGTTAGCCAAAGTCAAATTCAAATTCAAATTCCATAACAAACCAATTCTATGCCAAACCACTCAAATCCAAAGCCAGTTCATCTTGAACCACATACCAAACTAGTTTTGTACCATGTACCAAACCATTCCAATTATGATCTAATTCATCTTGAACCACATGTCAATTTAATTATGTACCATGCCAAACTAATTCTATACCATGTCAGTCAAAGACAAATCCAGTTTGTCATGAACCACATACCTAATTGATTATGTACCATGCTAATGTAAATTCAATACATGCCAATATAATTTTATACCATTCCAATTTAAATATGAGTCAATTACATAATAATTAAAACAACTTCTTATCTTTCCATTTAATCTCTCACACTTATCAGTTAGGAATGACAAAATTCATATCATCCATCCTTTCTTTTATTTGAATAATACTTGTGCCAATTTGCCCTATTTTGGGAAAAAATCAAATTAAGACCATTATAATAAAATTTAATATGTGTCATTTTTCCTTTTTTGGGTCCAATAAAAACAAATTCTACCAAGCTAAGACTCACCTCTTTGGGCTATTTCTCTATACCAAGACCTCCCTCCTTTGAGTCCATTCTAGTGTATGCCAATTAACCCTTTTTAAGGATAATACTATTCTAATATAGACCAATACCACCCTTTTGGGGGCCAAACCATTCCAATATATATCAATTACCCCTTTTGGGGGCTAATCCAATGAAGACATTTTCAACTAACTCCAATCCATGCCAAAACCATCCATTTTGGGTCCAATTTATTCCAACCCAATTTCCCTTGAATGAATCCTTGCTTGGGGGAATTAGTCCAAGATTAATCTAAGTCATGGCATCTCATGATCCTAAACCTATTCTAGCATGTCCATAGCTAAATAAACAAGAAATAGATCAAATCACTTTATTCAAATAATAAATATACTACTTTACATCTACTCTGGACATTTTTACCATTAATCTAAAATCATAATGACACATCCCTAATTTGGGAAATGGATCATCTCACAATATTAATCTAATAAAATGCATCCAATTATAATTCTAACCTTTGAAAATATTATCTTAATCTAATTAAATGAATATTTGATGGACAAAATAACATTGTAAAGGTCTCATTCTTCTAATTTAGAATTAATCTTTGATTAATTAGCCTAGTCTTCCTTTAATAGGAAATTCCATGACTTTTTAGATTTATCTTATTTTCCTAAATCAAAAAACATTTATTACCTCACATATGTGATGTCATTTATCAAGGTCAATGAGAAATAATAAGAGTGAAATCAAGTTCTTATACTTCTCTTACACAGTCTTCCTCTTACACCCCTCTTACACAATATAAAAAGTCCTCATTGCACTTTCCTTCCTTCCACTCTCTAAAAAGGCCTTAAATGGCATTTATTACAAAATCCATGTGTGAAATAATGAGAGTGAGGGATAATCCTCCACCATTGATCTTGATTAAATGATATATAATCATCCTATAATTATATAAACATAAGGTTGTGTAGTCATACTAAAATGAAATTTATACAACTTAAGCATGACTTGTGACACCAAAACCATGGGTCTCTCCTAATCACTTACACATCCCACTTAAGATTTTTTTCATTGTTTCCCAGTCATCCAAAGCCTTCTAGATTCAACCCCTATTATCTTAGACTCCTCTCCCTAGCATAGATCTATCCCCTAGGGTCCCTTTCCCCTTGGAAAATAGTGCCATAGGTTGGACTACAGTGTTGGGACCCAAGGTGTCTACTTTTCAGTGTTGTTTTCCAAGTCCACAATAGCCTCAAATGTTCAGATTTTTCTAAATCCTTATCTTTTCCCTTGTCAGCTTAAAATGAGTTCATCTAACCCAAGATTTCTAGTTTCCCTATAAAATTCCATTCAAATGTCATTTAGAAGGGTTTTCAATCATTCAAAATGAACAAGATAGAAATATACTAAAGCACACTCAAGAAAATCTTCCTATTCTTTGCATACAACCAACCACTATTATTTTTAGCCTATCCAAGCTCCCAAACTAGTCACGAGTCATCTCAAGCTTGCCTAAATTCACATACACTTGAATTGCATACACAGAATTACATAATACACATTCAAATTGGGAGAACTACATTGGCCTTGATCCCTCTTCAGAGTATTGGTATGTAGGCAGTGTGCCCACACATAAGGTGTGATCACACATTCAGTGTATATTACACACTAACCATTTTTCCTAGTTAGATTTGAGATCACTTATCAAGCATGAAGAGGAACTAATATCCTTGAAGACCAAATAAATTACACACAAAGCTTCACAAACAACCAGGACTCAAAATTTTAGGCATAGGGTCTCTTGAAGAAAATTAATAGAACCCAAAAACCTTAGAAAGCTTAGACACTAAGGACTCTAATGCCAAAACTTGGACTACAAAATTGAAACTCTAGGTGTACCATTTACGGTACTCATATCTAGGTAGAGAATAGACTTTTTGATCTTATTTTTTACAGTTTTCCAAACCAGATTAGCAATTTATAGCCTTAGTCTCCTCCATCTCAGCCTAGAATCAACTAAGTTTTACTCTCTATCCTTTTGTTTTCTATTTTTAGAAATCAATTAAGCACTTCCAGATTTAATAAATTAGTAGGTTAATTAAGGCACATTATTTAGAGATTTTAACCTTAATCCAAAACCCTTTACTATTTAATAAATTAACCCCTATAGTTTCCTAAATTTAGTAAAACATTTGGTGAACCTAACTTACTTTGAATTTTTGCACAAAAACCCTAAAAACTGTAGGGCTAATTATTTCTAATTTTTTGCAATATTTTTCTAATTTTTCTTGAATTTAAAAATTAGAAAAATATAAATTAATTGAAATATTTTCAATAATTCACTAAAACCCTAGTTTGCACATACTAGGTCCTATTTGCATACAAACACTTTCAAACCACTAGGAAAAATATATTGCTAATTTTAGAAATATTTTTAAATTTTTCCTAAACTTTTCAAGCTCAATTATACAAATTTATAGAAAAATTTTCAAATTATTACATTAATTTAAAAAAAATCATTTCAAAGCCCTAGTTGCATCAACTAAATCCCAATAATTTTCAAGTAATATTCCACTTATTTTTTGAAAATTTTTATTGAATATTAAAATAAAAAAATCACTTCAAATTTCAAAAATTCATAGTAATTCTAGAAATTTTATTTGTCTAAAAACGCTAGATGCATCTACTAGGTCCCATTTAAGCAAGCAATTTATCATAATTTTATGAATTTTATCTTATATACTTAGCTCAAAAAATCAATTTCAAATTCAAAGTTCATAATATTTTGCAAATAATATTTATATAAAATCCCTAGTTTCATATACTAGTTCCTACTTTGATTTTTATGGTATTACCTTACATGTTTGGTAGCTTCGTATCCTTTTTTGTGCAAATTCTAAACTACTATTTTAGAATTTTTTATTTCTTATATCCCATACTTTCCAATTTTATCAAATTACCTATTATAACTTATATTAAAACATTCAAACACATTTGAAATTGTTTTCCTACTTTAACAATGGTCTAATTTACTAGCTTTGATGAAACTAATAAAAAAGAGATTTAAGAACTCTTAACCAAGCAACCAGATATGCAAGATGGCATGACTATAATCCTCCAAGAGGAACAACAAAAGGTAACCAATGGTCAGTCTTCTCAAACTACAGAGCCACCATTTGCACATGACAGTATGGGGGTAACTATGTCACAACCCCCCTATAGCAACCCAACCTTCTTCTATGCCACCAATTGTAGCTAGTGCATTCCTATCTCCTAATGCGGTAGCCCTTGTGTAAAATATTTGATCTCTTCAATAAAATTTGTAACATTTTGAGTAAGGTACTACTAGATCTACACAAGAATTGGACTCCTTCACTCTATTTCATATACCTTTATCACTACATATAGTTGATACACCCTTGTCACCTAGATTTATACAACCTAAGCTCACTCTTTATGATGGTATGGGTGATCCAGAGACACATTTGAGAACCTTTCATGCAACTTATTTGGATTATGTACCAAATGACTGACTATTAACTAAATTATTTTTGAGGAACCTCAAGGATTATACATTACAATAGTTTTATAGTCTACTAAATCTTTCAGTTAATGCATTCAATCCTCTTGCTGACATGTTCCTAGTACATTTTAGTATTAATATCGATGATAAGGTTTCATATTCCCAAATTTCATAACAAAAATATAAATAAAATGATCCTCTCACCAAGTATGTTCTCAAATACAAGACCATATTGGCTAAGATGACTATCCCTATGGCAAATAATCAGTTAAAGGACCTCTTCAAATAGAGTCTTCTACCAATTTAGCATGAGACAATCATGTTCAAATGTTTCTCTTCTTTCACTGAATTATGTCACACTTTAAAAGAAAGAGAAATCAAACTCATTTCAATGGGCAAACTTAAGTACACAATTGCACCAGATACAACTAATAAGAATAACAACAAATCTCCATATAAGGTCAAATTCAATGATAGTAAAGGACTGACTCATTAGATAGTTAATGCAGCTTTAGAGCCCTCATAGAGAGTCACTTTATCAGCACCTCTTCAGTGACCTTTTACAAATCTACCAGTTCCTCCAGCTAGAGTTCTATAATAGTTATTAAAATGTAACATCATATCTCTTCCTCCTAATAGATAAATTGATTCGACAAAGCCTCTTCCATAGAAATATCACCAAAATTCAATTTTGTGACTATCACAGGGTTCCAATCCATACGAAAAAAAGATGCATTAGTCTTAGGCATAAGATACATGATCTAATTGATGGAAATCAAATTGGTCTAAGCACTTCAGTTGAGCCTCCTCTGGCGAAACCACTGTAGGATAAGTTAAAATATTTTTAGATCCATTTCCATAGCATGACAAGTTAGAGACATAGGACACATCAAGTGTACATCATGCATATCAGGCACATCCTTCACCAATTATATAAATGGAACCAGTAGCCGATTCACATCTATTGAGCCACATGAGTGGTAATTTTCATTATAGAATTATATTTCAGCCTTCCATCTCCTTTTATAAGCAAGATATTATTGAAGATGACATAGATTATCATGTAATATTAATTAGATATTTTATTCATGGTCATCTTATTCATAGTATTCTAATTGATAATGGATCCAATGTTAACATGTGTATTATGACACTATTACAACACTTGGGTTATACAAGGTAGGATATTACTCCAATAAATATAGTTATCAATGATTTTAATGGACATAGTTAAACTACATTAGGTGAGATCTTCATTCCTCTATAGGTTGGTCCTACACACATGACTACCTCCTTTACTATAGTTCCTAGCATGGGAGTTTTTGACATGTTACTTATTAAAGCTTGGATACAAAAACTTTGAGTAGTTAAATCTATAGTAAATCAATGCATGAAATTCATTCACACTAATTAGGTTATGATAGTTACTAAAGTTCCATATGAGTTTCCACTTTTGGTTTTAGAGCCAGTTTTAGTTTCAGTTCCATTACAAGTTTTATCTCCACCACTAATTTTTTCTCCAATTCAACATCAAACATAGATACGATATATATCAGCAATATAGAGGGTTCATACACCTCCATATCTTTAGGATTCTAGATAAATTCTAACTACATTATTCAAACCTAGAAGTAGTTTCATTAAGATCTCATGCATCTACACATAGAGAACATGTTCAATGAGAATTTCCTACTTTTAGATGGGTCCCTAAGATCCCTAAAGCTACATCCACTTCCTAGAATTATAAAGGGTACCCATAGTTAGTTTCTACTTTAGATATTTTAGAGAATTTATAGCATATATATCTTTCAAATCCATAGTCTTAGAATTTCCATCATGCTTCACAATCATGCACAATTCCACTCTTTGAAATAGGACACCATGATAGGGAGTCTCATCCAAGACTCATCATTAGAATCATTTCTTTCTAGTATTGATTATATGTATTATATCCTTCTTGGTTGTACATAGTTTCCTCTACTTAATTACACATAGCTCAAATATTTTATAATAAAAAAACAATATAATATTTCTAAAATACAAAAACATGTCAATTGTATGCATCATATATGTTTTACATTGATAACCATTATACTATACTTACATTACACTATTATATGCTATTTTTCATTGATTTATCTATATTACCAAGCTTCACTTGATATTCTTTGAGTCTATGCAGTGTATCTATATCCTTGATTGCTTCACTCTATCCATTGAGGGGGCATCTTACTTCTAAATTTTAGCTACATATCAATACATCTACCCACTAGGGGCATACTCTACATGACTACACCATCCAAGTTATGTCATTCTTACTCTATACACTCTAGACATCTTATTGTAGTATGTTCCTTACTTACATAGATATTATATCGACATCCATTAGCACATATCACACTTTTTTATTTCATAGCATATACATTAGTCTTGTATTACGTATTTTTTATACTCTTGCTTCTTACTTTCCATAGTTAGATGCATGTTTGTATTTATAGTACTTTGCATGTTTTCACTCTTTATTTTGATTAAGTTAGATGTGTTTGCATTTTCCATTTCCTATTTGCTTCATACTTACATTTTACAACATTTTCCAATGTCTTTTGTTCATGTCTATATGTGTGTGCCTTTGGACACTTGCCAATGTCCTTTGTGTGTTCCTTTCATGTGCTTGTGGCCCTTGTGCCAATATTTTATTTTTCCCATGTTGTCTGTATGTGGAATTTAAACATTCCTTGTATGCCTTATGTGATTATTGGTCCCATTGGCCACCCTTGCATGTTTCTTGCTTCTTGATTTGTATGTGTGTTGCTTGTTTTCTTATCTTTGTGTGCAATTGCATGATTCCAATAAAGAATTTACCTTGTATCTTGGATTTCATGATGCACATCATGTTCCATCCATCCATGCCACTAATAACTAATAACTAACATTTTGAATTATAGTTTACTCTTATTCACATTCTATTACATTGTTATATCTATCTAGGCATACCCCTATGGATGTAACAATCTCTCTCTACAACTTTTGCTATATCTTGAGACAATCTATATTAATGTTATATCAAATATTTTTGTAGCTTAACACACTTGTAGTGCTTCTTCTTCTGAGGGTAGTCATTACATGGTCTTCATTCCTACAATCAGAAGAGGGGGAAATAAATAGGGGTTTTGTCATAGAGATCAGAGCTCTTAATAATCAAAAAATTAATTTTAGAATAATACAGTCTAGAATCTAAGACTTAGCATAGGTAAACTAGACCAAGCAGACAATAGAAAATCTAGATCAGTCATCAATTTTGGCTCTAGATAACAGTGCCAAAAATGGAACTACAACACTGGAACTCAAAGTTTCTAGTTTTTGACACTGTTGTCTAAATATCAAAATATTTAGTTTTTATAGAATCAGGTAGAGAGGTGAGATCAGTTATAGTTTTGTCAGTATAGTTTAGTTTAAAAATTAGTAGTTTTCAGCACTTATTTTGCTTAGAGAATCCAAATATAGGGGGCATCATGCATGGCATGAGGGTTTCAATTTTTATTTTAGACATGGTAGTTGATATAACTTTCAGTTTAGAATCTATGTTCCAGACACTAGTTATCGAGGGTAATGTTCTTGACACATAGGCCTTCTCTATTTCCAAGTTTATAGCATTTTCTTGCATATTCCCAGTAGTTGTGTGCCTTACTCCATCTATAATTGGTTGACATCAAATTCAAGTAAAATTTCATACAATTTTACTTCCCATGTACCTAATTTCCCAAGTGACTTCTTAAGCCTTGATTTTAGTTTTAGAATGGGCTTCTAGACAAGTCCAATCTCCATCTTTCAAAGTGGCCTAGTTTTTAATTTACATTTGGCTATGTCAACATTGTCAGATCATAACACATTGAAGGGCTCCATGAGCTATCTCATATGAAATTCATCTATACCATTATTTTATCATTTATCTTCATATCATGAGGAAAATATAGAGCCAAAGGTCTAGCTAACCTTTTGATTCTTGAGCCATCTATTCAGAGGGATTGGACACATAGTCTAGATATCGATTAACACACACGTGATTCATTGACTTCACATAGTTGGCAATGATGGATCCAAATGGCCTACCTTTGCAATATTGATCCAACTTCTAGGGGATTGATCAATCAGCTCATTCATCGATATAACTCTTGGTTCAGCATACTTCGAACATCACCTAGCACAACCCAACAACATAACAGGTTATATATTGGTTTGCATACCTGGTGAGGTGTATTCATTCATTTCACTTCCTTCCTCTCTCTTTACCTAGATTTGTATGTTTTTATTTTAGATATAGCATATATATTAAGAACTAATCTACTTTTGCTTTCCTTTTTGTAGACTTACATATTACAATAGGCTCTCACTATGCACAACCTAGCATTACACAACTTCTTGGGTAAGTTTAGGTACGCTTCTCTTTTTTTCCTTTATCTTAGTATTTCACTTTGTTGCATACTTAGAATAAAGGGGGGTGGGGGAAATACAGTCATACTAAAATATAATTTGTATAACCTGAGCATGAATTGTGACACCAAAACCATAGGTCTCTCTTACTCATTTACATAGCCCACTTAGACATGTTTTCACTATTTCCCAATCAATTGAAGACTTCTAGATTTATCCCTTGCTATCTTGAACTCCTCTCCTAGGCACAAATATATCCCCTAGGGTCTATTTCCCCTAGAAAATAGTGTCATTGGTTGGAATACAACATTGGAACTCGAGGTGTCCACTTTTTAGCACTATTGTCCAAGTCCACAATAGCCTCAAATAGTCAAATTTTCCTAAATCCTTATCTTTTCTCATGTTAGCCTAATGTAAGTTCATCTAACCCAATATCACTAGTTTCCCTATAAAATCCCATTCAAAGGTCATTTATAAGGGTTGACAATCATTCAAAAGGTATAAGCTAGAGATATATTAAAGCACACTCAGTCAAATCTTTTTATTCTCTACATACATCTAATCACTATTATTTTTAACATATCCAAGCTCCTGCACCAGTCACAAGTCATATCAATATTGCTTAAATTTGGATACACTTATATTTCATATATATGATTGCATAATACACATTTAAATTAGGAGAACTACATTGGCCTTGATCCCTCTTCAGATTATTGGTATGTAGGCAACGTGTCCACACATGAGGTGTGGTTCCATGTTCCATGCATATTACACACTAACCCCTTTTTCTAGTTGGATTGGATATCACCTATGAAGCATGAAGAGGAACTAGGATCCTTGAAGACTAAATAAATTACACATGGAGCTTTCTAAATAACCAAGACTTGATATTTTAGGCACAAGGTCTCCCAGAGCAGATGAATAGAACCCAAAAATCTCAAAAAGCTCAAACACTAAGGACTAAAATGCTAAAAATTGGACTACAGTGTTGGACCTCTAAGTGTCCCATTTTTGGTGCTCCTATCCAGGTAGAGAATAAACTTTTGGATCCTATTTTTGACAGTCTACCCAGCTAGATCAATAATTTGTAGCCTCAATCTCCTCCATCTCAGTCCAAAATTAGCTAAGTTTTACTCTCTATCCCCTTGTTTGCTATTTTTAGAAATCAATTAAGTACTTCTAGATTCAATAAATTAGTAGGTTAATTAAGGTACATTTATTTATTGATTTCTCCCTTAATCTAGACCCCTTTACTATTTGGGAAATTGACCCCAATAGTTTCCCAAATTTATTAAAATAGGTTGAATGGCCATTATAGATATGTTTTTTGAGTGAAGTGTTATTATGTCAAAATATATCAAGAAGCTTCACCTTCTCATATCATGTGCCAATCCAAACCATAAGTGAACAATGGGAGATACTTCCCATGAAGCACAAACATTGCTAAAGACTCCTAGATCATAATTCGATCTCAACATATACATATTAGTCATCAATAAAATATTCAAGGGAGGTAAAAATGTTGTATATATACTTATAATTATATTCCTTACTTGGTACCCTCATAGTTCACCCAAGGGATTGGACTTGAATGGTTATGTCTCTAAGTTGATTTTGGTTATTCCACTAACAATTAACTAACTCCCTTTTGGATTTCTCATATACACCTACATGTTATAAATCCAACATTGTGTTAGCATCAAAACCATCTAAGTATGTTACTTCTTTGCCTTTTCCATACATACCTTAGTTTTATTTTCTATATTTATTATATTTTTAATTATATAAATTTAGCATATGTTATATCTAAGTTTAATACCCACTTCACTTGTTATATATCTGATCATCACACTTGTGCATTGTTATTTCTATATACCCCTTTAATGAGAATCTAAGTAACCCAAAAATAGAGAGATCTCATTTTAGGGTTAAAAATTTGGTGAACCCAATATTTGGACATCAAACCCTAGGAAAATTAGGGTTTTTTAAATTTTTTTACTGATCCCAGATTGCTATAACTTTTCAATCATGTTTACCATTGATATATCTATAAAATATTTCAAGGTCCAATACATTATAGTTTCTATGGTTTGCTATATTAGTTACCTTGTTAAATCTATTAAGCAAATATATACCAATAATTGGAGGGTTTTAATGTGAAAAAACACTTAATCTCTCTTCAAAATTACTTTTTTAGTGTTATAGAGACAATCTTTGGATGCCAATGTGCATGCTCTCAACCATTTATTATACCTAAATCATTCAAATAACGACTACCATCTCATACCCATTATTTTCCCATAGAGTTTTTGGTCAATGTTGTTACTAATTGAAAAGGTAGGATTTATCAACCTATTTCCCCACCTATTAGTATACAATCGGTGCCTCCTAAACCTAATCTTGTAATAAAATCTAAGAGATATGACATTATTGACCAATTGATAAATACATATCCAAAAATATCAATCCTTAAGATCCTAAAGCAAACTAATGTTCATAAGGATATCCTATATGAGGCATTGTGTGAGACACATGTTCCAAGTGATATTTATCCTTCTAATTTTATTTATATTATTAAATATCTTTATAAAAATAACAATATCATCACCTTTAATCCAAAAAATTTACCATGTAAAAATATTATTGACCAAAATTTACCTTTGTTCATACAAGTGACCATGCAATATAAAGATATCAAAAGGGTTCTTATTGATAATGGATTGGGCCTAAACATTTTTTGCATATAATTTATAACCACCATGGGTATTAACACAAATCATATTCAAAACATAATTATGCACATAAAAGTTTTTAAAAATTCACATAGCCCTTCGGTTGGTCAAATAAGAATATATATGTTACCTTAGGACTCAAAATGGTTTCAAATAGTTTTTAGGTCATGTCTCAATTATTACACTATAATTTAATTTTGGGTATACCTTAGATACATTTAATGTAAGTTTTCCCATTTACATTTCATTGATGTGTAAAATTCATACATGATGGGACCTTATTATCCATGCATGTTGATGATGAACCTTTCAAATCTTGCAATATGATACATCTTGAAATTGAAGGCATCCCTTTGGTGGAATACCTAAACAATCCATCCCTCTTGATCATATACATATGTATGAAATAGGTGAGTTAGGTACAATGGATCTTTTATCTCTATAAGGTATAAGGAGAAAGAATCATTACCAAAAGACTAAGTAAAACTATAAGATCCCCCAAAATTTGAGCTTCCTTTATTAGATAATACTAAGTAAAAATATGGACACATTTTATATTTCTATGACAATGATGATGATACAACTTATGATATGATAGATAAGAAAATTTAAAACTTAAAATTTGATCCACTTGATCAACTGGTGCAAAAATTATTTGAACCTATGGGTCCTAGCATATATAAACTAATTCCACTTGTAAAACATACAAAATTGAATCAAGATAAGTGCAAAATAAAAATAACATATAAGCATGTAAATTCTTGACATCCCTCTTAGGTAAAAACATTGAGTCAACCTTACAAGGGTCAAATACAAATTCAACATGTGAATAATGTGGAGTCTTATTAACAAGATTCATAAAAACATCTATAGATCACAACATAAAATATAATCCACACACTGTGTTATCTATGTAACTTGAGCATATAATGATTTCTTTACCTTATATCAAACACAAATCACATAGTATACTACTACCCATAGAATATATGGTACCATACTGTAAATATCATTATATTAGTGGCCATCATACCAATCAATGTGAGATATTGAAGAACCAAATTCAAAAATATAAGAATGAAGGACACATACACATTATTTCCTACATGAGAAAAAGGCAAAATCCTTCCCATCTTTTAGAAAAGGAATATATCTCAAAAAACAAAAATATGAGGACTTAACTATTATTACTAATATTGATGGGGTATATTTCCACCATATCTAGTTTAATAACAATTGGAATAAAACCTATGGTACCACTATTATCTCACAAATGATACATTTTATGTATGAACTAATATACTCTCCATTGATGCTATAATCTCAAAGATACATTTGGTTACCTATCGTATGTGGCCCAAATGTGGAAACTTCCACCATATAGATATTAGACTGTGAACCAAGTTTGAAACTAATTCTTGGACAAAATTGGATATCTGAGTCAAATGCTAAGATAGATACTACAAACATGTGTGTAAATTTTCTTAATATGAATATATAAATTTTCATACAACATGGTGGCCATGAATATTTTCCTACACCATGAACTTTTGGTAAATCATTAAATAGAAACATTGAAGTTTTGATAGTGTAGCAATATAAACAAAGCTTGAGAAATTTTATAGGTGGTCCTACACCTTTTTATGATGAGGACTTCCTTGATTAGACTTTTTAAATATTCTAAAAAATATTTAAAATATAAAAAATGTTCAAAAATTAAAAATTGTTTTCAGCACTTACATGTTCTATTAGCTCCTTAGCATCTATGTGTTAGTTCCATGTTGATGTATGGTATATTCAATTACTTATACATATACACACATTTGTAACACTTATATTTGAGTGTGATATAGGCATAGAAAAATACATTATCTATTCTTATTTCATATTTTAGTCCTTCCCTCTACTCATTTCATGTAGACAATGGGGTCATTCGCTTCCTTTATCTTGATACACATAGGCTATATCATTATATGGTCACTCTACATTATCATGTTTAAGCTTAAATATGTACTTACACATGCCTTTATCAATTATTATATCTTACATAGGCACTTGATATGCTATAAAATTGATAATTTTTCCTAAGACATTTGATCTATGGGCTGTTATGATGTATTTATGTTGGTTTCTTGTGATTTCTTATATGCACTATTGTATTACGTGTTCAAGAATTTGAATATGCTCCTTTGTTTTCAGCGTCCATGCTTATGTATGATTTATTGACATTTTCATATGTCATTTTTTTTGTATATACATCTTAATATGTCATCCTTAATTTTATGGATATATTCTAAGTAATGTCCCTTTCATTTGATGGCATTTGAACATGCCCCTTGTTTATTGTCTTCTTGGACCATTGCATTTTGACTTGATTTTAAGTGCTATTATGTGTGTGCTTATTTGATTTTTGAGATTATACTATTAATATCTAGAAATTTCCATGATATTTATCATATATATTAGGACTTCATGTGATCACATTAGTTACATGTGCTTCAATGCAATATCTACCTAAATATGTTCCTTCTATATGATACAAGGTTCTATTCATAGATTATATAGTTTCATTATCATTTTGAGGTGAGGTAACTATAATTTCCTATATTTTCCTCACCTTAAAGGGGGGAATGTTAGTTGGGGCATGTCATAGAGGCATTTTATCTGCACTTGGAATGGTTTTCATATTCAATGTGGGCATGCTTCAAAATCACGTTCTCCACACCTATTTAGTATTCAACATCTCGAGATTACAATGGGGGCATGTTTTGGAAACATGTTATCCATATTATTACTTATAGTAGTCTTCAGATATATATATATAGTGGGGTCATGCTTTGGAATCCTATTCTCCACACTTACATAGTTTCTAAATTGGCCAAAGCACACAATTATATAATTTAGATTCATAATTATGGTAGAATTCTATACATTGGTACCAATGTTATACATATTTTTATCATGATAGATATCTAAGGTGCATATGCTATGAAATTTATGTCTGATATTTCAAAATATAAATCAATTTTAGATTCTAAAATGCTTTTATGGACTATTACCACATCATGGACTTTTGTATACTAATAACCCAATTAGACTTTTACAAAATTTATTGAGATAATATACCACATTAGTTGGTTCACTTTTTTGTATGGTTTATGTGATTAAATCACTCAATATTTCCAATTTTAATGTTAGAATTGACTATATCATCTAACCTCACTAGGTTATAAGTATCATGGGATTGCACATTTGATCTAATCTCAACTCCCAGGTGGAAACTCACCATTATTCTAGGGTTAGGGGAATGGGAATTCCAATGTATCTCTATCTCCTTTTATATATATCCTTTAAATATTTATATATATTTTTTCCTAATCTAATTTTTAGAGCCTTACAATAATACATATTATCCAAATCAACTTGCCAATAGATAGTGTGCTTACATTGACACACATGTGTACTCATAAACCTTGTTATTCAAACTTCAATAAATTTAAACTATGGATTTTATGCATTTATTATATACTTTAACATGTTCTTAGTTTTAAGTTAGTTACCAACAAAAAATTCAAGTTTGGAACACATAAATTCAAGGTGTGTTATACACACCTAGGTATGCATTCCTTTCTTTTAAACTATAAATTTCATTACTATATTAAAGGGGTGGAAAATTTAGAGGGTATTTATGTATAATATATCACCTTATTATTGTAGACTTTGAAAACTTATAGCCTAGTTTTTTCTCTTAGTTTTGGACCTTTCCCACTTTTACAAAGTCTCGCATCTAGTCTATCTTGTGCCTTTTGGCCTATATCTTAGTCTGGCCAGTCTTATTTTGATGACCCAGGCCTTCTATCTTTCATATAATAAATCAAATGTACATTTATTTCACTTATACAAGTTTTAAGCTTGTACCTACTTTCCCTCTCCCTAAACACTAATGTCTGAAATAGACACTAATGTTGACAATAGTGTTTTGATCTAACACAAGTGTCTAATGCCCTGAAGTCATATATTTTTTAAATGAAACATATCCTAATGGTCAGCTTAAGTGTTTTAATACAATTTAATTATCCAAAGGGATTGATATAAATACAATATCAACCCTCATTCATTCCTCACCTAACATACATGACAAAATACCTAGTATTCATACCAAAGAACATTCAATTGAGAAAAGCTTTCTTATTTTCTCCTATTTCCATATTAGTCATAGGGATAGCACATATACATGTTTGAAGTACTGAAGTAGTATCCCAAGATCATATTTAAAAATTTACAAGCTAGGTCACTATGGTACTTGATTTACACATATTGCATGATTTACACACAAGCCAACATGTAAGGGAGAATTACATTAGTCTCAGTCCCTCTTCAAAGTATTAAATATATAGGAAAGGATCACTGATAAGGGTTATTTAGGTTCATATCGACACTATGTGCCCACTAACCCATTTCCCCAAGGTTATCATGAATATTAATAACTATGGTTTTGACATTTCATGAGGAGTGATATTCCATGACCCAAATTTGAATGCACCAAAGTGAAGGTGAAGTTAAACCCAGAAGTATCCAGGTGGTCGCATATTTTTATATAAGGTATTTCATAGAATACACTTGCATAAAACCTACATAGTAACATTGATGATGATGTTAGTGTCTAAAACTATATAATCATCCAATCTAAAATCTAACTATTATTCTATAATCTTCTTCTAGTCTAATTCCTACTTTTTCCAAATACAACACTAAGTTAGCATCAAACCCATTTATATTACTTCTTTTTATTTTCCATACATATATTAATTTTACTTTATATATTTATCATATTATTATATTTCTAATTAGCACGTGTTATATATGATTTAGCCCCCAATTGGCCTATTGTATATCTAATTATCACCATTGTGCCCATTTCTATATACCTCTTTAATAAGCATCTAAGTAACCCCAATCTAGAGAGATCTCATTTTAGGGTTAAACATTAGGTGTTATCTACAACAACACAAATGATAGAGTGAACTTATATCTCAAATAAAGAGAGGTAAATAGCATAGAAGCCAATGCTTCTCAAGCCATAAGATCATTCCTTCACACCATTACCACAACATTGAGAAATTAATTTCACATAGAGTACACAAACAATAATAATATATAATAAATTCCTTGTATTATTATCTCAAAATTAATTTGTACAATATGTAAGATCCTATTTTATAATCTAGGAGATACATAAAAGGAATGCCTAATAAATAGGCCCAAGAGTTAACTTCATGCAATAACAATTTGTTGCATGAAACCAACATTAGTTGGGATGAAACATTTTATTCACCAAATATTTCATGCAAATATTCCTCACACAAAAACTAATTAACTAACACCTTAATCAATCTTAATTATCATAGTGGGTGTGAACATGTCTAACATAAATCTAGTTTGTAAAAAAACCATACCACTAGGTAGTGTGAACACAATTACTCCAACACCATCTCTTAAGTGAAAGGAATACAAGATCTAAAAAATAGTACCTTACACTAAACATTAATATAATAATATGCAAACTAATTTGGACTTGATACAAAGTTAAAATAAACAAATACAACTTAAAATAATAGCATACCATAACACATGATCACATGGGGAAAACAATTTTGGGAGAAAAACCCCACACTCCAAAGTGACTCAATGTATTATTTATAATGAACACCAATTAAAAAACACTTGAAAAGTAATACTTAATAGGAAAATCACCAGTATAATACAAAGCAGAGAAACTCTTTACATAGAGCTTCAATGCCTTTACACAATTCTCAACCTTACAAATATTAGTAGCTTCATACAACTTAGCTACTTGCTTCCACTTACAAAGGAGAAAACATCTAACTTATATATATTTACAAGGAAGACTACAAAATAAAAACCTTCATGGGTAAGAAAAAAATGCACCGCCCATTAGTGGCCTCACTATTTAGGAATAATGGCATGCTTGTAGTCTTGTACAAAGGTCAAAATTGGATCTTCCATTTTGACAAATCATCCTCCACTTTCACATGCCTCTAAAATTGGTGCTCCACTCACCTTTGGCACTTATCCCCCATTAAATATCATTATTCCAACTAGGAAATTCACCCCATATCTATCTGTGTCATTTTACACTAAAATTAAATCATTTGAATCACTAAAGACACCCAACTTGTCCCTTTAGTGGAGTGGGATGCCCCACTCCAATCACATAAGATTTATCTCATTTATATTACTCTATGGGTCATTCCAACTCATCCATAATCCACATCATCACCTAAACCATCACTTGCATCACCTACCACATCACTTGCATAATCATTACCAGCTCACCACTACCACCTCATCACATGAATAATGATTGTGAATAGTAACATATGAATAGTGTCCTAACTTGTTAAGATTGAGACACATCAATTCCCAACATTCTCCCACTTGTCTAATACCTTTCAATACCTAGAAGCACCCTACCAACATAAACCTAATTATTAGGGTCCAAAAGGCCCGTAGACTCCAAACACCAATTGAACTTCTCTATGCTCATAGGATTAATCAATGAATTTGCAACATTCACCAAAGTCTCCACATTTATCAACTCCACCATTCCATCCTCGACCGTGTATCTAAAAAAATTATATTTTACATCAATATATGTTTTCATTACATGAAATGTCAAGTTATTTTTAGGCAAATAACACTTTGACTATCATAATAAATTATCATTGCACCTTGTTTCAACCCAATATCTAAACACATTATCTTAATCCAAATGGATTATTTATAGGCATGATTATATACCATATAATTTTCCTCTATAGTTGACAAAGTAACCTTATATTGTCACTTACTCATCCAAATTATGTCACCACCAAATAAAGTAAACACATAAGCACTAGTGGATCTTCACTATCAACATCACCTGCCCAATCTGGATCCACATAACCATGAATGTCAAGAGGATGTTTATCTCCAATCAAGTTACCATAATAACATAAGTAATAATATGAAGTACCCCAAAAATAAATGAATTCTCTTTTAACTACATCCTAATGAACTCTACTAAGAATAGACATATAATGGGAAATAACTCCCACTACTTGGGCAATGTCTGGTCTAGTACAAAATATAACATACATCAAACTTTAAACTACACTTTGGTAAGACACTATGCTCATGTATTCCATATCTAATAAGGATGTAGGACATTCTGTAGTAGATAAATTCATTCCAATGGAAAAAATAACACACAATAATTTGCAATCCTGCATGTTAAACCTCTATAAAATTAAATTCACGTACTTACTTTGGCTAGGCCATAGCTTTTTGTTCTATCTATCTCTTCTAATATCCAACCCCAGAATTTGGATCATATAGCCTATATCTTTCATCTCAATTTTTTGTAATATTTGAGTTTTGAAATCAAAACTTTCTCATTGCCAATAAACAACATATCATCAATATATAAGGTAATAACCAAGAAATGATCACCATTAGTTTTATAATAAACACAATGATCAGATTGAGATCACTCAAACCCCAAACTCAATATATATGTATTATATTTTTTGTACCACATCGTAGGACTCTATTTGATATCGTAAATGGATTTGTTTAACTTGAAAACCAAATTTATTTTACCTTTCACCATGTAGTGTTCTCTCTGTGTCATATAAATTTCCTCCACCAAATAAACATGAAGGAAATTAGTATTCACATCCATTTTATAAATATATAAATCATAAATAAATACAATAAAAATCAATAAAATAATGTGTCATTATATAAATAGGAGAAAATATCTCACCGTAGTCAACACCCTCAACCTGAGAGTAACCTTTTGCAACAAACTGAGCTTTATACTTTTTAACACTACCATCTAAACCAATATTTTTATTGAACACCCATTTTCATCTAATAGGATTGTCCTTGAAGTAATGGTATAATGTCCTATGTATCATTCTTATTCAAATCTTCTATTTCTTCTTCCATAACAATCTTCTAGGACTCTACGTCATTCATACCCAAAGCTTCTTCTGCAAATCTTAGTTCATCAATATTAGTACTCAAATTAAATATACATCTCTAATCATCATAAAAATACCTTTTTAGTGGTTTTTTACACCTTTTATACCTTCAAAAAATCTATGAAGGAGGTTCTTATTCATCTAACTCCTCTTCAACATATTCAAAGATAAATGAGCTATCCTCAACTTCTTATCTATGTTGTGGCCTTGAATAAATTTTCTCAGGTGTAGGAGGAAGTTGAATCACTTTTTTATTTTTTTTACTCTATCTATTTTATAACAAAAGAATGCTTGCTTTCTCTAAAAATAATACTTCTAGAATATATTACCTTTTGTGCTACTAGATCCCAAATCATGTATCCTTTCAAACCATAGCTATAACTGATGAAGATAAATTTAACATCCTTGTTCTCCAAATTTATCTTCTTGTAATTTGGCACATATACATATGCCTCATAACCAAAAAATTTTAATATGTCTCAACGAATTATTATATCTAGACCATGCCTCTATAGACATTTTATCAACAATTTTTTGTGTAGAAGACTTATTGATTAAGTAGCAATCAATGGCTACAGCTTTGGCTCAAAACCTTTGTTTTAGTCAAACACAACTAAGCATACTCATAAATTTATCCATAAATGTCTTTTTCATTCTTTCTACAACTCCATTATACTAAGGTGAATATGGAGTTGTCTTATATCTCTATATACCACAATGTTTACATAATTTTTTGAGATAATTAGAGAAAAAATCACCACCATTGTTAGTCCTCAAACACTTAATTTTATTTCTACACTAAAACTCATTTATTATCACCAAATATTTCACCCTAGAGGAGGTTTTACAACCACACTATAATATTTTGGCAACATTTGAATACTTATAGGTATGTGGGTTTACCTATAGGAGAAGTATACCTCTAGGTTTAAGGGCTAGCTCCCTAAATTTATCTTAAAGTGTTTTTAACCTATACTACTAATTAATTATGTGAAAATGGATATAATTATGGATAAAATAAATTTAATATATTAGGGTTATATACCATGAATATATCCACTATGATATCATACTTCTCTCTCTAAGAACAAGATCTACAAACTAGTGTCAAAGTCCCAAGATGTTCCAACATAAGTGTTTCAATATAGAGGTGATATGCATGAGACCACTCAAGGTAAGTATATCAGAGATTATATTAATGAATCCATGGACACTTTCACACTTTATGGGATCCCAACACACTAACTACACTCTATAACCTATTAGAATGATAAATTCTCTCATAAGACATGAAAAGATAAGGAAAATCAAGGACAGAATCACAAGACTCAAAAAATCATCACTTTACACAATAAAATAATATGTTTTTGAAATCATAACCAGATTTATTGTATTATTAAAAAGAAAAATATGACATTAAACCAGTAGGACTTTGCCATAACAGGTTTGGTATTAGTCTACAAGAGCCAAAATGGCTACTGCTTCTATAATTTGAGAGAGGAGAGAAGGAAATGAAGTCCAAGAGTCACCAAAACATGTATCAAGCTAAGAAAATGAGTTAAATCTACATGAGAATATAATATTGAATAGACCATGCAAGGTCTCATAAGACAAATTCCCCTAAAATCATAAAACTCCCTAAACTTGGCGTAGGACTCTTCAATTGTTTGCTCAGAAAACTACCTTCATCAGTTATCCTTCATGGAATGTTCCACAATATACTAGGGATATATGAGATGATTTAATTGAAAAAAATGGGATATGAAAAATATCAAACATGCATTTTAGATGTCCCTAATCATCAAGATTTTTATGGACATTAGTTATCACTACCTATAGTCATAATCATTCCTTTTTCACTTACCTCTCACACTTGGCACCAAAGAGGTCTTTAGTTTTAAAAAAAATTATACGAAAAAGAGTATATGACACTTATTAATATCCCTTATACATTTATATTCCTTATTTAGACCTTAAAACCCTTCCCACTTAGAGATTTAACCTTATCACTTGTTTACTATGCTAGTTTGGACTGGTTGAGATGAAAGTGTTAGTGGAGGCACTTGTGAGTCTAAATAATGAAATAAATGGATATGGGAGGTTATCTTAGGTCCCAATATATCTCAAAAAGTGACATGAATCTCTTAAAACCCTCTTACACCTACACAACTCACAAAATTATTAATAAAATCCAATTTCCACCCTATCCATACAAGTAGGGAGAAATCCAAATTGGTGGGAAGGATATCTAGACACTCGTATACAATATTATTTCACTTTCATTCTAATTATATTCCTCTTGTATTCCCTTATTTCTTCATTTCCCTCATCAGGTCACTACCAAGGGTTTTGGAGGGTTTTAAGATGTTTTGGCCCTTAAGGATTATTTATACAATCTTGATGTCTAATCTTCTAAAAAAAACCACTACATCCTTTATATGGACCCTCTCCAAATTTTATTATCTCCTTGAGTTCCCATGTTTAGTGCTTTTACAAGTGTAAGCATCCAAAGATATCTTCTCGAGCTCCTATTTTCATTTTATACAAGTTTGAGTTGATTTGAGACAAAATGTGGCTTCCGTATGGTCTCCTTTATATTCCAATAGCTCAATCACACATTATAACTCCCCATTAAAGTTTAATATTATTTTTAATGATCATATATATTTATAAATGGTATTAACCATCTGATTGGGCTTTAGGCCTAAACTAGACCTAAAGGACTTGACTACATACCTATAAGTTTGGACCACCTTGACATGTTTCAAACTTAGTGAATCTGTGTACATTTTGGTTCATGTCTAACTAATCACTCAACATATTATTCCAAGGTCTCATCAAGCTTTAGCTCACCTTCTTATCTTCTTTCCTCTAAACTTGTAGATTTGCATTCTTGGGGAATGTCCTCTATCTAAGACAAAATAGAGGGAATTTCCCCTATTACCTTAGACCAAATGATAGTATGAGGGGATTATAAAAGTGGTGGGTACCTTTTGTTTCAATTTTCATGGATTTATAATATCATTATCACTACTAAAAATATTAAAACCTAAAATAGACTCATGGAAATGTTGACTGTGCAGGTTTTATACATGTGTGTGGACTGTAGGTTGTCCTTAGAACCTTTCTTGTCATATTTTACACTATATTATAGTCTCAACCATATATTAAACCCATGATGGTGTTCTAACCCTACTTACCACCCAAATATTTCCAAACATTTTAACATAGACCTTGCTCTTGACTAGACAAAACTACAGGTTAACTATAACTATATTATTTGCTCAAGATAATGGTATACCTATAGGTGCATATATATATATATATATATATATATATATATAATACCTTGATTAATTAATACTTAATGTCTTTAAAGTATCTAATTCCATTTGATAATAATTTAAATTTATATTCATCTTGTTTAGGCTAGGCACCATGTTCTATCTCACTGTCTACTACAGTCAACTGTAATTGACCTTATTGAGAAAAAAGGGGCCTGTACGTGAATTAACAATCTTGGAAACATATGTTAAGACTCATAGGATCCATTTGAGTTCTTTAAACTAACTTCAATTAGCCAATGTTCATGTCTATAGGTGTAATCTCCAAGAATTGAATTAAGGTACTGTAGGTACCTACAGTCATGTTGTAGGTAGTCTCCTTAAGATAAATGGTGACTTATAGGTGGTGGTTAAGACCAAAAAATTATATTCCATCTCACCTTAATGTTCTTTGAAACACTAGTACCTTCCATACCTTCATAGGATCACCTATCATGCATATATACTCCTACTAGGTCACCTTTGATCATAAGGTCATATGAGATCCAACATATTATAGAAAACACTAAATGTTTGTAGTGAACAAATTCCTAGAATAGAGGCCTCTAAACATTATGTTCTTATAGCCACACATAAATTCCCTTTTTTAAGGTTATACCCCTAGGATAAGGATACAAGATAGGATGCATTTGGACTCATTCAGAATTGTGTCATATCATAATTTGGTAACACTAAAAGTGGATAGGGTTATATTTTAGGGATTTTAGGGAAACTTGTCCCCAAACTAAGTTTTTCAACTTGAACATGGTTTCTTAACTTAGCTTGCCATTTTAATGCTTCAATAATGATTTTCATGGTATCATCCAACTCCACAAACTTCATGAAGGTTTCAAATCATGTCAAATCTCCTCTATGAAACATTATTAGATCTTTGTGGGAGCTTGTGATGAACACACAACATCATATAAGGTAGTGAAGGTAGAATCTGAATTGTGCATATGATGTATGTTTTCATAACTAGTTCTAAACCTTCATATGAATCTTCCAACTTATCTTTAAAATATTGAGGGGAAATCAAACAAGTCATATACCCTATCTCAACATGGTTGTCTCTTTATGGCACATGTAGGTATGCTTTGATGTTACAGACAAGGCAATGAAAGTAAAACTTGAGAAAAGTGTATGTTATATGACCTTATACATTGTTTTAAAAGTATCTCCATATTATTATAACTTTATGCAGGTATCAAAAAATGTTTGAACATCCTTAAGAAATAATCCCAAGTCTATGTTAGTGCCACCTATAGGTAGACATTTTAATATGCAGGAAAGTGGGGTTAAAATAATAAATTCGCATCATGTATGGGCCTATAAATAGTTATAAACTTTCTCAAAGGTGTTCAAATGAATTTTTAAAACCTTGGCATGGTTCAAACAAGATCAAGTGTCTTTACTCTACCTTAGTTGACTTCCTGTAGGTGCTCATTCATGGTGTATGACTATGTGTATAGTTTGCATTGGTCATCATAGTCCCTTTTATGCCATTTGGAGGGATTGGATTACTATATCATGTTAAAATAATATGTACAACATTTTTAAACCTTCCATTATATCTCCATTAACATTCTTAAGACCTTTATTTGCTATAACTATAAGTGAAAGTGAACAAAGAGTTGATTGTGTCTCACATTTTGACAACAACCTTCATGATGCTAATCTTGGAGAGTAATATTTGAAGGAGAGGGGGTCAATAATAAACTATAGGCATGAAAATAAACACCACATATTTATTTGAAACCATTGTACGTAAATAAACCTTATGCAATTGGTGAAACTTTGACTACAACCTCACTAGCATACTCCTCCTACAATCTAAGAGGTTTAAACTCATCAAATCACTTACAAACATGAAATTAAACATTAAAACCATGATATAAGGATATTCACATCCTATAAAAACTATTTCACTAATCGGATTATATTGACAAGCTCAAACAGAAGAAAAACATGTAGGGTGTGGGGATTAACATGCAGAACTAGACAATCAACTTCTTAGGAATGGTTCATAAAGTATAGGTAACCCTTATTCCAAATCCAAACATGAAAATGAATAATAAAAAATTTAATATCTACCACCAATATAATTTAATTTGGAAGTCCTCCTACTGACCATACCATCAAAAGACCTATTGACTAGTTTTGCTTACCTGATGGAGTGATGGAGAAGAGAAATCATTTTGGCCCATTTTCGGCACTTCATAAGTATATAAATCATAGAAATGGATTTATTTAATCTAAATTTTCACTTTATACTATTTTCCCACATTCCACTCTCCTCCATAGGCCATATAACTACCAAAACCTCCTTTTCACTTGCTTTCTGATTTAACTTTTTTAGGAATAATGGAGTTTTATTCCTATTCTAGTTAGGTGTATAGATTAATAAATTAGTAAAAATATTTTAATAAATACAATACTTATTTTTATAATTTATTTGTATTTTTTACCTTTATAACAATAACAATAAATAAGGATAAATATAACTTAGCTTGAAACTGGATTGAGATGGATGATACAGAGGCTAGAACTGGTTGTGCAAGACTAGGATAGTGTCATGAATATAAATTTGGGTTTCATTAAAAAAATGATAATAACACTAAAAATAAGACACTTTGGGGTTTGGCCCTATTGTCCATTCCTACTGATATTGTCCAAACTAGTCACAGAGACCTAAAAATTTTTGGGCTTTTGTGTTATTCCTATGAAATCTTAAGTGCTAATTGTTGATGTAACTAATTATAGAGATGATTTAATATTCAAAGCCTAACCCTTCATCATGCTTGATAATCAATGTTTGAACCACTTGAGGAAAGGGATGTTAGTGTGTAAGATGCACTAAACATGTAGTCCACACCCCTTGTGTGGGCATTCTTCCTACATACCAATACTCCAAAGAGGGATCAAGCCTCATGTAGTTATCCCATCTAATGTGATTTGTGAAATAGTGTGATGTGGATGAAAACATGAAAAATTGAGAGTGTTTGAGGTGGTTAGGTACTGGTATGAGGGTTTGAGTATGTTTGTATCTATGTTGGGTGATTGTATGTAGAGAATAGGGAAGTTTTCCTTAGTACTTTGTTTGTATTCTTGATTTCTTTGTAAGATTTATCACCTCCATTGTAAATGAGATTTGGATAAGATTATATAGAGAACCATTGGTCATGGATTAGATGTATTATTGTTAAGCCAACATAATGAAGGATAAGGATTGGATGTAAATAACCATTGAGGCTCAAAATGCAAATAGATATGAGCATCAAAAATGGGACACCATAGGGTCTATTGCTATATTCCAAGTATGGTGCACGTGTCCTATATGATTGAGACCTAGAGGAATAATATTGTCCTAGGAAATATAATCTGGCTAAGATGTAATGATCATTCAGAAGGTTTTAGATGGTTGGTAATGAGCAAAAAGGTGTCTAGAAGGGTCACAAGAGCATGAAAACAAGAGCTATTGATAGGGTGTCACAAGCCACACTCAAAATACCAATTTGGACATTTTATATGACTACATTTACCTCCCTCCCCTTTATTCTAGTGATGTAGCAAAGTGAAATACTAGGATAAAAGAAAATTAGAAAGCATACCTAAATTTACCTATAAGGGTAAAGCCCATGAAGACGTGTGATGTTGAGTGTGCATAGAGAGATAACATCATGAATCATAAATATATTTTAATTTTGAGTGATGATGAGTGATGTTAAGTGGTGCTAGGTATGTGTTATACCAAGAGTAATATTGTGAATGGAGTTGAGTGCTCAATTCCCTGAGGGTGGATCAAGAATACAACAGTTGGCCCTTTATGTCCATTTTTTCCCACTAAGTGAATCTATGTGAATATGCATGTGTTAATAAATGTTTGGACTATGTTTCCAATCCCTTTAACTAGGTGGCTTAAGAATACAAAGGCTAACTAGTCATTTGGATCCATCATTTCTCACTAATTGAAGCTATGAACTGATACAAGTATGAATGTGTATTATATGAGATGGATCTTAAAGCCCATTAATGCTTTTTAAATTTGAAAATTTGGAATGGATAGCCTAATGCATACTGAGAACTAAGAAAATCTTGGCCATTCTAAAAGGTGGAGATTAGGCTTGTATGAAAGCACTCAAACTAAGAACTAGGCTTATATGAAAGCCACTTTAAAATGATGCCAACCACCTACAAATGGAATAAGGAATGAAAATATTGAGAATACCTGGGTAATACAATAAACTTGAAAGAAAATAAGGTAAATATACCATGCACATTGTCCCTAATCACTATGTCTGTAACATGGATTTTGATTTGGAAGTTGTACCAACTACGCAATATGAAACTAGAAGTGAGCACCATCATGTCATGCATGATGCCCCTTATATTTGAATACTCTAAGTAAAATTGTACTAAAACTACCAAATCTAAATTGAGATATAGCTAAAAAAACTATAATTGATCTTACCTTTCTATCTATTACTAAAAAATTTGAGTTTTCTATTCTTTGGATAGGAGTGCCAAAAATAGGACACTTTATTGTCTGACATTGTAGTCTAAGTATAGTAATCTTGCCCTTTACTATTTATGATCACTATTGTATATTCATCATTATCTTTCTAGTTTGTTCTACCTAGTTTAAATTTTGACTACTATTCTAAGTTTTCTAAAAACTATTTTTTGGCCAGTAGAAGGCTCTGATCTCTGTGACAAAACCCTTATTTGTTTCCCCCTCTTCTAAGGGTAGGAATGAAGACCCTGTAATGACTACCCTCAAAAGAAAGATCCCTACAATTGTGTTATGATATTATTTCATTATATAACAATGATAATCAAAAATATGTTTCAAGATATAATAGAGTTTATATTAATGATTGTTATATCAATAGAGGTATGGCTAGATAAATGTAATAATGTAATAACATGTGCAGTATAATGAATTGAAATTAGAAATTTTTTTATTTTTTATGTGTTAGTTTTCAAGCATGGATGGAGCATGATTTCCATCATGGCATCCAAGAAAGAAAGATAGTACATGATGTGGATCATGTAATTACAAATAATTAAGAAGAAGAAAAGCAAACAAGCATGCAAGGCAAGAAGCAAGAAGCATACAAAAGAGGAAAAAGGGCCAAGTAAACAAGGGACATGGGAAAATGTCACTCAAACTAGGAAGGCAAGCATAAAAGGCATGTTCAAATGGCACATACACATACAATTTAAAACAAGTAAGGTTGGCATGAGGGCCACAAGCACATAAAAGAGTACAAGTAAAGGACATTGGAAAATATCCTAAGCCACACACAAGAGAAAAAATAGGAACTAAGAAATGCAATCACATCTAGTTATTCAAATCAGAAAAGGAATACATGTAAATTATATAAATACTAATGCATCTAACTAATAAAATAAAGAAGTGAAAGTATGCAAAACATGGAGTACAAGACTAGGTAGATGCTAAGTAATACACAAGTTCTATATACTAGTGAGTGTCAATAGAATAATCTATGTAGGCTAGTAATTAATGTACATTAACATGATAACTAGAGTGTGTTTTATAGGAATGACATAACCTAGATGATGTATTCATGTAGAAGATGCCCCTGGTGGGTAGATATGTTGATATATGGATTGAATGGAAAATTAGGATGCCCCCTTAATGGGTAGAGTGAATAAAGAAAGATTTTGGAGGTCACTTCACACACTCAAATAATATCAAGTGAATCATGGTAATGTAGATAAATTGATAAACAATATCATAGAACAACAAAATGTATGTCTAGCATGGTAATAGAAATGTAAAGCATGGATAATGCATACAATTGAAATTTTTTTGGTGTTTTGAATTATTTTAATGTTTTTATATTTTGACATGTTATATTATTTCTAAAATAAGGTATGCATAAGTAATCATAAGGAGACTATGTACAAGAAAGATGAGAAATTATGTACAAGTAGAAAGAAACTTTATACAACACAATGTGTGTAATAAAATACTATACATGGAATCTACGTAGATGCATAATATTCATTGGATTTTTGAGTTTATTTACTTCAAGTGAGGCTATATGATACACTTTAGGGCTAAGATTTTTGGTAATGAGGTATGAACCTGGCTAAATCATTTTGAATTTTTCTTTGATTTCTTCTTTGGCATTGACATTATGAAGATTTTATTTGAGAACGCGATCAATAAATTTAAACTCTCTAGTGTGAACTCATTTATTTTAGGATCATTTTATACATTAATGGTAAATTTTGAGATGTTCAACTAGTTAAATTCATGTATGGTCTAACTACTCAAGTGGGTGTAGATGCTTTTCACAATACTAGTCATCAATGAGGATACCTTTAAGGGAGACATGCAGATATGGGATTTCAAATTCCAATGGTAAAACTACCTCTATGCCATAAATGAGTCAATAAAGAGTGGCTCCTATGGGTATATGAATACTTGTGTGATAAGCCCATAATGTATAAACTAGTTGATTATCCAATCATCTTTGAACTTGTTCACTATTTTTCTCAAAATGGTATTGATGGTTTTATTGGTAGCCTCTGCTTGACCATTTCCTTATGGGTAGTATGGATTGGAGATTGTGTCTTTAATCTTGTATTTTGTGTAAAATTTCTTAAAAATTTTATTCTTGAATTATATTCCATTATCAAAAATGATTTTTTCAGGTAAGATAAAGCATGAAAGAATATGAGTCATGAGGAAGCTAAAAATACCCTCACCTATGCTAGATTGAAGTGGAATGGCTTCCACCCACTTGGTAAAGTATTCTATAGCTATGATGATGAACTTGTGTCTATCGATCGACTCAAGGTTAATCTTTCCAATAAGATCAAATCCCCATAACATAAAGGGACATGGAGAGATAATAGGCTACAATTGCTATGATAGTTCATGTTGTAGTTTATTGTGTCATTAACATTCATCACATAACTTTGCATATTATGAACATTCATCTTCCATGGTAGGCTAGTAGTGTCCCTGTCAAAGTAATTTGTGTGACATGGCCTTTCCACTGAAGTGACCACCACACTCACTATCATGTATTTGTGTAAGAGCAATTTTGGCTTCTACTAAAATCAAGCATCAAAGCAATTTCCCATCAAAAGATCGCTTAAAAAGGTCTCTATCAATGATTACATAGTAGAGTGTGTTTTTATGTAACTTGTGTTTGTCATTTCATGAGAAAGTGTCTGTTAGGTGACCCCTTATCTAATGGAATCACAATTGATTACTTATATATGAGCAATTGAACACGGAATTATACCAGAATGATTAAGAAACTAGAAACATGAGACAACAAAGAATTTGAGAGACAATACACACAATTGTATTAGATAATACTAGAAGAAAATATAATAAGGAAGATGCCACTTCTCCCTCCACCTCAAAGGCTTGCCACACCTCAAGACCTTCTTCCCTCTCTCTCTTGCTCAACGCAAACCCAACTCTATAACCTGAGTTGCTATCCCTCCTTGAATGCTTCAGCTGATCTCCTTGACCTTACACCTATAGATCTCCTTGACCTTGCTTGCTTCAATGCTCTTACTTGATCAATATGATGCATTACAATACATGCCTCATGGGTCTTTAAATATAATCCCATGGTTACAAAAATAGAAATCTAACTACTAAAATTAGACACACAGCTCGTGACTTAAATTAGCCCCTTAGCATGCAAACACTCGGTTTAACTAAATGACTGTTCGTCAATAGCAATTCTGGAATGCACAGGCGACCGATGCCAGTCCCTGCTTGTCTGGTGCTGTCGACGTCAGCTGACTCTCTGCCATCACCGGTTTCCTTCTCCACTGTCTCTTACCGACGTCGGTCATACTACCGACGCTGGTGGCTCTGGTTCTTCAGCATCCTTCCTTCATTATGTCTGCAAACAGTTGAAGCTTTTAGCTCCACACCCTAACAATCTCCCACTTAAAGATAAACAGCTGCAACTTGTACCTATACCTATAAACCATCTATTTTGTTCCTTAAGCCCTGTATCCCTCTTCAAAGTCACTCTTGAAGACCAACCACCACGCAAACCTGTGATGATATACCTATCACTTATGCCACAAGAATTTTGCTGCTCCCAAATTCTTCATGACATACTTCTGAACCAACTCTACCCTTAGCTCAGAAAACTACCTATATATGAAACCCTGCAAAAAGTAACACAATACAGTAACAGGATAATGTAGCTAATATTATCCAACCTGGTAAAGATAAAATACAATGGTCAAACCTCCATTATCTGTAGCATAATCAAGACCATATACCATAGCCTTCTGTCTCAGATGTCCATCCACTCTCTTCTCTAAAATGGGAATCCATCCCTCTATCCAGCTGAAAACTCCACCAACAAATACCTATTTGGCTCTACTCCAAGGACTCACACTCCTCAACCATGTCAAGCTCCCACTGTTTCTGGATTCTACCTGCATTGCTTCTTCTGTCTTCCTAGTTATAGACTGTCAGTAAGCAATATAAAGAAGGTGAACAATGAATATGAGGTTCACATACCTTTTCTGACCTATGTATGGGTGTTTGAGACTCCTTGACAACCAACTGTCCACCCATCATCCGTTCCAGTGACCGATCTCAGCCATCTCCCAGTCTGCTCCCGACCGATGTCGGTTCCCTACACTGACCCTGACTACCAACGTCATTACCCCTGGCCGACGTCGGTGTCCCCCCTGCCGACGTCGGTCTTGATGACCGACGTCAGACTTCTCCTGCCTGACCTATCGACCCTGCTAGTCTGCACAAGACTGATGTCGGTGTCTGACTGATCGATGTCGGTTCCAAGTGACCAACATCGGTGCGTGTGTGTTCTCGTGAGTGATGAATTCTTCATCTGCGAGCTCATCTTGGATCAAATCTCTATCCATACTGCCCTGCTCAGATTTATTTAGTGCCTGACACTGTTCTCTGGCTTTCATCTCCTCCAAAAACACCAAGACTTCCTTATTCTTGTCAAAATCCTCAAATTTCCTTTTCCTGCAATGAACTCTATCTATGCTTTCTGAATTTGAACACATACCTTTCAAATCAAGAACTTCCATTCCCTTCTTATTCATGTGACCCAGCCTATTAGACCACATCTTCGAATCTGTACCAGAAGTAGAATCAATAGTACAAGTAGATAGATAAAGAGTACCTACTTTCTTACCTCTTGCTAAAACAAGTGCTCCCTTGGTAACCTTCCAAGAGTCCGCTGTGAGGGTTATTGTGCATCCCTCATCACCCAAGCTTCCTATAGAAATCAAACTCTGCTTCAGAATTGGAACATGCATGACCTCCTTCAACACCCATGTGTTGTCAATCTGCAATCTCAGCTGCACTTTCCCTTTGCCAACTATCTAACAAGGTGTACCATCCCCTAAATAGAGCACTCCAAAGTCTCCCTGTTCATACTCATGAAACAAATCTCTGTTTGGGGATGCATGAAAAGAAGAACTAGAATCTAAAAACCATGATCCTACCTGACTATCCAAAGAAAGTATGAGAGCATCCTGTACCACAATATTTGCATCCTTTGCTTCTTCAATACCTGCATGTTGATTCTCTTTATCTCTCAACCAACACTCCTTTGTATGTCCTTTCTTTCCACAAAACTAGCAGGTAATACCTTTAGACTCAGATCTCCTTCCCAACCTTGATTTCCCTTGCTCAATCTTCTCCCTTTGCCTTCCCCTATTTTTTGCACTTAGAGCATTCCCTAATGATTCACCTGTGCTTCACCTGCGTATTTCCTCATTCAAGATCACACTCACAACATCATCAACTTTTAAGATTTTAGAAGCAGATGCAGAATTACTTACTGCCATAACCAAACTGTCCCAACTTTCGGGCAAAGAACATAAAATCAAGAGAGCCTTTACCTCATCATCAAAAACAATATTGACTGAAGCTAATTGGTTTACCAAACCATGGAAATCACTGAGATGAGTATGTACCGATCCTCCTTCCTGCATTTGCAAATTAAATAGCTGCTTCATAAGGTATACCTTATTAGAAGCCGAGGGCTTTTCGTATAAATTCATCAAGGACTTTATCAACTCTTCCGTTGTCCTGCACTGTGATAAGCTGGAAATCACAGACGCTCCAAGGCTCAACCTTATGGAACCAAGAGCCTTTCAATCAAGAACACTCCATTCTTCATCCTTCATATCTATGGGTTTGCATGCAACCCCACCCAATGGTAAGTACAGATCCTTTTGATATAGATAGTCCTCAATCTACATCCTCCAGTGTTGATAATTCTTGCCGTTAATCTTCTCCATTCGTAGCTTACTTTCTTCTGCCATTGCTAAACTCCCACTCAATCAGAAAACCCTATGAATGACTTGTAATCAAAAACAATAACCTGCTTCCTGCAAACCGTAGCTCTGATACCAACTGTTAGGTGACCCCTTATCCAACAAAAGCACAATTGATTACTTATATATGAGCAATTGAACACGGAATTATACTAGAATGATTAAGAAACTAGAAACATGAGACATCAAAGAATTTGAGAGACAATACACACAATTGTATTAGATAATACTAGAAGAAAATACAATAAGGAAGATGCCACTTCTCCCTCCACCTCAAAGGCTTGCCACACCTCAAGACCTTCTTCCCTCTCTCTCTTGCTCAACACAAACCCAACTCTACAACCTAAGTTGCTATCCCTCCTTGAATGCTTCAGCTGATCTCCTTGACCTTACACCTGTAGATCTCCTTGACCTTGCTTGCTTCAATGCTCTTACTTGATCAATATGATGAATTACAATACATGCCTCATGGGTGTTTAAATAGAATCCCATGGTTACAAAAATAGAAATCTAACTACTAAAATTAGACACACAGCTCGTGACTTAAATTAGCCCCTTAGCATGCAAACACTCGATTTAACTAACTGACTGTTCGTCAACAGCAATTTTGGACCGCATAGGCGACTAACGCTGGTCCCTGCTTGTCTGGTGCTGCCGACATCGGCTAACTCTCTACCATCACCAGTTTCCTTCTCCACTATCTCTGACCGATGTCGGTCATACTACCGATGCTGGTGGCTCTGGTTCTTCAGCATCCTTCCTTCATTGTGTCTGCAAACAGTTGAAGCTTTTAGCTCCACACCCTAACAGTGTCTAGTGTAATAGATTTGTTTATAAAGTTATAGATATCATGGAACCACTTTGGAGTTGTGGAAATACACATAGTGGCTAAGATATAAAGGACAATAAAATATACATTAGATATTGATGGTGTTTGTAATCATTTAATTATAAAAATAGATTGATCATCATTGATTTCAATAGTAATCAAAGATGCAACACTTGTCATTGCATCTGCATGTCATTTGTCTATTCTTGGTATATTTTCTATATAAAATTAGTTTAATTATGATGATAAACATTGTACCATGTTCTAGTATGGGATACAATGTTCTTCTTTTATCTGATAGACATCGTTGACTTGGTTGACCACAAGTTGGGAATCACTAAAGACTTGAATAGATCTAATTTGGAAGGATTGGGTGACAAAGAGACCTAAGATAAGTGCTTCATATTATGTGGTTTATTGGTGTAAGAGAAGCTTAATCCATATGCAATAAGAACTATGTGACCAGAAGGGTCAATAAAGACAATGCCTACCCCTGCATTGGATGCATATTGAGAACCATCAAAGAACATGGTCTAAGTTTTGTAATGAGTATAATAGGTAGTAAATTTATCTCTAAATGTATCACTAATAGGATTAGTGTCCAAGAGTGGTGCATCTGCCAAATGGTTTGCAATGATTTGGCCCTTTATTGATTTCTCTAAAACTATCTTTAAGTCAAACTTTGTTAATAACATGACCCATTTTGTGATGCGACTAAAGAGATGTGGTTTTTCCATTAGAAACTTCAATGGATATGATTTTTTGATAACCTGAGTCTCATTATTGATCATGTAATGTCAAAGTTTTCGTGTGGAAAAAACTAATGCTAGACATAGTTTTTCCATCATGGAATATTTTTTTTCATAATCAACTAATGTGTTACTAATGAAATAAACTACTTGATCAGTATGTTGATCATCATGTTGTATTAATAGTGCTCCTAATATATTATTTGTTATAAAGATATATAGTAGGAAAGGCCTATCAGGTATGGTGATATTATAACAAGTGGATTAAGAATATATTTCCTGATTATGTTGAATCTTTTCGTAATAGGCTTGGTCCAAAACAAAATTTCTATATTTCTTTAATAATCAAGTGAATGATTGAGTTTTATCAATAAGTTGAGCTATAAAATACTGTATTTATTGATTCTTTCCTTGTAGGGATTGAAGTTGTTTTAAATTCATGAGGGTTTGTATGATGACAATGGCTTTGACATTTTTAGGGTCAACCTCTATGTCATGTTGAGAAATAATGAAACCTAAGAGTTTACCTGATGTAACTCTAAACACACATTTATATGGGTTTAATTGAACATTGTATTTCCTGAGTCATTGAAAAATATATCATAAATTGATGGCATGATGTTGTCATTTTTTGGATTTAGTTAATATATCATCAACATAACCTCGATAGTGTGGTGAATCAAGTCATGAAATATATGCATCATAGTAAATTGATATGTGGTGCTAGAATTTTTTAATCCAAAAGGCATGACAATGTAATAAAATGTGATCCAAGGTATTGTAAAATATGTTTTCTCTTGATCTTGTTTAGTGATTTTGTTTTGGTTGTATCTTGAAAATCCATCCATGAATGATAACATTTCATACCCAGATATGGAATCTATGATCATGTCAATATTAGGAAAGGTAAAATAATATTTTCAACATGCCTTATTTAAATCTTGAGAATCATAACAACACTAAATTTTTCCATTGGGTTTAACCACGGTGACTATATTGGAAATCTATTCAGGGTGTGCTACCGGTCAAATGAAACCAACATCTAAGAGGTGTTAGATTTCATATTTAACTTAGAGAGACACCTTAGGATGAATTTTGAATTTTTTTTGCTTAATTATTTTAGCATAAAGATATAATGAAATCTAATGGACTATTATAGATGTACCAATTCCTAGCATATCTAAGTAATACCAAGGAAACATTTTTGGAAAATCTATCAAATTTTGATGAATATATGTATCCTCTTCCTTCCATATGGAAGCAGCTACTAAGATAATGTAGGGATCTTGATATATTCCAAAATTGAAATCAACTATTTCCTCATTAAGTAATGTGGAATGATCTAGTGGGTATGGGGTTGTACGAATAGTATCATTTGAATCAATTGGTATGTCCTAGAGAGAATCTAAATTTTCTCCAAAGTAAGTGTGGGCATTTGTGTGATGAGGAAAATATATATTTATGATAGCAAGATGGGAGGTCCTCATATTCTCTAATAAATTTTAGGAGGGATTCATCATTATAAAATTCATTTAATGTGAAAATATCTAGTGAAATTGTATTATCAATGAGATCAAGATAGACTAATGATAATGTAGAAGTATGATTAATTGTATGGTCTGTAGGTGAAATGGGTAGACAAAACATTATATGCTTTGAAGCAATAGAAGAAGGTTTATCATGAAGAAGGGTAAGCTGATATCCCAATCCTTACTTTCCATGTTGTGTGGATGCATTGATAGGATTGGTGATTCCTTGTTCATGTTTTCCAAGACCTTTGCCATGATATCCCATCTTATTAAGACATTTAAGTGCAAAAGGGGAGGTAAATTGGTGATTTGGTTTTGTTTTTATTGCATAACTTGGAATCTTCTGATGTGTTGCATGGTCTAAAGGTACACTATGAGTAGCGGGTTGTGTAGATATATTATTGAGATTAACATTCAAAATGTAATTATGTGGAGATTCAGTAACTTGGAAGCATTTGAAATGTTTGTTATATATTGGGAACATGTAGATGTATCTTTTTGACTAAATTTTGGACAAGAATGTAGTGTGGAAGGGATGGCATGCATATTATGAATCCAAGGCTAGCTAAGTAATGAATTATAACTGAGGTCATTTGGCTTGACTTGGCAAGTAGTTGGCAATGTCTTAGGTCCAAAAGTAAGATTGAGTGTTATTTGACCCATGAATTTTTTTGGATTTTAGTCAAAACCTCTAATGCTAATGTTAGAATAGTCTAGATCTATAGGTTGTATATTAAGACATTTAATATAATAAATGTTACAAATATTGAGTCATGAACCATTATCAACTAACACTCTTTTTACTCGTACGTCATTAATTCTTAATTGAATATATAGAGGTATATGTTTTTTGATGATATGATGTGGGGGTAAATATTTTTTCTCAAAGGAAATATTCTCCTTAGTCCATTGCATTGTGTTGAGGATAAAGTTGACATAAGCTGGTTTAGCATAAATAGGAATTCTAGTATTATGAAGGGCTGTATACAACACATATTTGTAAACATCTAATTATTGAAGGAGATTGATAATTGAAACTATATTGGAAGGGGTGTTAACCTAGGTGATAAAGCTATCTACATATCTTCATAAACTTGGATGATAGCATGTACCACATGATCTACTATAGGCATAGATCTAGTGGTAGGTACGAGATAAGAGCTAGATGTACCAAGTTTGAAGGGAGGAGGAATATATATAACCTCTAGTATTTTCTTATGTCTAGTAGTGATAGGGAAATACTCAAAATTAGCCAAATAGTTATATGTATCTAGTTAAAAACCATGTATATGGGATGAAATGCATGTAATTTGAGTTATAAGTTATAAAGCAATATGATTATAAAGAACATTCCACATAAGAGAGCAAATAGGGGATAAAGATAATGGAACTATGCACTAATGCATAAAAAACGTTGAATTATGGTATGTCATTTCTAATATGTTTAGCAAGATAGGGTTAAAATCAATCTAGATGAGAGGGAAAAAGTATGTAATGAAACCTTATATTAAAGAAAAGTAAACATTGCTTTGAAGGAAAAGGATCTTAACATGTTTAACAATAAATTTCCTAATATCATCCCATATTATAAAAAGTAATCATGAAAGGGAACCAATGAAGATTTTTATTAACATATAGTAAACTTCATCATGCATATACATGATAGGAATGAGTATGGATTCCTTATTATTTGCAAGAAATGTTTTGAAATAAGTAAGATCCATTTTTTTTTAATGTGAAATCTGATTTATGTGTAAGGTGATACCTCAAAAAGAAATATGTCCTAGTATAGTGCAACTATGGTGTGAAAGAAATGATTTTTAAAATTACTATGGTAAATTTTAAAAATTAAATGGAAATTTTTATTTATATATGTAGGAAAAATCAAAAAAGTACTAGAAAAATTAGCAAGGAATTTTCTCTAGAGTTTCTAAGGTTTTTATACACAAATGAAGTAAGTCAGGTTCACCAAATGATTTAAATTTTAGAAATAATGGACTTTTATTCCTATTCTAGTTAAGGTTTTAGATTAATAAATTATTAAATAATATTTCAAAAAATATAGTCTTCATTTGTATAATTTATTTTTCTTTTTTACCTTCCTACAAATAATAATAAATAAGAAGAAATATAACTTATCTTGAAACTTGACTGAGATAGATGATACAGAGGCTAGAACTAGCTATGAAGACTGGGACATTATTGTGAATCTAAATATAGATTTCACTTAGTGAAAGGATATGAGTGCCAAAAAAGGACACATTAGGGTCTGACACTATTGTCTAGTCTTGCTACTATTATTCAAACTAGTCATAGAGACCTAAAACTTTTTGGGTTCCTATGTGAGCCTGCCTATGAAATATTGAGTGTTGATTGTCAATGGAGATCATTGTAGATCTAATTTAATATTCAAACATTAACCCTTGATCATGTTTGATAAAAAAAAAAATTGAACCACTTGATGAAAGGGGGGTTAGTGTGTAAGATACACTAGATGTGTAATCCACACCCCTTATGTGGGCATGTTACCTACATACCAATACTCTAAAGAGGGATCAAGACATATTTAGTTATCCCATCTAATTTTCTCTGTGAAATAGTGTGATATAGATTTAAAAATTCCAAATTGAGACTACTTGAGGTGGCTAGGGACTAGTATGAGGGTTTGAGTGTGTTTGCATCTATGTTGGGTGACTGTATGTAGAGAATAGGGAAGTTTTCATTAGTACTTTATTTGTATTCTTACTTGATTTCTAATATTTGTCACCTCCCTTGTAAATGAGTTTTGAATAGGCTTTATAGGGAACCATTGGTCATGGGTTAGATGTATTTGTGCTAGGTTGACATAATGAAGGGTAGGGATCAAATGAAAATAACCATTGAGGCTCAAAATGCATATGGATAGGAGAAAAAAAATGTTGGAAATATTGTCATTGATGTCAAAAGTATAGAAATATAAAATTTAATGTTTAAAGGTGTTTTTAATATTCATATCTTGGCTAAAGTGTGTTAATATTAATTAAATATTAGTTAATATTTTTTTTGTTGCATAAAGACAAAAGATGGCCCATGAGGAAGTCAAAGAGTCACCAAGTAAAGATAAAAGAGGGAAAGGATGTATTTTCCCATGAAGGGTCACCTTGAGGAATTCAAAGAGTCATGAGATAAAGACAAAAGAGGGAAATGATGCATTTTCCCATGAAGGGTCACCATGTGACTTTTCATATAGAAGAATTCCAAGGGTCAAGCAAGTTTGGTGCCATTTTCCATGTGAATTGAAAGGTAAAAAAGGGTGAATGCCAAAGGTCATTTAGAATGCTATAAAAGAAGGCTTGGCAAGACATTTTTAATAAGCAAAGAAGAGTATGGTTTTTAATTGTTATATCCAACTTAGAAGATTAGAGGAAATTAAAGAAAGAGATATAGTAGTGTGTTATAATTTGTTGAGAAAGCAGCATTGAGAGATAGTTTATGTTTTATACACAAAAGGCTTTGTGCTCCTATGGGTTGGTGCTCACAAATCATTGTTGTGTTGGTCCTTAGTAAAGGGTTAGTGCTCTTATGGTTTGGTGCTCACAAATCATTGATATGTTAGTGTTCAGCATAGGGGTTGGTGATCCTACAAGTTGGTTCTTGTGAACATTGTAAACTTGAGTTGTTTCTCATTTATATACTTAAGATTGTTCTGTATGGTTTTTCCTACTTTGGGTTTTCATGTAAAATCTAGTGTGTCTCTCTCTAGTGTGGTGCATGTTATTTCTTTAATTTTATTGCATATCCTGAATGTTTGATTAAGTAAAAGATTTATAAGATATATACTTCAAGTATATCCCATGCTTAACAATTGGTATCAGAGCAAGTTCCTTCAAAAAGAGGCTAATAGCTTAAATTTAGATCAGGGAAAGCATGATGGCCAAACAAATAAAGAAGGAGAATCAAGATTTCAAATCTATAGTTGAGGCTCTTAAAGAATAGGTGTGTATCTTACATTCTAAGTTGGCTATAGAAACAAAAGAAGATAAGATGTTTATTTAGGATCTTAAGAATCAACTAGAGGTTACATATTCAATTTTGAAATCAAGAGAAGAGTGTAATCAATTGAAGGTTAAGTTAGGTTCTTTTAAGGATAAGCATGAGAAGCTCATAATCAAGGTTGAGAAATATCATGAAATATTAGTCCAAGGTAAGAAGAATGCAAGTTTTAAAGGAAAATTGAAGAAGCCAATTAGGCAGCCCAATGCTTTCAAGTTTTTAAATTCTTTTCATGGCCACTCTTTTGTTTGTCATCATGTTGACCATAGGGAAAGAGATTGTTTAAGGAGAAGTAATCATTTAAAGAGAGATTTTAATCATCTTCAAGAAAAAGGTATGAGAAATGTTGTTTGATTTTTTTGGGTCATAAGGTTGGCCATATTACTAAATTATGTCCAAATGGAGTAAAGAGATCCTCAAGGTATGGCAAAGGATATGAAGATCCTAGAATCTATGAAAATAACAAAACTTAGGTTTGGAGACCTAAGATAGTGAAGGTTGATCAGGTTGAGTCTAAGAGTGAGAATAGATTACTTGTTATAGTAGAGAAATAATCAGATAGGAAGGACTATGTGGAGCTATTGTTATCAAGGAAGATAGTGAATACTAATACTAAATAACTTATAGATCAAAGAGAATCTCTTATTACATTTAATAATGAGCCATGTCAACATAAGATAGTTGTAAGAGTTGAGAAGATGAATACCATCATGGATGTTGAGGATAGTGAGTCAAAGAAGTAACAAAGGAGATGCGGGCATCTCTAGATTTTGTTCTAGGACCCTTTGTGTGGGGTGTCCCATCTAGGCTTCAAGGAAACACTTTATAGAAAAAATGAAGCATGGTGGATGCATGTTGGGTCTTGGTTGTGTGTCATGAAAAGAAAGTCATGAAGGTGAGTTGACAAATTAATTTGTATATTAGTTGAGGAGGAGAAGTATAGGAATAGGTATAATAACATGTTTAAGAACAAGTATAGGAACATAGGTACAAGGAGATGTACAATAATAAGTAAAGGAACAACTATAGGAATAGGTTTAAAAAATAGGATGATACAGTAAGGGGGAGTTGTTGTATGTTTTTCAATTGGTAGTATGCACAAGTTGGCATATATAGTATAGGTTTTAGGATGTGGCAATTTTAGCTTGACATTGCCATCAATGATAAAGGAGGAGATTGTTTGAAATATTATCATTGATGTCAAAAGTCTAGAAATATAACATTTAATATATAAAGGTGTTTTTAATGTTCATATCTTGGCTAAAGCATGTTAATATTAATTAAATATTAACGAATATATTTTTAGTTGCATAAAGACAAAAGAGGGCCCATGAGAAAGTCAAAGAGTCACCAAGTAAAGATAAAAGAGGGAAAATATTCATTTTCTCATGAAAGTTCACCTTGAGGAAGTCGAAGAGTCATGAGATAAAGACAAAAGAGGGAAAGGATGCATTTTCCCATGAAGGGTCACAATGTGACTTTTCATATGGAAGAATTTGAAGGGTCATGCAAGTTTCGTGCCATTTTCCATGTGAATTGAAAGGTCAAAAAGGATCAATACAAAAGGTCATTTGGAATTATATAAAATGAGGCTTGGTAAGCCATTTTTAATAAGCAAGAAAGAGCATGGTTTGTAATTGTTATATCTAGCTTAGAAGAGCAGAGGAGAGAAAAGGAAGAGATATAGTAGTATGTTGTCATTTTTTGAGAAAGCAACATTGAGAGATACTTTATGCTTTATACACAAATGGGTTGGTTCTCCTATGTGTTGGTACTCTTGTGGGTTGGTGTTCACAAGTCATTATTATGTTGGTACTTAGCAAAGGGTTGGTGCTCCTATGGGTTGGTACTCACAAATCATTATTATGTTTTTACTCAACAAAGAGGTTGTTGCTCCTACAAGATGGTGCTTGTGAACATTGTAAACTTTATTTGGTGCTCATTTATATACGTAAGATTATTCTCCATGGTTTTTCCTAATTTGGGTTTCCACGTAAAATTTGGTGTCTCTCTCTCTTGTGTGGTGCATGTTATTGCTTCAATTTTATTGCATATATTGAATGTTTGATTAAGTAAAAGATTTATAAGATATATAACTCAAGTATATCCCATGCTTACAAAAAATGGGACACCCTAGGGTTTGGTGCTATAGTCAAATTATTATGCTCCTATCTTACAAGCTCAGGACCTGGGGGAATAGGATTAGCCTAGGAAATATAGTCTGGCTAAGGTGGAATTACTATTTAGGAGGTTTTAGATGACTGGTAATGAGAGAAAAGGTGTCTATAAAGTTCACAATAGCATGTAAGAAGGAGATATAGATAGGGTGTCACGAGCCACAAGCAAACTACCTATTTGGACATTTTATATGACTACACTTTATTTTAGTTAACACTTGCAAGTTTTTTAGTTAAAAACTAACATATCTAATAGGGACTAATAAAGGGACATTGAAAAGGATTTTAGAACACTTTAAGACCTTGTAAAATTGTACCAATTTCATTTATGACCTAAATATGACCCCTAAGTGACACAAAATGACATAAAGACTAAATTGGACTATTACCAAGGATACAAACACATTAAATCACATTAAATTCACTATGACACACCCTATAACATGATAATTAACCCCTAATTCAAGTTTTGGACTATAGGGGTTGACCTAAAAATAAGCTAAGATGAAGGTTTTTATTCATATACTTCCTCTTCGAAAGATTCAAAGCTTGATGAGTTATTCTCAACTTCTTGTCTATGTCATGACCTTGACTCAATTTTCTTAGACATAGGAGGAAGTTGAATCATTTCTTTATTTTTTATTTACTCTAACTATTGTATAATATAAGAATGCTTAGTTTATATAAAAATAACACTTCTAGAATATATTATCTTTTGTGCTACTAGATCCCAAATCTTGTATCCTTTCACACCATATCTATAATCAATGAAGATATATTTCACAGCCTTATTCTCCAAAAAAATTCACTTCTCCTTTGGCACATGTGCAAATGCCTCATAACCAAAAACTCTAAGATGTCCCAGTGAATGATTACAACTAGACCATGCCTCTATAGGAATTTTATCAACAAGTTTTGATGTAGAAGACCTATTTATTAGGTATTAATTAGTGGCTATTGTTGAGTGTGGATCCCTTTGGGGATATCACATGACCATAAGAATAAATTTTTGGGGGACAAAAGAGCTCTAAGGATGTGGGTAGCATAATTTTCATATTCTCCACAAGTGAGTGGAATATTCCTTATATTTCTAATTTATATGTATTCCATATTTCATGGAGTTAGTTATTAGATGCCTTTTCCCATGTTGACTTCCATATTTAGAGGAAGCTAGTTATTTTTTGGAAAAGGGAACTCCCTCCTTATTAAGTGGAGTTGGTTTTGATCACATGATCATGATAAAATGTTCCCTTAGAAGGTGGAGAATATGAATATGGATAATTTATCCTTGGGAGAGCTTTTAGATAGGCTTGATGAGGTGGAAAAGGGTTGGCACATGTTGGATAATGCTTATCTTGGAAAATCATTACATATTTACTCCTCTTTTTATGGATTTTCTTCATTTCTCTATATATACAGGGTGTGGTATGGCCTTTAGACATTTATGGTTTATTTTGTAGGGTGTGGCTTTGAGGATCAGAGTCAAAGCGTAGGTGTTTTGCAAAGTGCAGGTATTTATTACAAGGTGTGGTTTAGCAACTTGTGAGATACAACATTTTGTAGGTGCAAGTGAAAGTACAAATTTTTATGTAGCACTTTCTATAGGAGATTTTTTTTATCTCTGTGAGAGTTCATTATAATCTTGTTTTAGATTATTTATTTATTTGAGAAATTTCATTGGTGGATGTAACCCACACTAGGTGAACCACACTAGATCTATGTTATTATTATCTTGCTCTTATTTATGCTTTCATATTAATAGTGAATTAAGAAATGTTTCCATGATGCATTTTATTACATAGCTTTAGATCTAGTTTATGGTAATAGTAGATATGAATTTATAAGTGTTTTATTCCTTACAACTAGTATCAGAGCCATTGGTTGTGTTTTTCTGAAGTGGTAAATCACAAGAAGGCTATTAGCTTGAGTGGGAGCTATGGGAGAAGAGATTAGATTGAGAGTTGATAATTTTGATGGTAAGTATTTTTGTTTGTGTAAAATGTAAATGGAAGATTACATATATCAGAAGGAACTTCAACTCCCCTTAAAGGGGAGAGGAGGACAACCTATAAGTATGAGTGATGTAGATTTGCCATTACTTGATAGGAAGACATTAAGAGCCATAAAATAATGACTTGCATCATCTATTACATTTAAAATTATATATAAGATAAATATAAAGGATATCATGGATAAACTTGGGAAGTTATATGAGAAACATTCAAATTCTAATCAAAGTTTTCTTATGAAAAGTTATTTAACATGAAAATGTCTGAGAATAGTTCAATTTTAAATCATCTAAATGATTTTAATATAGGTTGTAAGTATGCTCACTTTAGTTGGAATTAAGTTTGATGATGAAGTTAGAGATTTTCTAATCTTATATTCTTTGTGTGATATTTAGGATAGTTTGGTTATGGCTATAAGTAATGCAGTCCCTACCAATGGAAGCTTGAATTTTGAGAATATTTTAAGTGTGATCCTTAGTGAGGAGATGTGAAGGAAAAGAACTGGTGAATCATCTTCAGGTAATGATTTATCTACTGATATTAAAGGGAGGCAAAAGGATAAGAGAAAAGGCAATTGAGAAAAGTCAAAAGGTAGATCTAAGTCCAAATCTAGATCCAAGATGATATGTTGGCATTATGGGAAGAGTGGACACTCAAAGAAGGATTGTTGGTCACTTCAGGATAAGAATGCCAACAAGGAGGAAATGAATGAGGTAAATGTGACATTAGGTAAATCATGTCAAGATTCCTTACTTCTTTGTATGGATAGTATTTTTGAGTCTTGGGTATTAGATTTAGGGGCTTCTTTTCATGCCACCCCACATAGGCATTATTTTATTGATTATCTTCAAGAGAATCTAGGACATGTATATCTTGGTGATGATGAACCATGTGAGATAGTAGGGAAAGGTTGTGTTCAGGTTAAGATGTAAAATGGGAACACATGGATCCTTAAGTATGTTAGACACATACCTATGTTGAGATGGAATTTGGTTTTAGTGAGGCAATTGGGTAGTGAGGGATATTTGGCTATTTTATTGTATATTCTTGGAAAGTTACCAAAGGTGCTCTTATGATTTTGAGAGGTAATAAAGTTGGTAATTTGTATTTGACTAGTATTTTTGATTCTATTGATTTAGTTGTTGTAGATGGAGATGCAACTATGTGGCACTATAGGCTCAGTCATATGAGACATAAGGGCATGCAAATCTTAAAAGATAAGTTGCCTAGATTAAAATACATAGATATATACTTTTTTGAAAATTTTGTGTATAGGAAATAGATTCGGGTTAAGTTCCTAAAGGTTAGACCCATAAAGAAAGATCACAAGTTAGATCTGGTACACTTGGATGTATGGGGACCAACTTAGTTATCTTATATTGGTGGATCTAATTATTATGTTACTTGTATAGATGATGCAACTAGAAAAGTTTGGGTTTATTGCATAAAAAATAAATCTAATGTATTTGACACTTTTAAGAAGTGAAAAGCCTTGTTTGAGAATGAAATAGGTCTCAAGTTGAAATGTCTTAGATCAGATAATGGAGGTGAGTATTTTAGTAATGATTTATTTGATTATTGTTCTAAAAATGGAATCCATAAGAAAAGAATCATTCCAAGAACTCCATATCAGAATGGGGTATTTGAAAGGATGAAAAAAATAATAATAATGGAACATGCTAGGATCATGAGGTTATATATAGGGTTGCTTTCATAGTTTTAGGTAGAAGCAATTAGTATGGCAGTAAATCTTATTAACAATGGACCTTCTATGCCTTTGGATGGAGGCATTATAGAAAAATCTTGGTCTAGTAAAAATGTTGATTAGTATTTTATTAGAGTCTTTGGATGTGAAGCTTCTTCTCTCATCAAGAAAGAGGATAGGACCAAGCTAGAGGCTAAATTAGAGAAATGCACATTTGTTGGTTATGGTGAGTATGACTTTGGTTTCCATTTATAGATCATTAAAGATAGGAAAATATTTTATTCTAGAGATGTAGTCTTTAATGAAAAATTCATGCATAAGGATTAGTTGTAGGAACAAGATTAGGAATAGAAAGAGTACACAGTATTGGATGACATTACGGATGGAAAAGAACCCAAGGATTCAATTCAGGAACCTTCTACACAAGGACCCTAAACTCCTATGGTAAGAAGGTATTCTAGGGTAAGAAAAGCACTTAAACATTTTTCTCTTTTTAATTCTTTATTACTCATTAAAAATGGAGATCCAGAGTGTTATGAGGAAGCAATGCAGGTAAATGCCATGTTGAGATAGGAACAAGCCATGGATGGAGAGCATAGATCTCTCATGGAGAACCAAATGTGGGATTTGGCTAGGCTACCCAAGGGCAAAAATGCATTGTCAAATAAGTGAATCTTTAAAATCAAAGAATAGGATGAAGGGAGAAAATGATATAAGGCCAAGATGGTGGTCAAGGGGTTTGCATAAAAATTAGGTATTGATTTTGATGAGTTTTTCTCTCCTATTGTAAAAATGACTTCTATTAGAGCTATTCTTGGTTTAGTTTTAGTTGAGGATTTGAATTTAGAATAGTTAGATGTGAAAACTACTTTTCTTCATGGTGATTTGGATGAAAATTTGTCTATGAAGTAGCCACAGGGATATGAGCTCAAAGGGAAGGAGAACTATGTGTTTAGACAAAATAAGAGCTTGTATGGATTGAAATAAGCTCCATGATAATGGTATAAGAAATTTGATTATTTTATGTTGGAACAATAATATCAAAGGTGTCATTTTGACCTTTGCATGTACATCAAACATTTTGATGATGTTTCCTTTATTATATTATGTTTGTATAGCGATGACATGTTAGTTGTAGGAAAGAACATACAACATATTCATATGCTCAAGAAATAGATTAGTGACTCCTTTTCTATGAAGGATTTGGGTGTTGCAAATCAAATCCTTGGTATGAGGATTTATCATGATAGGAAGGAGAGAAAGTTGATCTTATCCTAGTCAGAGTATGTGAATAAAGTCTTGGAAAGGTTTAGCATGTTGGATGCTAAACCTATTAGTACTCCTTTGGTAGGCCACTTTAGATTATCAAAGGAGAAGTGTCCCAAGATGTAAGTTGAAAATCTTAAGATGTCTATGGTACCTTACTCATCGATAGTTGGTAGTTTAATGTATGTTATGGTTTGTACTAGGCTATATATTTCCTAAGCAGTGGGAGTTATGAATAGGTATATGAGTGATCCAAGTTATGAGCATTGGTAGGTAGTGAAATGGATTCTTCAATATTTAAAAGGAACCATTGATTTTGAATTATGTTACAGTGGATAAAATACCACTTTGCATGGTTATGTGGACTCAGATATGGTAGGGGATATTGATAGTAAGAGAAGTATGATAGGATATATATTTACTATTAGAGATATAGTGGTTAGTTATATTTCTAGGATACAAAAGGTTGTGGCTTTGTCAACCATAGAGGTAGAGTATGCTTCTACCACAGAGGCTAGCAAGGAGATGATTTTCTTATAGGAGTTGTTTCAAGAGTTGGGGCAAGATTAGGAAGTTGGGAGACTACACAGTGATATTTAGAATGTTATTAATTTGGCAAAAAACTCTGCTTTCCACTTGAGGATGAAACACATTCAGTTACATTATCACTTCATCAAGATAGCTTTGGAGGAGAACTTGGTGAAGCTGGAGAAGATTAATACTAGATAAAATCCTATGGATATGATGACCAAGGTGATCACATTGGACAAGTTGAGACTATGTTTAGATTTGGTTGGCCTTAGTGGTCATGGAGTAGTGATAGATTCTATTCAGGATAAAAAGTCTCCAAGTGGGAGATTGTTGAGTTTGGAGCCCTTTGGGGCTATCACATGACCATAGGAATAAATTTTTGGGTGCCAAAAGAGTTCCAAGGATGTGGGGGTGTAATTTTCATGTTCTCCACATGTGAGTGAAATATTCCTTATATTCCTAATTTTTATGTATTCCATATTTCATGGAGTTAGTTGTTAGATGCCTTTTCCCATGTTGACTTCATTGTTTTGAGGAAGCTAGTTGTTTTTTAGAAAAGGAAACTCCTTCCTTATTGAGTAGACTTGGTTGTGATCACATGTTCATGAGAAAATATGCCCTTAGAAGGTGGAGAAGATGAATATGGTGAATTTCTCCTTGGGAGAACTTTTAGATAGGCTTGATGAGGTGGAAAAGGGTTGTCACATGTTGGATAATTCTTATCTCATATTTGCTCTTCCTTTTATGGAATTTATTCATTTATATATATATACAAGTGTGATGTGGCCTTTAGAGGTTGATGGCTTATTTTTTAGGGTGTGACTTCAAGGATCAGAGTCAAAGTGTAGGTGTTTTGTGTTGTTCCCAAAATCTGTCACTTGTTTTTGTGGATAACATGTCGATCATTCTAGTCCTATAGGCCAAAATGATCTCTTACTTTCTCAAAAAATGTTCTGAGCAGTCAAGTTTTTTAGTTGTGTAAGCCTTTTTTAGCTAATGAAATCACAGGTTCAACAGATAGGCTTTTACAAGGAGAAGTTCAAAAAACACTTGAGGCATTTCATGAAAAAAATTTAAGGAACGAACCATTGAATCGCTGAACTATTGAACTCAATTTCAAATAATTCAAAAGGTTCAAAGTTCAAAGGGTTCAAAACTTCAATGATAGAATTCATTAAAATGGAATGAATCATCGAACCAATGAACCATTGAACCATTGACCTTTGAAAGGTTCAAAGTGGTTCAAAGTGGTTCAAAGGTTCAAAAGAGTTCAATGCTTCAATAGTTTCAATGAGTTCAAAGTTCAAAGTTCAAGAAAAAGGTTTGAGTAGAATATTCTAGAAGAATATTCTAGATGAATGGTTCAAACAATTGATTCAACAATACATTGAACTCATAAAAAAGACTAAGTAAACGTGACTCTTTGCAAGAAATGTTGAACCGCCTGAACAAATAAACTTTGAACCATTTTAAACCATTGAAATGATGAACTCTCAAAGGTTCAAAGGTTCAAATGTTCAAAGTGGTTCAAGAGACCAATGACTAACGACGTCCCCATAGACATCAAAATTAGGGTAATGAAATAACTGTTGATTTTTCAAAGATGTAGACCTAAGAACAAACTCAGTGACTAGCTAAGGAAAGAGTTGAAAGAGCCAATAGAAAGTGAGAAGATAGCCTGAGAGCTTAGATCACTATGAAGAGACAAAATGTAGCAAGGAAAGAGGGAAATATACATAGAATCTATAAATATCTACAAAGATTTATTCTAGTAGGTGGGGCAGTCTACCAAGTGGACATTAGAGAGTGTGAGCATTCAATGGCATGGCCTATTTTTCTCCCTTTGAGTAAAAGTGAATGGACAAACGTGTAAGTATCTTGAAGAGGACCAGGCAGCCCATACTTTAGAGGAGACATTTGAGATGAATTAGAATGCCCAAGTTAAGGCTGATGACTTATTACAACATGGCCCCTTCACAAAATTTCAAATGCATTCAAGGCATTGAATGCAGTATGGGCCATTTACTAGAAATAAGTGCCAAAGTCTTCCTTTGGCTACTATATATTGTAATCTCTTATTTTATACAAGGGAGATCTATTTGTTATTAGAATTGAAACTTTGGCCTAATTAATAAGCATTCCTGATACTTTGAGCTCAGATTATTAATCATATTTTATCAAGTGAATGAGAAAAAGAGTGACCTTTCAGACTTTGTGTTGAAATAGCTTGTGTTATCTAATAAATTGTTCTTATGTGTTTTTCCTAAATATAGTCTTTTCCATTTAATAAAATAATTAGAATAAGTGGAAATAACGTGGAAGGTTTCCTGAAGCTAACTATGGGAGACTTTGTGTTGCCATAATTGTCTTTAGTCTGTGTGTTTTGTGTTTCAGTGTAAAGGATAGTGGAGAGAATTTGAGCTCCCATTATCCTTCATAATATTTTACTCTATTGTAGTTGAGGTGGAGACTTTGTGTTACACTTCATTCTATTGTGTTACTTCATCTTGAATTAGTGAGAGAAGCAATGAAAACTTTGTGCTTTCATGGGTTTCTTGTGGTTATAGTTACTACCTAGGATGTTTTCATGTTGTTTGTTGAACATCATTTCTGAAAGAAGAGAAATGCCTTCAGTAGTTACACAAGAATTTTCCTTTAATTTGTGATTACCATCTCTAAAAAAAGAGATATGGATGGTGTGATTTCACCCTTGAGTGTATTTTCATTTCATATTAGTATATAGTAGTTTATAGGGAACATCCCTTGGCTTATAGGGAACCTCCCCTGGCTTATAGGAAACCTCCCCTTGATGAGAGGAGAGATTTATCTCATTATGTTGTGGTAAACCTACACATTTTGCCAATTAAATCTCCTTATGTTGAGGTTGATATACCTATTTTGCCTTCAGCTAGTTGGTGAAAAAATATTCACCCAATAGTTTTTGGTGACTTTATTGGGGAAGAATGCACAATTTGAAGCCTCAAGCTTCAAATTGAAGTAGTTCCATTTCTTTTCCATTTTCCATTTTACACTCTGGTAGATCCACTATATACATGAATTTGGAGAGCTCAAGGTATTGTTGACCCTATTTTTGAGTTTGTGTAGCAAAATATTTTTGATATTTCCCCTCCACAAACTCACCTTCAGCGAACCAAGAGTTTTCCTCCTACCAACATCAGGTCTTCAATACTAGGCAAAGCTTTTCTTTCCTCTACTAGTAGATATTTGTCTATACATACCCCATCAAGATTTTTTATCCTTCCTTTTCATTATCATATCATGGCAGCCTAAGCCCCTTGGGGTAACACCTTTGGTCCTCTCACTCTAACCCCACCTTTACATGAACTACCCCGTAGTTCAAGAAAGAATTTTCCCAAATTCTATGGCGATGGGAGAGTTTATCTTGATGAACATATTGTAGCCTTTTGCATAGCATATGGTGTGATAGGCATGGAATATGAAGACATAGTAGTCAGACTATTTAAAGAAACATTACAAGGTAATGCTACAGACTGGTTATCATCTGCAGGCTCAGACTATGACTAATTGGAACACCCTCAAAGCCAAATTCAAAGCTAGGTTCAAACTTGTAGAGGATGCACATGCCCTATTGGCTCAGCTCACACAAATGAATAAGGAGCCTCATGAGCTTATGAGAGACTTCATATCTAAATTTGACGAGCTAAGGAATAGGATTCCCACAATTACTCAGCCAACAACTAAAAATATTAAAAGCTTCTTCATAAATTCTCAGCTTTCTAAAGTGAGTTTCTTATTGAGGCAGGTTGGCCACATAGACCTTGTTGTAGCTTAGGATTTGGCCATTGAGGTTGAAGATGATCTTATCTTGGAAAAAAAGATAAGAAGAGATCCTAATAGAAATAAATCTTCTTCATCTTTTGAATATTCTTCTATAGGCACCAATGATCCTATGGTGCAAAAGCTACCAAATGAATTGCTAGATCTAAAAAAGAAAATGGCATAAGGAATGTCTAATCCTCCTTCTTATTAGGATATACCAAGGAGGATGTTTCCCAACCAGTCATATCAAGGTAGTGCTGCCAGGAATCAAGGGCAACTAAATCATCTTCCTCCCCCACAAGGGAAGCTTGCCATTGAAGCAACACCAGCTAACTCAGTAGTTGGTTATCATGAAGCTGAACATGATTCCTCTTTCCAACCTAAGTTTGATCAAGAATATGATGCTAATCTCTTCATAGAGGGAGAAGAAGAATTAGCTAGTGACTCCAACATCAGTTTCTTGAATTACCAGGATGAAGCTAGAAGCAAGGGAGGAGTGTTTAATGGATCATACACTGTATTTACCAGGTCTTAGAACCAGTCAGCTCAACAAGATGATAAATAAAAAATAGGGGAAGGATCTCAACCAGCAATTTCAATTGCTAAATGGGGGACTTCTCTACCTTTCCAATCAAACGACCCAGTGATCACTAAAAAAGTAAGTACCTCAAATATTCATGTTCCTTCTGCTTCAATTTCTTAGACCAGGACCACACCCCCTAAAAACTAAAATGATGGAATTCCTTCCTCTATTCTTAGTCCATTTCAATCATTTAATATAATTGACCATACTGGAAAGACCAAAATTCAAATGATTGAGTTTGAATATTTACAAGGCAACCTTGAGCAGTTGGATAGGTTGGTTAAATGTTTGAAGAATAAAGCTATCCCTGCAAGACAAGATGTTTCAAAGGTAACTCCTGATCCCCAAAGAACACATCCAACTAAAACAACCTTGTCATTACTCCTCCTGATCCCCTGAGAAAATAGAACCTTTCTATGTTTCCCTATTGATAAATGGACACAAGCTGAGCAACTGCATAATTGACTCAAGAGCTTCAGACAATGTTATGTCTGCCAAGGTAGCAAACCCTCTCGGCCTCAAATTGACTAAAAATTTTAGGAGATGTTTCTCCATGGAAAACAAACAAGTGCCTCTTTTGGGTCAGATCAAAGATGCCCAGTTTGCATTTACGATATTTCCAAAAAAGAGGATTAAAATGATAGTCCTGGTGGCTGACATTCCAGCTTCCTATGGCATTCTACTTGGATGAAATTTTTGCAAGGATATTGGTGGTGAATTGAACATGGACCTGTATAAGGTGAGGGTACCTATCAAGGTCATCATGTAAAGGATGCTTCCTGAGAAGGAGTCAATGTACATTGTCACCCAAACATCAGCCCCTAAAGCTCAAATTCTATTTGAATCCTTAAGAGTGGGTAACTACTTTCTAGCCAAAGAAGATGTTTCTATTTCATTAGATGAAAGTTCTATAGGTGATAATTCAAGAAATTTAGATAGAAAACTAGAATAATTGGTAGAGCACAATTCAAATGAAAAATAATATTCTCTCCCTAATAAAGAGAAATCTAAAATAAGATCAGATTCTAATGATGTCTAGATCCTAGAATTTGATGGCAGCAATTCTTCTACCAGTTATGGAGCCAGGATTGTTTTTATATCTCCTTAGGGAGATATTTTCCCCTATTCATACAAGTTGTAGTTTAACAACACCAACAACACTGCCGAGTATGAATCTTTTTTACTCGAGTTGAAGGCTACTCAAGCTAAAGGCGTTAAGCTTCCTCACGCCTAGGGAGATGTTGAACTGGTGGTTTATCAAGTGAGGAACCTATATCAAACTAAGAATGAAATATTGTGACATTACCGCAATCTTGTATGAGACTACATTGAAATTTTTGATGCTTTCAATATTTTTTCAGTGCCTAGAGAGCTTCATAATCATGAAAATTCATTGGTTGTCTCTAAAACCTTCATGGTTCCTCACAAAGAATTTGAAGAGCACCAGTACACTATTGAGCTAGTCTTTTGACCAAGTGTACCTAATAATGCCAAATATTGGTAGGTGTTTGATGCTAACAATCAAATCATGTGCTTCACTGGACAAGAAGAGTAATGAATTATGGTAGTGGATCATACTACTATGCATCAAAGTTAGGTAAAGAAACTCTCTGGCAAGAGAGCAAGGATTCATGGTTTTATATTAGAGATCAAGTTTTATTGTGGAGCAAGAGGAGAGAACCAAAAGTAATGCACAAAAAATTTAATTCCTAGTAGAGAGGTCCATTCACCAATCATCGATTCTAGGGAGAAAATGGTTTCTTGTTGATATATCAAGATGGCACGCCATTTTCATTGCCTCATAGTGGGCAGCATCTAAAGCACTTCAATCCTTGAAGTATCAGATAAGCTCAGTTTCATATATGTATAGTCTTTAGTTTTGTTTTGTGTTGTTCATTTCATTTTTTGGCATCTTTCTCTTTTTGGGTGGCATGACTCTATAGCCCAATGGCATAGATGAAGGCAATGAGAGTCTAGATTCTACTCCCTTCAATTGTTTTTGCAATGGATGGAAGTTCCCCAACTAGAGCTAGCTATTTTTCCCAAAATCCATCACTTATTTTTGTGGACAACATGTCAATCATTCTAGTCATGTAGGCTAAAATGATCTCTTCTTTTCTCAAAAAATGTTTTGAGCATTTAAATATTTAATTCGCATAATCCTTTTTTAGCTAAGGAAATTGCAAGTTCAACAGGAAGGATTTCGTAAGGAGAAGTTCAAAAAACACTTAAGGCATTTCATGAAAAAATTGTAGGGAATAAACCATTGAACCGTTGAACCATTGAACTCTGCTTCAAAGAGTTCAGAAGGTTCAAAGTTTAAAGGGTTCAAAACTTCAATGGTAGAATTTGTTAAATGGAAAAAATCACCGAACTAATGAACCATTGAACTCTGAAAGGTTCAAAGTGGTTCAAAGGTTCAAAAGAGTTCAACGCTTTAATGGGTTCAACGAGTTCAAAGTTCGAGAAAAAAGTTTGAGTGGAATATTCTAGAAGAATATTCTAGATGAATGGTTCAAAAAATTGGTTCAACAATACATTGAACTCATAAAAAATATTAAGTAAATGTGGCTCTTTGCAAGAAATTTTGAACCACCCAAACTGATGAACTTTGAACCATTTTGAGCCATTGAATCGATGAACTCTCAAAGGTTCAAAGTGGTTCAACCAACCAGCGACGTCCCCATGGACATCAAAATCAAGGTAATGAAATAACCATTGATTTTTCAAAGATGTAGACCTGAGAACAAACTCAGTGACCAACTGAGGAAAGAGCCAAAAGATCCAACAAAAAGTGAGAAGATAGCCCAAGACCTCATATCACTAGGAAGAGACAAAATTTAGCAAAGAAAGAGGGAACTATACAAAGAATCCAAAAATATCTACAAAGAGTTATTCCAATAGGTGGGGTAGTATACCAAGTGGACATTAGAGAGCGCGAGCATTCAATGGTGCGGCTTATTTTTCTCCCTTTGAGTAAAAGTGAATGGACAACTGTGTAAGTATCTTGAAGAGGACTAGGTGGACCATACTTTGGAGGAGACATTTGAGATGAATTAGAATGCCCAAGTTAAGGCCGATGACCTATTCCAGCATGGCCCCTTCATAGAATTTCAAATTCATTCAAGGCATTGAATGCAGCATGGGCCATTTACTAGAAACAAGTTCCAAAGCCTTTCTTTAGCTGTTATATATTATAATCTCTCATTTTATGCAAGGGAGATCTCTTTGCTATTAGAAGCAAAACTCTGCTCAAATTGATAGACATTCCTAAGACTTTGATCTTAGATTGTTAATCATATTTTATCAAGTGAATGAGAAAGTGAGTGACCTTTCAGACATTGTGTTGAAATAGCTTGTGTTATCTAACAAATTGTTATTATGTCTTTTTCCTAAATACAGTCTTTTCCATTTAATTAAATAAGCATAAAAAGTGGAAATAACCTAGAAGGTGTCCTAAAGCTGACTATGGGAGACTTTGTGCTGCCATAATTGTCTTTAGTCTATGTGTTTTGTGTTTCAGTGTAAAGGATAGTGGAGAGACTTTGAACTCCCATTATCCTTCATAATCTTTTACTCTATTGTAGTTGAGGTGGAGACCTTGTGCTACACTTTATTTTATTGTGTTACTTCATCCTGAATCAGTGAGAGAAGCAATGAAATACTTTGTTCTTTCATGGGTTTCTTGTGGTTACAGTTACTACCCAAGAATTTTTCTTGTTGTTTGCTACACATCATTTCTGAAAGAAGAGAAATGCCTTTAGTAGTTACACAAGAATTTTCCTATAGTTTTTTAACATCATCTCTAAAAAAAGAGAGATGGATGGTGTGATTTCACCCCTGAGTGTATTTTCATTTCATATTAGTATATAGTAGTTTATAGGGAACCTCCCCTAGCTTATAAGGAACTTCCCCTTGATGAGAGGAGAGATTTATCTCATTATGTTATGGTAAACCTACACATTTTTTTGATTAAATCTCCTTATGCTGAGGTTGATATACCTATTTTGTCGTCAGTTAGGTGGTGATAAAAATATTCACCCAACATTTTGAAAAGTTCATGTGTTTATCAAATGGTGTGGTTTAGCAACTTGTGAGATACAACATTATGCAGGTGCAGGTGAAAGTGTAGATTTTTATATAGCACTTTATATAGGATTTTTTTTCTATCTCTATGAGAGTTCATTGTAATCTTGTTTTAGATTACTAATTTATTTTAGAACTTTCATTGGTAGATGTATCCCACATTGGGTGAACCACGTTAGATCTATGTTATTATTATCTTTCTCTCATTTATGCTTTCATATTAATGGTGAATTAATAAATGTTTCCATGATGAATTTTATTGTATAGCTTTAGATATGGTTTATGGTAATAGTAGATCTATATTTATAAGTGTTTTATTCCTAATAGCTATAGATTTAGCCCAAAACCTTTGTTTTAGTCCAACACCATTAATCATATTCCTGACCTTATCCATCAGTGTCTTGTTTATTTTTTTTGTAACTCTATTCTATTAAGGAGAATATGGAATTTTCTTATGTCTTTATATACCACAATGTTTACAAAAAAATTCAAAATCATTAGAGCAAAATTCACCACCATTGTTAGTCCTCAAAAACTTAATTTTATTTCTAGTTTGCAACTCAACATTGCTTTAAACTCTTTTAAAATCACTAAGAACTTCAGATCTACTCTTTATAAAATAAAATCATGTCTTTATACAATAATCTTCAATAAATGAAACATAATATATGAATTTTGAAATTGAAACAACATTAATAGGACTAAAAACATCAGAATGAATAAGATATAACACACCACAAGATTTATGAGAAGTCAAGTAAAAATGAACATGGTTTTGTTTGCCATAAACACAATGCTCATAGAAATAAAATTCAAGATTATAATGTATGAAGCCTTCAACAAGTTTTGTATTCTTCAAGGCCCTAAGACATTATTCTCTAATGTGGCCAAGTCTCTAGTGCCATAACATAGTATTCTCTATAGGTAATTTTAACTCCATAGAATGATCACCCTTAAGTACCCAAAAACCACGACCATCCATAGAAATAGTAATTACCTATTTATCCATTGAATTAGTCTTAGATTTAGTCTTCACATAAGTACTATTAATCTCAATTATGCATGCACAAAGCTTGTACAAAGTGTCAATCTTGACACTTTTATTTATCACCATAGCACTTCTAGCCATCTTACAACCTACTTTAGAAAATATAAACTACACACCTGTATCTATTAGTTTGATCAAAGATAATAATTTATGATTTATCCTAGGGATATGCAAGACACCATCAAACCATTTAATCTTTCCATCTAGAAATCTGATTTTAACTCTACCATGACCAACAATGGTTAGAAAATAATCATCACCCAAGTACATCTTACCTCCATCAAATTCTTCATACTTAGAAATCTAATTTCTATTAGAGGTCATATGGTAAGATGCACCTGAATTAATTAACCATGCATCATTACCTATATAGGTTCCAAGGATGCAATGAATTCATCACTATCTTCCTTCTCAGATTCAAAATTAGAATCATACTTTTTCTTTTTCTTATTTTCTTCTTTACAATCTGATTAGTAATGACCATGTTTACCATATTTCTAGCATCTCACATTAGGATTTCTAGAGATTTGGATCTCCCCTTAGACTTGGATCTAGACCTCTCATGCTTCATGATCTTCTTACCTTTTTATTTAGATATTCCTCAAAGGGCCTCTTTGGCACTAAAGGAAACTTTCCTTCTCATTTATTCATAAAGCAAATAACCTACAACATCCTCAAATTTCAAGGTTATAGAACTACTTCCTATAGCCATAACAAGAGAATCCCATGAGTTAGGCAAAGAACAAAGCAAAATTTGAAATCTCTCTTCCTCATCCATTTTCACACCAACTAATACTAATTGAGCCACCAACATATTAAATGCTTCCAGGTGATATGTAAATTGTCTACCTTCTTCCATTATCAAATAATATAACTTCTTTATCAATAAAATTTTATTAATAAGAGATTTATCTAAGTATATCTCATGTAGTTTCTTTCACAACTTCTTTATTATGGTCTCTTCATGGACATTAATCAGTAAAAAATCTACCATGCACAATCTAATGAGACCTTTGGCTCTCTAGTCCATCACATCATACTTTGATTCTTCAATTAGATCTATAACTTTTTGAACACTTTCATTAATGGAATCCCATAGATCTCTATCAACCAATAGATCTTTCATTTACATCTTCCACATCTCAAAATTTCTCCCTAAAAAAATTTCAACCTCCATTCTCCATGATGTGCTTTCCATCTTAAAATTATTGCAACAAAAAAATCCAAATATCTTTTACACAAGCTCCCACTTAAAACTATATTATCTCAAAAAATTTGACAACCCCACAACTAGAACCAAAATTAGCTAGGCTTTGACACCACTTTAAAGGAATACAATATCTTGAAAATAATTCCTTACACTAAGCCTTTAAATAAGAATATGAAAATTAATTTGGACTTGATACAGAATTAAAATAAAGACATATAACTTAAAACAATAGCATACCATAACATGTTATTACATGGGGAAAACCTTTTTGGGAGAAAAACCCCACACTCAAAATCATCTCAATGTATTACTTATAATCAATACCTATTACAACACACTTTTAGAACAAACATTTGCAAGAGCATCACCAATATACTACACATGAGATAAACTACCTCTATATAGCTTTAGTTCCTTTACACAAATCTCAAGCTTACAAATCTTAACTAAAAGCTTATTAGCTTCATACAACTTAGTTTCTTGCTTATAATTACAAATTAAAACACATTTAACTTATACAAATATACAAGAAAGAGTACAAAAGAAGAAACTTCATGGATAAGGAAAAAAATGCACCACCCATTAGTGGCATCACTATTTAGGAATAATGGCATGCTTGTAGTCTTGTACAAAGGTCAAAAGTGGATCCTCCACTTTGACAAATCATCCTCCACTTTCACATGCCTAAACAATTGGTGTTCCACTCACCTTTGGAACTTGTCCCCCACTCAAGATCATTAGGCTAACTAAGAAATGCACCCCATGTCTATCCTTATCATTTTTCACTAAAAGTAAATCAAGTGAATCACTAAAGGCACCCTACTTATCCCTTTAGTGGAGTGGGATGCCCCATTCCATTCACATTAGATTTATCTCATGTATATTACTTCATGGGATATGTCAAATCATCCATAATCCACATCACTTTCACAGTCATTGCCCACTCACCACTACCACCTCATCACATGAATAGTGAATATGAATAGGAGCTTCTGAATAATGACTCATAAATAGTGATTTTTTAATATTAACTCATGAATAATGTCCTAAATTTTCAAGTTTGAGACACCTTAATTCCTAACATTAAGCACATAATAAGGAGTGATAAAATAGGAGTAAAGATACCAAATGGGTCTCAGATACTAGGACTAATTAGGCACCCATATACAAATGCATAATAAAATGCTAAGTGTCCCTATGGTAACCAATTAATCTTACTAAAATATATGGATGTCAATTAATTATAAAAACTAAGTAATATATTAACATGTACTATGTATGAGGCTCACTTAGAAAAAACATTGATCAATGAACTGGGAAAAAGGGAGTTACTAAGGATGCAATGTGTCATTATAAGGTACTAAACAATAGTAAACCTAGAAAAAAAGTGGTGAGAGACTCAAAAAATCAACATAATAATTAAGTAGGTACATTGGATGGAATAAAACCCATAAAATAAAAATGCACTCAATGGATTCAAAAATCACTCAATAACTAATGAGAACAAGTGGTCTGAAGTTACTACAACAAAACACTATCAAGTCTTTAGTAGTAATTTTAGACCACTTATTACTACCATATACTTTGTGAATTGTGATTACAATGAGTGAACTTGTGTTTGATGGCCTTCATTCCATCCAGTGCACCTAGTTTAACATTTTTTTAGTCTCTCTCCAATTTTTTTTGGTTTTATACAAATTCATTTTAATACAATACTACAAAAACTTTATTGTGTATGATTATTGTGTGTGTACTATGTGTGGGATGAATTTCCTAATACTTTGATATCATATTCAAGAATCCAATGCTTATCAATCCATAGGATCACTCTTACACACCATTACCACATCATTGGTAAATTCATTTCACACAAAACACATACACAATAATCATGCACAATAAAATCTTTGTATTATTTTCTCAAAATCACTTTGTACAAACCACATCATCCTCTCTCTAAAATATAAGAGATATCAAAATTGGGTGATTAATAAATAGGACCAAGAGTTTGTTTTATGTAACATTTATTTTTTTTAATCAAACCAACATTAGTTGGGATGGAATATTGTATTTCACCAAATAGTATGTGCAAATATTCATCACAAAGAAAATTAATGAACTCTTGAATCAAGTTTAAATCATATGCTAGGTGTGAACATTGATAACATAAATCTTATTTGGAAATAATACAAACCAATAACCAGTTTGAACATGACCAATACAACACCCTCCCTTAAGTAGAGAATAAGAAGTGATAAAATATTAAGCAAAGAGACTAAATAAATCCTGGTAACCAAGCCTAATTAGGTACCCATATATAAATGTACAATGAAATATTAAGTGTCCCTATGGTAACCAATCCATAATACTAAAATATCTGGTGTCAATTTATTGTCACTAGCAAGTCATATAATAACTAGTACTATATACAGGCCTCACTTACAAAAAAATATTGATCAAGGAACTAGAAAAAATAATTTATGAAGAATGAAATGTGTCACTATAAGGTACCCAAAAATTAATTAAAACTACAACAAAAATGGAGAAAGAATCAAAATAATGTTGAAGTAGGTTCAATAGATGGAATGAAGACCATCAAACAAAAGTGCACTTATAGACTCTAAATTCACATAATATCTCATGAGAACAAGTGGTATGAAGCTATTACTAAAGAGCTTACAAGTTTTGGCATGCTAGACAAAAAAATGTGTTTGTATTTAGTAATAGATTTAGACCACTTAATATCACCAAATATTGTATGAATTTATATTTTATTGAGTGAACTTGTGTTTCATATCCTTTATTCCATCTAGTGCACCTTATTTACAATTGTGTTCAATCTTTAATTCTCTCTCTACTTTTGTTGTGGTTTTATACAAAGTCATTTTGACAAAATGGTGTAGAGAAATTATTATGCATGATTATTATATGTACTATGTGTGAAATTAATTTCCCAAATATTTGATATCATATCATATAATATTATTATTATCAAGACACACAATCAGTCATATACACCATAACCACAACATTGATAAATTGATCTCACACATAATACACACAAAATAATTATGCACAACAAAGTATATGTATTTTTTTTCTCAAAATGAATTTTTAAAATCTACATCATTCTCTATAAAATATAAGATATACCAAAATTGAGTGACTAATAAATATACCCAAGGTTTTGTTTCATGCAACAACTATTTGTTACATGAAACCAACATTAGTTGGGATGGAATATTTTCATTCAATAAATAGTGCATGCAACTATTCTCTTACAATAAATGTTAACTAAATCCTTAATCAATATTAAATCCTATAGTGGGTGTAAATATAGATAACAAAAATCTAGATTGGAAATAACCCAAACTACTATCTAGTGTGAACATAGCCACTCCAACACCCTCTTTTAGGCATAGAATATGGAGTGATAAAATATGAAGCATAGAGATTGAATGGGTCCCATAAACTAGGCATAATTTAAGTATTCATGTACAAATTCACAATTAAATATAAGATTTACATATGGTAACTAATAATTATTACTAAAATGCATGGATTTTGAGTCACTATAACCTCCAAATCATATAGTAACTAGTACTCTGTACAAAGCTCACTCAGAGAAAACATTGATCAAAGAACTAAGGAAAAAAGAATTACCAAGGATGAAATGCGTCACCACAAGGGACCAAAAAAAACCATTAAAACCAAAAAAAAGTGGAGATATACTCAAATAATCAACATGATGTTTAATTAATACTATATTAAATGAAGGACATCAAATAAAAGTGCACTTAATGGACTTGAAATTCACACAATATCTGGTGAGAAAAAGTGGTTTGAAGCTACTACTAAAGAGAAGATAATTTTTTTGGATGATAAAAAACAAAATAATTTCAAGTATTTAGTATTATCTTCAGACAACATGTTCTCACCAAATATATTTTGACTTTCTTTTCCATTGAGTGCACTTACAGTGTTTGATGGCCTTCATTCCATCTAGTGCACCTATTCAACATTATGTTGAGTCTTGAAGTCTCTCTCCACTTTCATTTTTTTTTACAAATTCATTTTGAGAAAATAATAAATATACTTATTATGAATGACTATTTTGTGTGTACTATGTGTGAAAATATTTTCTCAATTATCTTATACCATACCAAAGAATCCAATGCTTCTCAAGCCGCAAGATCACTCCTACACACCATTACCACAACATTAAGAAATTCATTTTACACATAATAAATTCTCTCTATAATTGTCTCAAAAATTAATTTGTATAATCTACATCATCCTCTATCTAAATTTTATAAAAAGTGAGAGCCTAATAAATAGACCCATGATTTTTTTTCATGTAACTATAATTTGTTGCATGAAACCAACATTATTAGGGATGGATATTTGCATTCACTAAATAGTACATGTAAATATTCTTCACACAAAAAATAATTAGACAACTCATAAATAAATCCTAATTACTATAGTGAATGTGAACATGGTGAACACAACTATGGTTTATAAATAACTTAAAACACTAGCCAATGTGAACATGACCACTCCAACAATAAAATTATCATAAAGGAGAACTCAAGGATTACTCATAGCTCAAGATGGGAATATATAGTAGTTGGGTGAATAGATAAAGTTAGGTAAAAAAAATCATTCCATTCATAAATACAAATTTCATTTCACACAAAATAAACATGGCCTTTAAAATAATAAATCAAAGTGTAAGGATCGTTATCGAACCTATAGGGAATATACCACTTTCACAAAAGGTGTATGCTCTTTTTCAAAAAGGGCATATACCCTTTGTCAAAACATTAAAATGCACCCAAACACATAAATACACAATTAATTTTTTTTAAACAACATTTGTTCATGATTTAATATAAATCAAAGGGGGCATGCATATTATTCATTTCTAAACCTTACCCATTAATATTCCACACTTGTACCATAGTCATAAGTATGTTATTTTTTTCCTTTGTTGATTATGATGCCAATATGGGCACTTGGTTATTATTTTTATATTTATTTTATTTGGTAATTTATGTTTTTAGGAAGGTTATTTAATTCATTTATGTCCTAAATTATTTTTTTGTCAAACTTTGATACTTTTTGAGAATTTCCTTAAAAATAGTGGGAATTATCAGTTAAGTCCAGTTCACTGTCTGAGTGCTCAAATGAATTACCAAGACGTAGCATGTAATTTTTATTTTTAATTAACTGAAATTAAAGTGTATTCAATTATATTCCTATTTTATAGGGAATTTGGGCACCTTAGATGAGTTGGTTGCATCCTTTGACTACTTGTTGGGTAAGGTTTCTTGAATTTTAACCTTATATTGAACATAAGTCAACCTTGTTTTCTTTAGTATAATTTCAAATGTATTAGAATATATTTTTATAAGTCTATATATATTTTAGTTAGTGTTTAATCAAATATATTTATTTATATTTCACTTTATGTTTTTTATAGACATAACTTAGCATACAATTTTTTTTATAATTGGTCAATTTTAATCTTATTTGTTAAAAAAATATTATGCATAAGAGTGGTAAAATAATTCCTTTTATAAATTCATGTTGCATATTTTTATCTCTAATTTGTTTATATAGGTATTTATAAAGGAACACCAAGAAGTAAATGTTTTTGGTTTTGAAGTTATCAAGCATATGTTTTTGGTCAATAATCTCACTTACAACACAATTATTTTAATAGACAGTAATTTTGGGACAGATTGGTTTATACATAACTTCAATTTAAAATTAAATCACATTTATTTTTCACTTATGTCATAAATTTAAATATTTTATTTGGTATCATATCCACGTTCAAGAAATGTTTATAAGTGTAACATCTCTATTGGGAACTAATTAGAAACACATAAAAGTTTTTTAAAATAAACATATATATAAAATTAGACTACATCTTGAGAGTCTAACAGAGATCATAAAATTATTCACGTGCAATCATGACATCAATTCATATCACAACATAAAATATGGATCTCTAATAACATGAGAGTGACAACTCAATATAGAAAGTAATTATAACATTTTAAGTCAACTTATCTAAATACACAAAAACCAATATCATTGTGCATCAATGTATAATTAAAAAATTGCATGACTATTTTATAATAAAAATATATAGTATAATGCAATAATATACTTTGCTACCTTAGACCATAGTTCCTGAACTTCAAGTATCTATGGAAATCTCAAGTGTCATCTTGACAAGTAGTATTGTTGAGGAGAGGGAGAGCATCATCTAAGTGATTTTACACACTAGCTATATACCAATGATACCCCACACTATCCCATAAAGTAATGGTCCTCCTTTCATGGATAGGTAGATAGTGATGGTGCAGGAATCCAAAGAGACTAGCAAGTACCAATGTGATGTATGATTCTAAGCTGAACATGTAATGTATCATAAAAATCAATTCTATTTCAAGATATCACACAAAAATGTGAATCACACTCATGAAATGATAATGTATCACTAAACATACTTTGACCCAAAATTTTATAAATATTAATATAAAAATAATCTATAGATCTATAAATTTCATGCACACCACTTGATCAAACTACCTTCATCTAATATTGTAATGCCAGTAAGCTAGTGAAGTTCATCTCACTCATTACTCTGAATTAGCATTATATATTGGACAAAAATGACTCAACCATAAGATTAATTAACTTACATCCTACTAAAAAATGTATCACATGACATGTTGTAATAGGAGTAATAACAATATACATTTAGTCTGTCAAACATATGTGTGAATCTTTCATTATGTTCTATTCCATACTACAATAATGATTATATATAAAACCCAATTAAATATATAATTTAACCATACAATTCAACAGTATAATTGGTTTCTAGTTATCTACACCCTATGGCAACCCATATTACTACAGTTCAGTGTTCTAAGACTTAACTACCAATTTTCCATAATCATTCATATAAAGTAATCTCAAATACATAGAAATACCAGCATCATATAAGTAATTATATATAACAAATCAAGTCATCATTCCCATGGAACAAAATAACATACCAACATAGAATTTTCTAAACTCTCAAAGTTTTCATGAATGCATACACAAGTCCTACCAACTATAATAGCACACACTATCCATAGTAATAACCATCATGTATACTTTAAAACATCAGATGTAGATATGATTTTAGGCATAATAATTATAGTAAGTACCACCTGGGTACACCATACTTTTATCCTATAATACCCCATGATATCCCATACTATTATAGTTTCCCAACTACATAATAACACATACTCCAAACTTATCATTTTCAAGACTCAACCAATTCATGCAAGCAAATAATAAATAATTATACCTCCTAGTTATACTACATAAAATCATACCAAAGTATCACAACATGTAAACATGCATCATGATGCACCATTATACACTAAGTATAGATCAACGTTTATACATAATAACACACTCATAGTATGTCATACACACAAGTATTTCATATTGAATCCACATGATTAACAATCATTCATATTATCAATAATGAATCAAATAATTTTATAAACCCATTGTTCTACTGACTCGTTTACTTCTACGAAACTATTCCAAAGGTTATGGTTCTTGATTCTTAAGAAACTTAATGACTTATTCAAATCATCTAATGAACTATATGTACAATATCCACATACAAGCACTTGTACATTCTAATGTGCATCAAATGTAGGTATTCTAATGTTATGCAATTTTTAAACCATGGTTTAGTGTTTTAGTTATAACTAATAAGGATATAAAATAACTAATGAATTAATTATAAATACATGGAAAATACTCATTGCAACCAATATGAGATAGTTTTGATTTATCTGTTCCACTCTTTTTACACATTGTTATGGTTTTCTATATAGTAAAGGCTAAGAATCTGGATTTGAACCACTACTTTCACACTATATTTATTAATTCAAGGTTCATGCTCACTAAGCAATATAACTCTAATGTTACTATAAAAAAAGTGAATATCCATTACAAACTTAAAATTTTACATTAAAAACCCATATTTTATTCCTTACATAAATTGAGTTTATGAACCCTTTCTGAGTTTTGCTATAAAAGATGAACATTTAAAAACTTCCTCTAAGAAGTTTCCATTGGCAAAACCTGATGCTTTTATAGGAGTTATGTTATCTATGTTCAAGTTTTGCACCCAAGACTAAAATATAAGTATTTTACAATGGAAAATTATAAATTTTTTAACCAATTATGTTATCTAACACCTTAGCTAATGTTTTTAGGTGAATATCAATCCATTTTCAAACTCAACCTAAATAACAATATCAATATATTTGAGCCTCACATCTTAGAGTTCAATATTGGAATATTTGAGCCTCTAAATCTAATATATAATGATTAATCTTTTAAAAAAAGCCATCTACTATATGGTACAATTTTTAAGTCTCATTAACAATATATGAACCATTATATATTAGTATGATAAGTCAATTGGCTTGATAAAAATGGGGTGATAACTCCATGTCATAATCACCTATTTCAAATTTATATATATTTCCCATCTTAATTTTATAATTTTATACAAATAGATTATTTTATTAATAATTTTATTAGATCAAAGAATAATCAGTTTATGCTATAGTAAATGTGCATTCAACAGAGTCGATTCTGGGCATAATAATTTATATTTTTAAACATAAAATTTCACTTGAAATAAGGTGATGCCATGACATATAATTTTTGTTTGATAGCAATTAAACCCATAGCCCAACCAAGAGCAGATCAATATCTTGTTGCTTATTAAGACTGTTTGTATTTTAATATAATTTCAATCACTATAAAATTATAATGACTAAGTTGAAGACCAAATTAAGACACCCCAAAATTAATTTTTATTGCTTACAGGTTATGTAGATCCATATGGTGTTATAGGGTTATCATCCACCTAGATGCCATGACTCTTAGACATTATACAGTTTATAATCTAGTTTACTACTATAGCCATACGCCACTTAAATATAAAGAGTATGGTTTTAACAATTGATTAAAATACAAAAATTTTTAAAGATGAATAAAAGGTTGATTTCCTTTTTAATGCCAAGTTTTTTTTCTTAGACCAAAATTCAAGTTGTCGTATAATATATTATTATTTTGGGGTTATACTAATCATATAATGCTTAGTTTATTGTAGATTTTTAAAATTAAACAAGCATAGCTAGTCAATGCCACCAAAATAAATTATGTTTTATATAACTAAATGATATATTCCCTAATATAAACTAAGTCACCATTATTTTATATAACTATCTGATTTCATCTATCCATCATATGATGTTTTAACTTGGCACTAGCTCAAGTGGGAAAATAACCAGTTGGTTTTTTGGCTCAATATATTCACAATATTTATAATGCATCACCTTATAATGCACTTTAATATTATTAAATATATTACGTCAACTCAATATCATGAAATGTTTTTATACTTTTTAACTGTAATATTTATATAAAGTACAATGCTTTACTAAAATAGATATCATTTTCATTAATACGATGTATACCTTCTTAGATTTGGATAGGTATTACTTTGTTTTTTATCCTTATGTACTTATTTTATAACACCTCATAGAGTAACTTCAATTCCAATCATGATATATATTGATCAAATCCAATTTTATCATTACTTCTATCACTTGAGTTCAATATTATTATCCATAATTTAATAATACTATCCCCTCACAACTAAGATCAACAAAACATAAATTTAAAGGCATCACATACTGATAAAATATGCCTATTGATCTTTTTTTCCTTTTCTCCTCAATGTTATTCCCTTTCTTCTTTCTTCTCCAATGCATAAACTATGAAAATTCTCTTTCATTCATTCTCTTAATTAGAAAATAGATGTTAAATTCTTTTTTCAGATTTTTGCTTTTGTCTTATCCTTTTTGCATTTGATAATTTTAAGATCTTTAATTATTTTCTTGGTTTTTTCTATATTTATAATTTATTTCTCACATTTTTTCTAATTCCAATTATTTTAGCTTTTTCTCTTTTTTCAAAAATAAGTCCTTTTTTATATTTTAATATGAAATTCTAATTTCATATTAAACCAATTTAACATTTAATTATGCTTTAACAATTTAATGGTAAAAAAATAACCCATATTAAATTTTACCTTTATTGAATTTTCCTTTATGTGTATTAATGATACATTATGCTAAGAACACAAGGAATTTATTCTTATAATTTACCTACTCAAGCAAACATAGAAAATAATAATTTAAACAAATACCAAAATATTCATTTTTAAAATGCATTTTCTATCATGACTATTTATGGTGGTATGTGAAGGGTTTTGATATCTCTCTCTCAACCTATGATGTCTCCATATATATCATCCTCTCTGATGATGCTCTCCCTTTAGTATGGTCAAGGGAAAAAATCCTCTGCATCCACTTCATAACACACAGATAATTACATATTTTCACATGATAATCATAAGTAACAATATATAACTGAATCAATACATTAATATGCTTAAAATGTAAACATATACATAAACCAATTCATAATAATTAATCATGTATTATCATCTAAGTAACATTTTATTATCCTAAAATAACATAAATTTTAAGCTTAATCAAAAATATAACCAAATCAATATTAATTAATTGTAGATATCCATGGATAATCTATCAAGTTTGTCTATAGAGGAATTAAGATGTAACATCCTCCCCCCCCCCTAAATCTATTCATCATCCCTAATGACTCTTATTCAAATATAAGTTCTCAATCAAAAACATTTCTTAGCAAAGCAATAGCATGATATACAATGTCAAACTAAATAAATAATTACTTGTATAACTCATCATGGTTCCTTTAAGTTGATCTATTCTTGAATTATTGGTCCCAAAAGACTCTACTCAATGACATCTCAAAATTAATCAAACATGACTGTGAGTATTACTTACTATGCTTGATTTTGTCATGACCACCTCAAGGTCCAGAATCATCAAGGCAAGCCTATTTAGTATAGGACTAACCACTTATATTACCTTAAAGGGTCCCATATATCTTAGGGAAAGTTTCACTAATTTTCTAAGAGAACACAAGATCATCATGAAAACTAAAATAAATGACCAAGGAGAGTTCCACCAAATCTTCCAGCCCTCAACACATCTCCCTAACCTAGATAATGTTTTTATCATTCTAGAGATAAATAATTGGGGAATTTGGGAAGAATAATGTGTAAAATTTAATACTATCACTATTCCATGTAGCTCTAGATTTTTATAACATGTAAACATTATCATTTACTCAAGCATATCTCTTGACAAGTACAATGATGAATAGGAATGGTAAATATAAGTATATAAAAATCATGAAATATTCATCCATATGGAATCTTTGTCCACTATATAAATGTGTATGGCCATATGCTTAAATTTGATAAGTTTTTCCTATCAAATATTATATTAGATAAGTCCATCTATTGATCTAACTCAGTACCAATAATTCAAGTTAATGTGAGGCTAATTAGGATACCATTCTATCACTTAGAACTCATATTCCTCATTCACCACTATTCCCTTAGGTTTTCTGACCTAATGATCTTAAAATGTGCACAATGTTTCAAAGAATCACAATTTTATGTTATTATATCATTGAAATCAAAGCTATATACTAAATGACTCTATATGTATCATCATACATATAATAGAGATCATACAATCAATCTATAATTACATTAAGTTACTACTAGTTAAACATACTAGTATCATATTTCAGAGCTTAACCTATTCTATTTTATTCATGATTAAGAGGAAATTATTTTATAATTAACATAACATACATAGGTCAAGAATCACATTATTATTGTAATCTTATAAGGCAATAAATAAAACACTATATCCTTACTTGCTCAACTAGCACACAATAAGTTAAAAGTTTATTCCAACCCCTAGATTGACAAAATGTTCTGCACCTCCTATACCTTACTTGCTTATGGTGAAATGTATAAAAATATCTCTTCAAAATATCATGCTTTAATAAAAAGAGATCAATATCAATCTAGTCAACTATGAATAATAATATAGTAATTATAATCATCTTATATAAAATTTATTATATATAACAAGGTTTGCCACCTTACATGGTCTAAAAATCACAAATTGGATCATGTAGTGACTCTAAAGAGTCACAAGTGAAAAGTAGAGAACTATCATCTCAAAAATTCCTACATACCCTCAAAAGGTAAAAAGAAAATACCGCAACTCAATGTTTCCCAAAAATAAACTACCTAATCACCCAATCTTGTAAGTATGGTATCTCATTCTACTTCTATAACTAGGAGAGATATATTCCAACATAAAGATGTGTCCATCCATCCAATATTAATACTTCTCTCTCACCAAGAGTAGAAAACATTCTCCCACAGATTTCAATAAAATAAAGTCAAACAACATTCCAAAACAATTCCCATTTAAGATAACACTAAATCAATATTAAGCCTATAAGACTCCTTTTGGTAGCATCATAATAATGTCAAAAGAGAATAAGATAATAAAAATAATTCACCTCTATGATGACACTTCTTCCTAAACCACTTATCTTAGGAGTGAAAATTATGTAAATAAACTCTTAACACAAAGGAATTATCAAGCAATACAACAATAATCTACTAAGAAGATTTCCACCACCCTAGGTGGCACTAAAATAAAAATGGTCTTATAAGATTTCCCACTCTTGGGTTTGGTAAATAAAAGACACCAAAACTATTGAACATAAATTTAAGAGAAGCATACCAATCTTATTTAACACTCACAAAACTCGATGACAAAGATGACTTGATAATCAATAAGGACATATTCATACCCAAGATGTTCAATATAAGTGATCAAACTATGGGATAAAGCTTTTGTTAATAACTCATGAACTATGTTATATACCCATCTACCCAAGCCTTTAATATAACCATCACCATTAAGACACTTGATAAACTAATCTCTTAAATGATTCAAAAGGGTACAAGTTCTCTTAAGGGTACACATTCAATGTTCCACACACATTTTCTGAATGTCAAAAAACTAATATCATGCTATGACATAACTTCACACTGAGACATCACAAGTCCAATACCAGTGCAAAACTTCATGTCACTAGGTTCACAAGACATGAAAATGTTAATGGACTCATTAGGTCCTAGAATTCAAGCCATGGCTCTGATACCACATGTAACTCCCTGCTAGGATCTAACTAGAAATACGTATTTATTTTCTAAAATAAACAAATATATACAAAAGTAGACTAAATCCCAAGAGTCTAATAGAGATCATGAAATTATTCACAGCTAATCATGGCATAAATTCATATCACAACATAAAATATAGATCTCTAATAACATGAGATAATGACAACTCAATATAGAAAGTAATTATAACATTTTAACTCAACTTATCTAAATACACAAAAACCACTATCTATGTGCATTTATGTATAATTAAAACTCTTCATGATTATTTTAAAATAACTAGTGTAATACAATAAGATACTAGGATATCCCAGAGCATAGTTTTCAAACTTCAAGTATCTATGACAATCTCAAGTGTCATATCAATAAATAGTATTGTTGAGGGAAGGAAGAGCATCATCCAAGCACTTTTCCACACTAACCATGGACCAATGATCCCCCACACTATCCCATCAAGGAATGGCCCTCCTTTCATGGATGGGTAGATAGTGATGGCATGGCAATCTAGAGAGACTAGCAAGTACCTATGTGTTGTATGATTCTAAGCTAAGCATGCAATGTCTCATAGAAATCCATTCTATTATAAGATATAACACAAACATGTGAATAACACTCATGAAATGATAATGTCTCATTAACCATACTTTGGCCCAAAGTTTTACAAATAGTAATATAAAAGTGATTTATAGATCTATCAATTTCATGCACACCACTTGATTGGGCTGCCTTCATGTAATATTGTAATGTTACTAAGCTAGTGAAGTCTATCTCATTCCTTAATCCACATTATCAATACAAAATATTCAAATAAAATTAAACCATAAGATTCATCAACTTATGTCTTACTATCAAATACATCACATGACATACTTTACATAGGAGTAATAACAACATACTTTTAGTCCATCAAACATATGCATGAATATTTCATTCTATTCTATCACATACTAGAAATAATGATTATAAATATACCACCTAGGTAAACATGCAATTTAATAGTATGATTCAACAATATAATTGGTTTTTAGTTATCTACACCCTATGGTAATCCATATTACCATAGTCCATTGTTTTAAAACTTAATTACCAATTTTCTACAATCAATCATATGAAGTAGTCTCAAATACACAAAAACACCAATATTATACAAGTAACTATATATAATAAATCAAGTCATCATTTCCATGAAACACAATAACATACCAACACATAATTTTTTTAACTCTCAAAATTTGCATGCACGCATGCATAAGTCTTACTAACTATAATAACACACACTATCCACAATTATAGCCATCATGTCTACAATAAAATAGTCAGATATAGATATGAATTTATGAATAATAAATATAGTGAGTACCACCTAGTTACAACATAATTTTATATTATAGTACCCTATGATGTCCCATACTATTATAGGTTTTCAACTACATAACAACACATACTCCAAACTTATGATTTTTAAGATTCACCCAATTCATGTAAGCAAATAACAAACAATTATACCACTTGGATATACTACATATAAGCCTACCAAAGTATCACAACATGTAAACATGCATCACGATGCACCATTATGCACTAAGTATAGCTAAACATTTATACATAATAAAACACTTATAGTATGTCATACACACAAGTATTTCATATTGAATACACATGATTAACAATCTTTCATACTATTAATAGTGAGTTAGATAATTTCATAAACCCGTTATCATACTTATTCATTTACTTCTAGGAGACTGTTCTAAAGGTTATGGTTCTTGATTCTTAAGAAACTTGATGATTTATTCAAATCATCTATTGAACTACAGGTATAATCTCTACATACAATCACTTGTGCATCCTAATGTGCACCATAGGTAGGCATTCTAAAGTTATGTAATTTTTAAACCATGGTTTAATGTTTTAGTTGGAACTACTAAGCATAGAAAGTAACTAATAAAGTAATTATAAATACGTGGAAAACACTCATTGAAACCAATAGACCATAACTTTGTCTTTACCAAAACATAAGTTATCTATTTTATCAATCATTTTATGTTTGGGGGTTTACAAGAAATCATTTTCTAAGCTATATTATTCAATTCTTTCACTTTTTAGTTAATATTTATTCTGAGAATGTTAACTAAAGAAATTTTACTCTAGGTTACTAATTATACTAAAAGTCATAAATATGTAACTCAATTGTTAAATTCTATGTGACAGGTTTTCATATTTTAAAGAGTCTAAAATTTTCAAAAATCTTAACCCACAATAAAAGATAGCTTTAATTTACCCATTCCACTCTATTTATACATTGTTATGGTTTTATATATAGTAAAGGATAAGAATCTATATTTGAACTGCTACTTTCACACTATAGTAATTAATTCAAGGTTCAAGCTCACTGTGCAATATAACTCCAATGTTACTATAGCAAAAGTGAATATCCATTACAGTGAACAATATAAATCCAATGTTACTATAGCAAAAGTGAATATCCATTACAGTGAGCAATATAAATCCAATGTTACTATAGCAAAAGTGAATATCCATTATAGATTTAAAAGTTTCTATTAAAACCCAAGATTCTATTACTTACATAAATTGAGTTTATGAACCCTTTTTGAGTTATGTTATAAAATATAAACATTTAAAAACTTCCTCTAAGATGTTTCTATTGTCAAAGACTGATGCCTTTATAGGAGTTATTTTATCTATGTTCAATTTTTGCACCCAAGACTTAAATATAAGTATTGTACTATGGAAAAATTATAACTTTGTTCACCAATTAATTTTAGATAACACCTTAGCTAATGTTTTTAGGTGAATATCAATCTATTTTCAACCTCAACCTAACTAAAAATATCAATATATTCGAGTCTTAGGTCTTCGAGTTCAATATAGGCATATTTGAGCCTCAGGTATGATAACTCTAATATCTAATGATTAATCTATTAAAAAAATTATCTACCATATGATATAACTTTTAAATCCCATTAACCATTTATTAACCATTATATATTGGTACGATAACTCAATTGGATTGATAAAAATGGGGTGACACCTCCATGTCATAATCACCTGTTTCAAATTTATATATACTACCCATCTTAATTTTATAATTTTATAAAAACAAATTATTTTATTAATAATTTTATCACAAAATATTGTATATCACCCTTATCAAAGAATAATTAGTTTATGTAATATTAAATATACATTCAACATATTTGATTTTGGGAATAATAATTTATATTTTTAAGCATAAAATTTCGCTTGAAATATGGCAATGCCATGACATACAATTTTTGTTTGATAGTAATTAAACCCGTAGCCCAACCAAGAACAGATTGATGTCATGTTACTTATTAAGACTATTTGTATTTTAATATAATTTTGATCACTATCAAATTATAATGCCTAAGTTTAAGACTAAATTAAGACACCCCAAAATTAATTTTAATTATTTATGGCTTAAGTATATCCATACATCACTATAGGGTTATCATCCACCTATATGCTATGGATCCTAGACATTATACATTTTATAAGCTAGTTTACAACTATAGCCATATGCCACTTAAATATAAAGAGTATGGTTTTAACAATTGATTAAAACACAAAACAAAGATGGAGATGAATAACATGTAGATGCCCTTTTTGATGCCAAATTTGTTTCCCTAGACTAGAATTTATGGTGTCTTACAATATATTGTTATTTAGGGGTTATGTTAGTTGTACGACACTTAGTTTATTATATATTCTTAAAATTAAACAAGTAAATATGGTCAATACCACCAAAACAAATTCTATTTTATATAACTGGAGGATATATTCCCTAAGATAAACTAAGTCACCATTATGTTATATAACTATCAAATTTCATCTATACATCATATGGCATTTTAACTTGCCACTGGCTCAAGTTGGAAAATAATCATCTAGTTCTCTTGCTCAAAATATTCATAATATTTATAATGCATCACCTTATATGGTTCTTTGATACTGTTAAATATATTATTCCAACTCAATATTATGAAATTTATTTGTATTTTTTAACTTTAATATTTTTACAAAGTACAGTGCTTTACTAAAATAGATATCTTTTTCATTAATACAATGTAAACTTTTTATATGTGGAAAGGTATTACTTTAATTTTTCTCCTTCTATACTTAGTTTATAACACCTCACAAAGTAACTTTGATTCCAATCATGATATCTATTAATCAAATCTAATTTTATAATGACTTCCATCACTTGAGTTAAATATTATTATCCATAATGTAATAATACTATCCCCTCACAACTAAGATCAACAAAACATGAATTTAAAGTCATCACCTACTGATAAAATTTTCTTGTTGATCTTCTATGCTTTTTCTCCTCAATATTGTGCCCTTTTTTCTTTTTTCTTTCTTCTCCAATGCATGGACTATACAAATTCTCTTTCATTCATTCTCTTAAATAGAAAATAGATGTTAAATTCTTTTTTCATACTTTTTTTTTGTTTTTATTTTTTTGATCCTTTTGCATTTTATAATTTTAAGATATTTATTTCTCTTCTTACTTTTTTCTAGATTTTTTATTTATTTCTCACATTTTTCTAATTTCAATAATTTTCTCTCTTTCTCTTTTTTTAAAAATAACTTCCTTTTTATATTTTAATATGAAATTACAATCTCATATTAAACCAATTTAACATTTAATTCTTATTTAACACTTTAATGGAGAAATAATAACCCGTATTAAATTTTACCTTTATTGAAATCGTCTTTATGTGTGTTAATGACACATTAGGCTAAGCACACAAGGAATTTATTCCTATAATTTACCTAGTCAGGCAAACATAGAAAATAAAAATTTAAATAAATACCAAAACAATCATTTTTAAAATACATTTTATACCATGATTATTGATGGTGGTGTGTGTAGGATTTTTCTAGCTCTTTGTCGACCCGTAGTGTCTTCATCTACATAATCCTCTTTGATGATGCTCTCCTTTTGGTACGCTTGAGAGAAGAATTCTCCTACATCCTCCTCATAACACATAGATAATTAGATATTTTCACATGATAATCATAAGAAAAAATATATAAATTAATCAATACATTAATATGCTTAAAATGTAAATGTATACATAAACCAGTTCATAATATGTAATCATGTATTATCATCTAACTAATCAACATTTTATTATCCTGAAATAGTATAAATCTCAAGCTTAGTCAAAAATATAACTATTGTCACTTATATTTTCACCCCTTTAGGATATGTCTCAGCTCTCATCATTAAATTTTCACCATATAAACATCTCAAAAGATGTGGGTAACCATTATGTGAGATGAATCTCTACAAGGTCTTGTTCCCTTGATGCACTCTTTGAACTACTTTCCTACTTATCAACATTACCTGAAAAGAGTTAAGAAGATAAATTTAAAGTTAAAAGTTAATGCACCAATAATAATTTTCCTCCCATTGATTGAACTTATAGTACTTAGAGTAAATCAAAGATTCTTTCACACATAACTCACAACTCAAGATAGATTATTGCATCAATGTTTCATATGTTAGGTTTAAGAGGTATATTTGATGTTTAGGAGGGATAATAAATGATAATTTGAATAATACATCCATAAAACACTTTTTAAACTCTCATACACTAATAATTAACACTAATAAATACCTACAATAATTACTCTTCTATATACTTGGTGCATAATCAAAGATAACATGCTAGAAAAAGGCTATCTTTTACTACACAAGATCAATAAGATTTGTAACCAGCCTCAATAATACAGCATGTAAGTAGTAAAATTAACATTTTTACTACTTAAATATACATTAAAATACAAAATTATCTAAGGTTTTACCATTAACCAATGTAGGTTGCTCAAAAGAGCCCAAAAAGTCACTATTATAGAATTTGGGAGAAGAGTGAGAAAAAGGAAGTCCAAAGGTCACTTGGATACTTCTTAAATTTATATAAGGGGTTAAATATGCATGATAAGATGATGTGAAATTGAATATATAAGGTCAAAAATTACAAGTGTCCATCCAAAGCATAAAGCTCTTTAAAAGTGGCATAGGAGTTCTCATTCTACATAAGAAAACTGCCTTCATCAATCACCCCTATTGGAACATCCAAAAAATAACTAGGGATATATTTATTGGTTTTAATAAGAGGGAATGGTTTAAAAAATTCTTCTCCATTCACTTTTATTATTCTTAATCATTTGGAATCTTATGTAAATGATCCATCACTGCCTCAAGTCAAAGAAACTCTTCTTTCACACACCTTACACACTTGGTCTCAAATTTTCCTTTAGTTTCCAATGAAAATTCATAAAATGTGGTGAAATATATGTTTCAATACCATAAATTTCCATATATTCATTAGGTACACCTTAAAAATCCATCCACTTGAAGTTTTCACCCTTCTCACTATCATGTTCACTATGTCGGTTTGATTAGCTAAGATGATAGCTCCTATAGGAACACTTAGAATTTTTTTCAAGGCATTAAATTACCATATTGAGTTATAATAATTCCATATATTCATCCAAAAAAAAATTTCATTCCTTGAATGTTCTTATAACCTGCACAATGTATAAAGTAGTTAAAGAAATCCATTTTATACCATGTTTATATAGGTAGGGTAGCACAAAAATTGATGAGGAGTATCAATAAATATTAATATACAACATAAAATCACTTTAATGGTCATTTAATCCCAATTTTATGTATCTCCATTCTTGTTTTCTCAATTAGGTCTTTATCCAAGGTTTAGCAAAGGTTTTAGGTCACTTCTGATCTTAAGGTTTGTTCATAAAAATGGGATGTTGAAGTTGCAAAAAAATTTAAAAATAATGAATATTATGACCTCTTTAAAATTCCCCAAACTATATATATCCTCATTCACAACCTCCAAGAAGATATGAGCATCTAAAGTTGCTTATTTGAGCCCTTCCTTTATTTTGCACAGGCCTAATATTGTCTTTGATCAAAAAGATGACTTCCTTGTGCTTCTTCTACATCCCAATAGATTAGAAACATTTTTATTAACCCAAAAAACATTATAAAATAATATATAATGACCACTTAAGGCTAGAACTGATATTGACCCCCTATTTGGATATTGGGCTTAAACCTTGCCTAACATGCCTGACTGTAACTTTGGAGTTATAGACCACTTTACTAGGATTATCTCTTCTTTTCCTCATTTTTCATGTTTATTTATGTTTAACCTAGATTATATAACCCCCTATTAGGGTTCCTTTATCTCTCAGTTCATCTTATCAACCTCCTTCTTCAAGAATATAGGGTTTGTATATGAAAGGAGTGCCCTCTATTTGAAAATAAAATAGAGGGAACTTCCTCTATTTTCCTAGAATAACAAAATATTTTAGGGTGTTTCCAATTTTTATAGACACTCTACATAATATTTCATCCCTTTTCAGGTCTCTATACCCTCCAAATCTCTTAAAAACCAAAATAGACCCTTATTAAGGTAGACTATGCATGGTGTAAGATGTAGACTATGTATTGCTTGATTTGGGGTCCTTCTTCATCTATTTTCATGATTTAAGTGTATCATGAGGGAGATATTTCAAATTCCCAAGTTATTTCCATAATTTTTTAGCACTTATAAACTCTTCAATTCATACCCTTCAGTTGACTACGTAAGGTGTTGACTGTGTATCCTATATCTCTTCTTCAATAGTGAATCTTGTCAGTGATTATGCTTGTTTAAGGCTTAGATATAGTGTATAAAAACCCTATTAGAATAATATAGGATTATTTGATACTTTTTAGACCCATTTTTAATCATGTTTATGTTACACCCACACTTAGACTTCACTCTTCAACCTATTATTGCCCACAGTCAACTACAATTGACTATATTAGAGCAAGTAGAGGCATGTGACAAGAAGTCATCTTAGAACATGTGCCACCTCACCTTTAGATCCTATGATATAATTATAATCATCCTTCATAGACCATTTTAGGTGTTTTTATGCTCAATTTTCTATCTTAGAATATATTCTCCTACATTCGGTTGTAGGTGTGCATTCTTGAATGGTGGGACACCTGTAGGTGTGTATGGGAAATAAAACACCACTTATAATCTCCTCATGATGATATTTTAGATCATAAATTTTAGTTTCACCATTTTTAACCATTCACATATTTTTTCATGGTTTAGTTTTGCAATTTTAGGAGAAGAGGACTCTTTTGGTTCAAACCTATAGATATCAATGGAGAAACTTAGTGCTTAAATGAGAAACTTTGAGGCCCCCAACAATCACCTCTAATTAATAATTTTGAATCCATTTTTTGTATATGTCTTATATTTCATGGATAATACAATATATATTTATCTATATGTATCAAACATTTTTTAACCTTGCTATATGACTTTGGAAAAACTAGGCTAGACCTTTGTTTTCACTTTTTAGGGAAAATGTCCCTGAACTCAGTCATCTTACTTTTGAGGATGATCCATACCTATATTTTCTCATTTGACAATTTAGGAAGGTTTTCTATGATCAATTACACCTACCAATATTCCAAATAAAGGTTTTTTCATGTTTCAACCTCCCATATAAGGACCTTCATAATTCTGTGATGTCACCTGTAGGTGAGTATTTTCATATATAGGCAGTAAAGCAAACATAGGTAGTATGCAAGATACCTAAGTTTATGAAAACTTTGTATGCCCTCACCAAGTGTTCAAATTCACTTTTTTACACTTTAATAGGTTGATAAAACTATCAAACTCCTATCTCATCATGACATCATCAAGGAGAGACTCATGTAGGTGTGTATGAGATGTATGTAGGTAGTGAACATGAAATGGGGCAATATGTGTGGATAAATGGAATCATGAAAAACATAAATTCATTATCAATCCTTAAAATACATTTTTGGCCTTTTGGATACTTGAAAAAATCTTTAAAACATCTATTCTAACATGAAAACCTCTTGTAAACACTTGTTATAGAGCAAGCAATAGTGTCTAGTTGTTGGTTTGTGTGGTGCTTAAACTTATAACCAATATCAATCCACTTAAAACAGTAAAATAGAATCTATTTAGTTATTTATTCATGTGATAATTTGATATATCCTCACCACAACTCCATGAACATGATAAATAGGCTTTATACATGTGACTACAAGTGAAAGTGAGTGAAGAGTTGACCTATGAGAATGGCAAGACTGAATGTTTGATCAAAACATGGTATGATGAAACCAAACATGAAATGAGGTCATATTATGTAATTAATACATGTGAAACATCATATTAATTTTTTATGAAACCTCTACATAAAGCAAACATTCTTCAAACAAGTAAAACTTTGACTGGGACCGCACATGGTGGCACCTTCTTACAATATGAGATGACTTGCCTATCAAAACACCATGAAACATGAAACCAAGCATGGAGAAAATTTAAGGAGATATAAAACATCATATAGATTCAAATTCATCAATTATATTATATATAACTATCCAAACTAGAGCAAAACTTATAGGGTGCAGGAAATAGTGAGCATAAAAACATAGTCAACTTGTTAGACATGGTTCATAAAGCACAGTTGATCAATATTCAAAATATTTTTATGAAAATTAATCTATTTTATTTTAATTTCACCTCCCAAATTTATTTGTTCTAAAACCTCTTCTAATATATATACTAAGAAAAAACATATTGATCTCTTAAGTGTGTCTAAAAGGGTAAAAAAGGAGTAGAATAGTTTTAGACCTTTTCTATCACTTTCAAAGAATTTCAAGAACTTATAAGATTTTGAGTAATATTAAGAGACATTCTGTGAGCTTTCCCCATATGTCACCCTCCCTCATGGGCTGTACAAGTGCTAAAATTCTCCTTTTTTAGTTGATTATTTGATCTTTAGTTAGATAACCTACAAGTTTTAGATGGGAATAACATTTATGATAGGTAATCTGACTTTTTAGATGTTTTAAAGGAACTTAGGACACTTTTACACATTTAAAATCATGCCACTTGCATTTATGACCCCTAAAAGGCTATTTAGTGACTCAAAATGACACAAACTAATTAGACCATGACCAAGGCTGAATTAACATTAAATTACATAAAAATACTTATAATACACCCTATTACATAATATTAGGCCCCTAAAACATCTAAAAATCAAATTTTTATCTATAGGGGTCTTAATTTGACCTGTAAGGTCAAATTTGGTCAACAAATTAGTGACTCTTAGGGGTAATATGCCTATTATACTAAAGATCAGTATCCTTATCCTATCCATGGGATAAGGGATTCAATTAATTATTGAAGACAACTAGCAAGGAATTACCTAGAGCACACAAAACAACCACACCAAATAACATAAATCAAAGCAAGACACTAACAAGACTCACACATGTGCATAAGCACTTAGGGAAAACAAAAAAATAATAGCTATGTACAAGGAGAGAGGAGAACCTTAGTATCAATGTTTAAGATATATCCCATTGACTAGGATGTGAAGCTCCTCTCTATCCAACTTTGAGATTTGGAAAGCATTGTGTTGTTTGCATTGAGTGATGACATAAGGGATACTCCACAAAGCATCAAAGTTTATATGTTTTCCATGCTTATCCCTATCTTCATCCCACTTTATAACAATGTTTTCTTCTTGTAAGTTTCTTAGCATGGATATATTATCAAAATATCTCTTTGTTTGATCTTGATGAGCTCACATAGTGTACATATCTTGATCTTTTATTTCTTCAAGTTCCATCAACTCACATAACCTGACCTCCATGCTTTCATTTTCCATCAACTCTAGCTGGTAAGTGAGATCTAAAGCTATTAATTCAATTTCAATAGGTAATCTAGCCTCTCTTCCATAAACAAGTGTATATGGTGAGTTTCCAATGGCTCTCTTAAGGGTGATTCTATTAGCCCAAAGAGATATTTTCAATTTGAAATGCCAAGTTCTTTGGTTTTCCTCCATTATCTTCTTGATAATATTAATTAGATTCTTATTAGTAGACTCAGCTATTCCATTCCCTTTTGGATAATAATTTGAGTAAGTACTAAGATAAATACCATGTTTTAAATCCCACTTACTTGTCTTCATTCTAAGGAAAGCCAATGCATTGTCTTAGATTATTATTGAAGGAGCCCCAAATATTGTCACTATACTTTCATATAAGTCTAAAAATAAACTTTTAATTACTTCCTTGAGAGCTACAGCCTCCACCCATCTTGTAAATTAATTTGTGGTAGCTAACACCCACTTGTGACCAACACCAGAAGGTGGGTTGATTAAGCCTATGAAATCTGGACCCAATTGCATAGTCTACTTGTATTGGATGAAGAGGTAGATATGAAATATTTTATTTGACATCAAAAATATCACATTTATAACATTTCCTTACCCAAGCATGAGTATCTCTAAACAAACTAGGCCAAAATTAACTAGCTCTCATAATCTTGGTAGTTGTGGTCCTTGGAGAAAAGTGACCACCTACTAGTCCATCATGAAACTCAAATAATATCTTCTCAACCTAATATAATTCAACACATATCAATATTATACCTACTAAATATTTCCTAAACAATACTCCATCAACAAGTACATAAGGAATGGAATTTAATCTAAAGTACCTTATTTTGGCTCTATCGAGGCCTTGTGGACACTCACCTGTTTGAAGAAAATGAATCATTTCTTGTATCCAACTCCTCATTGGTGAAGATTCAATTGTCATATGATCATATTGAAGAGTTAAAATATCTTCTTTTTTTCCCTTTAAATTTGAAGCAAGGTGTTCACATAATGCCTTCCCTTTCACTAGCTTGGTTGTCTTGATTTCTACATCATACTCCATTACTTTTGTAATCCAAACATCCCTTTTTCATTCAAATCTCTAATAAAAATGAAGTCTTTGACATTATTATGAGGTAAAAATATATAAATATTTTTGTTATATAACATGTGTTTAATCTTATTTAGACTTATAACAACTAAAAGTACTTGTTTTTCTACATAATTGTATCTTACCTCATAACCTTCCAATCCTTGACTACAAAAGGCAATAGGCTACTCCAAGTTTTATTCATTTGATTGAGTGAGTATGGTAGAGATTAATTATTCATTTCCAAAGGTATACAATTTGAAATCCTTTGATAAATCATGACTTACAAGAGTTGGAGCTTGAGCAATAGCTTTCTTGATGTCTTCAAAACTCTCCTTCCTTATTTTTGTATAAGTAAACACTTCATCTTTCCTTATCATAGAGATTAGAGGCTTGACTAAGTTAGTAAAATCAAGAATAAATGTTCTTATGAAATTAATTTTTCCAAATGAACTTTGTAAATATTTCTTGTGTTTGGGCAAAGTCAATGCCAAGATTGCACTAACCCTTTCAATATCTATGGATAGACCTTTCTTTGAAATAATGTGTCCAAAGAGTTTGCCTTGATGGATAGAAAAAACACACTCATTTGTATTGAGAGAGATTCAAAACTCTCTACATATCTCAACAATCTTATTAAGATGAGTCAAATGATCCTTTGTATCCTTGGAAAATATCATGATATCATCAAGATACACTAGCACTATATCATTTATTAGGCCTTGAAAATCCATATCCATTACACATTAAAATGTTACCCCAAAATTAGATAAACCAAAAGGAAATTTCATATAATCATATGTGGACCATTTATTGGTAAAGGTTTTATTCTATTGATCTCCTTCCTTTACCAAAATCTGATTATATCCTGAATATCAATTAAGAAGTGAGAACCTTTCACTACTTGCCACAACTTGCAAAATCTGCTCCATGAAAGGAAGAGGATAATGGTACTTAAAGGAAACTCTATTCAAATCTATAAATTCAACACATAACCTGATTTATCCATTATTCTTCCTAACTAGGACTAAGTTTTCCAACCAAGATGAATGCTTAATAGGAAAAATGATTTTAGATTCAATCAACTTTGTAAGCTCCTTTCTCATGAGAGGCTCAATCTTAGGATTAACATTTTCATCTAGATCTATGGCATGTTGACCTAAGTTTGGATCAAAGCCTTTTAAATCACCATATTACCATGAAAAGACATTAGAAAATTCCTTTCATAATTTAATGAAAGCATATCTTTCTTTTCTAGTACATACCTTCCCAAGAGTAATCAACTTATCTTTGAATATTTGTACTCTCTCATAGTTTTCTTTCTTAGTATGCATGCCTACCTTTTCCTTCTTCAACTGATCATCATCATTTCAAATACTCTTAAGTGTGATTAAGCCCTTAGGGAGCTTTTTTGTCTTCAATTGTATAATCTACCCTCCATATTGTTGTTGTATTTTGGATTGATTCTTTGAGGAAAACTCAGCCTTTTCTTGTAGAAAAAGAGATATTTATTGGTCATTATCAAACACTTGCTAATTAATGACATTATCAAGTATAGAGGGCCTTACAATCACTTTGATATGGGGTTGGTTATTTTCATCTCTTATCTCCTTTGAAATATCAATCTAAGGTCTAATGGATTCCAACCCATCAACATGTTTGTTATCTTCTCTTCATATAGATTGAATGTTAAAAACTTGGAAATCTTCTACAATATCCCACACTCTTATATGACTTAATTAAAGATTAATTAATCATATTTTGACCTATCACTTGACTCACAACTAACTCACTATCACCATAAACTTGTAACTCCTTCACACCTTTCTTCTTATCTCACTCAAGGCCATGAATGAGGGACTCATATTATTCTACATTACAAGTACAACTAAAGTGAAATCTGAACTTAGAGTAATACCTTTCCTTGGATGGAGAAACTAACACTGCTCCACCACCTAATCCAACCTTACTTATTGATCCATAAAAGAATAGCTACCATAAACTGTCCATAGTTTCATTTGGATTCATCAAATTTGGCATGAAAGAGTCTTCCTCATGAATTAAATACACTCCAAGACTAGCTTCCTCTATGAATTTTTAAGGATCATGTTCATAGTGTTCAACTCCCCATTCATCTAAATACAAATCAGAAACTCCTTCAAGAGAAGAAGTTGGAGATTGATCCATGTGAAGTTCTTCTTCATCAAGAATAGCATAATTGACATTTGAAAATTTAGGCAAGTAGGGCTATAAATTATTTTTATTAATAGGTTATGATTAAATCTTTACCTTGGTACCATACTTTGTCCTAAAAACCATATATGACCAATTTGCTACCAAGTGTCCACCTATCTTTGCTATAAACTCTCTTGACAAAAAAAAGCAAAGTATGGGGGTAAATCTGAAACAACCACATCATTATGGATGGAAAAATTAAGAAAATAATGTAAAATTAAATTCAAAACCTTGAATAATCCTAAGGTATTTTCTGGTGGCCCATCCAATTGTAGAACTCCTTTAGCCATTGGTTCATACTTGAAGCTTAGTTTATCTCTTATTGACTTAGGCATAACTAAAGTATTATCCCCACTATCTATGATACAATTGTGAACTAAAAAATAACAAATGATCAAGGATAGATAAAAAATAGGAGTCTTATAATTTTTATTTAATTATTGATCATTGGGTTGAGTTCCATTCACCAAAACAACATTTTTAGTCCTTATTGATCCAACTAGTTTACCTAGTCTAAGCAATTCCTTTTGGAGAATATCCTTTTGTCCTAGTAATTTCAATGAGTCCCATAATAAAATATTCATGTGTGACTTATTCATCTGATCCAAAACATTGATAAAATTAGTTTTCATCTTGAATGGCTTTTTGGAAGCACTAGTACCTTATGGTGTAGCATGTAAAGATGGATGTGTAGGAGCTAGTTTTGAATTCTGATATTTTTTATTCTCCTACACCTTAGGAGATGAGTTTTACCCACCTATAATTGATTTTTATGGAGGATTAAAAATGGGTCCTTGAGTTTTCCCTTGTGTCTCTTTTACATCTCTCTTCTTAGATATAGTGTTACATGATACACTAGCATTCACATTACTTAAAATTTATAAATGATTCATGGCACAAAATTCTCCCTATAAATGAGTCATAAGAGTAGAATCAGATTGTGATTGTCCATTTTACATTCCATTTTTCATTGGCACCTCAAAATTGGGAACTTGAGGTACTTGACTACCTTGTATTATCATGGCTTGACTAGGCATTTCATTGGCATATGCAACTTGGCCTTGATTTTGGTCATTTGAAGGGTAGCATGGTTGTTCCTAAATAAAATTATTTTGAGTGGGAACAAGATCTATATAATATTATAGATAATTAGGATTGAAACTTTGTTAAAGTCTATATTGAGTTATTTGATCTTGTCCTTGAGCATTACCTTGAAAAGAAGTCTTACTTACTTGTTCAAAATAGTTGTAAGGCTAATAAGCCCTATAATTTTGAGCTTGTTGTATTTTGAGAGAAACCAATTCATTAGTGAAATTTTGAAGCAAACTCTTGAATTCATGAATTTCATTGGTAGTGGAAATGAAAAACTTCTCTTGACTATTAGGCGAAGGAGGCAAGGTAGGTGATGCAATTTGACTAGGAGGCTACAAATCAAAAAATAATGGTATTGGTGATCTAGGAACAATATCCCATGATTGAATAAGACAATTCTCAGAATTAATATCTATCTCATAGGCACCAAGTATTTTATTCCCACCCATGTATTGGATCATCATGGCTACATCACTAATCAATGCTTTTAGGTAATACAAGAAAGCATAATTTGGAGTGGGTCTTGCAAGGGTTGGGATCCTATCCCATGTCTTTTGAAATATAGAGTTAAAATATTGCATGAAATCTTGAGGAAACCTCTTAATAGTAGTCACTTTCTTAGATAGTGATAAATGATCACTCTTCTCTTCAAACCTCTTAGACAATAGATTTCCTAGTCCATCCCATGAAGCAATGGAATTATGAGGTAGAGTTCCATACCAATCTAAAGGTTTCCATTTGAAAGAAAATGCCAATAACCTGATGGCTACATTCTCTTGAGTGATACTTATGGATATTATAGAATTTTTCCATGTTTCTAATGTTTTAAATGGGATTAATATGACCTTCTCCACTAATATATGGAACACTTTTAAGGGTTGTTCCAGGAATTTGGTCATATTGGGCAAGATTCAAAGGAGATGATCTAATGAAGGATATAAAAGGAAGGTTTTTAGCCATATTGGAAAGCAAATTGTAAGTATTAGGGGTTGAAATAAGTATAAATTTAGACTTTTTAAAAACCAACTCCCTTGAATAAGGATGAGTATTCATAAATCTAAACCTTTTGATAGAATAAAAAGGTAATCTCACAAAATCAAAAGGTATACCTTTAGAAGTAGACCTAGTGGTCACCTTTGGCATAGAAATAAGGACTGATTAGAAAACAAAGAGATGAAAACTTAATGGAGTCTGCAAGTACTAAATGTAGATGTTCTTATAACTATAAATGTACCAAGACCAGCACTAATATTGGATAATCTTTTAAGACTTAGTCACACCAAGTGTGCCAAAAACTATTATCACTTGGATGTTCACCCCTTGAGGAGATGTCTTATCTTTCCTCATCCAAGTGGAAAAATGGATACATCTCACAAGTTTTGAGTAACCAATAGGTGAGATGAATCTCTAGAAGGGCTAGTTCCCTTGATGCACTCTTTCAATTACTTTCCTACTTATCAACTTTGCGTGAAAAGGGTTAAAAAGGCACACTTAAAGTTAAAAGGTGATGAAAAAATAATACATTTCCTACTATTTATTGAAATTATAATACTTAGAGCAAATCAAAGCTTTTTTTACACATAACTCACAACTCAAGATAGATTGTTGCATCAATGTTTCATATGTTAGATTCAAGAGGTATATTTGATGTTTAAGAGGGACAATGAACAATCCTTTTAAGAATAAAGTTATAAATTAATTTTAAAAATCTCATACACTAATAATTAACACTAACAAAGACATACAATAATTACTCTTTTATATACTTGGTAGACAATCAAATATAACATGCTAGAAAAGGCTATCTTTTACTAGACAAGATCAACAAGATTTATAACCAGACTAAATTATGTAGCATGTAAGTAGGATAATTCACTTTTTTATTGATTCAATATACAATAAAATAAAAAATTGGCTAGGGTTTCACCATTAACCAATGAATTTTGTTCAAAAGAGTCCAAAAAATCACTACTTATAGAATTTGGGAGAGGAGTGAGAAAAAGGAAGTCTAAAGGTCATTTGAACACTTTTCATGTTGAGATAAGGGGTTACATGCTCATGATAAGAGGATTTTAAACTGAACATGAAAGGTTATAAAGTACAAGTGTCCATCCAAATCATGAAACTCCTGAAAAGTGGCGTAGGAGTTCTCATTCTGCACAAGAAACATGCCTTCATCAATCACCCCTATTAGAACATCCCAAAATTTACTAGACATAAATTTAATGATTTTAATGAAAGGTAAAGGTTATATAAATTATTATCCATGCATTTTATATATTCTTAATCATTTTAAATCTTTTGTAAATGAGCCATCACTACCTACATTCAAAGAAACTCCTCCTTCACATACCTTGTACACTTGGCATCAAATTTGGCTTCAGTTTCCCATTAAAATCCATAAAAGGGGGTGAAATACATGTTTAAATACCATAAATTTCCTTATATTCATCAGGCATATCTTAAAAATATATCCACTTAAAGTTCTCACCCTTCTCACTACCATGTTAATAATGCCAATTTGATTGGCTAAGATGAGAGCTCTTGTAGGAATACTTAGGAGTTTTTCCAAGGAATTCAATGAACATAGTGAGTTATAATAAGTCCATAGATTCCTCAAAAAATTTATTTCATTCTTTTAAAGTTCCTATAATAACCTACACAATACACAAAATAATTAAAGAAATCAATTTTTCACCATATCTATATATGTAAGGTAGCACAAAAATTGATGAGGAAGACTTGAAGATTCATATACAACATAAAAAAAAATTCATGGTCATTTAATCCCAATTGGATATCTCTCCATAATTGTTTTCTCAATTGGGTCTTTATCCAGGGTTTAATAAGGGTTTTAGGTCACTTAATCTTCAGGTCTGTTCATTAAAATGGGACATTAAAGTTGCAAAAAAAATTCAAAAGAATGAATATTAGGACCCTTTTAAACTTCCCCAAACTCTATAGGTCCTCGTTCATAATTTCCAATAAAATATGAGCATCTAAAGTTGCTTATTTGAGTCCTTCCTTTGCTTTGCATAGGTCTAATGTTGAATTTGATCAAAAATATGGATTATTTGTCCTTCCTCTACATAAAAATAGCTTAGACACATCTTCAGTGACCCAAAAAACATTATTAAACAAGATAAAATGACCACCTAATGATATAATTGATATTGACCCCCTATTTGGATATTGGGCTTAAACTTTGCCTAATAGGCATGACTATAACTTTGGAGTTATAGACCAATTTAATATGATTGTCTCTTATTTTACTAATTTTTCACATATTTTTAGGTTTAACCTAACTTATCACACCCCCTATTATGGTAATTTTAGCTCCTGGTTCATCTTATCAACCTCCTTCCTCAAGAATGTAGGGTTAGTGCATGACGAGAGTGCCCTCTATTTGAGATAAAATAGATGGAACTTCAATTATTTTATTAGATCAACCAAATATTATAGGGGTTTCCCCATATTTTAGAGACAATATACTCAAAATTTCATCCCTTGGTCAGGTCTCTAGACCCTCCAACTCTCCTAAAAACCAAATTAGACCCTAATTAAGGTAGTTTGTGTAAGGCGTAAGATGTAGAGTATATATTGCTTGATTGGGGGCCCTTCATATATTTTCATGCTTCTAGTGTATCATGATAGATCAATTTCCATTTATAAATTTCTTACCATGCTTTTTGACCCTATCTTAACTCTTCAAGTCATACCCTTGAGTTGACTATTTAAGGTGTTGATTGTGTATCCTACATCTCTTCTTCAACAGTGAATCTTGTAAGTGATTATGCTTATTTGAGGCTTAGCTATAGTGTCTAAAAACCCTCTTATAATATTATAGGATAATGTTATACTTTTTTGACCCATTTTAAATCATATTTATATTATACCCACACTTAGACCTCACTCTTCAACCTACTATTGCCCATAGTCAACTATAGTTGACTATATTAGAGCAAGTAGAGGCCTATCACAAAAATTCATCCTATAACATGTAAAACCTCACATTTTTATCCTATGATACTATTTTAATCATCCTTTATATACCATTTTAGGTTTTTTCATGATAAATATTCTATGTTAGACTGTATGCTCCTATAGTCATCTATAGGTGTGCATTCTCAAATGGTGGGACACCTGTAGTTGTGTATGGGAAAAAACACCACCTATCATCTCCTCTTGATGATATATTAGATCATAAATGTCAATTTCACCATATATAACCATTAAAATATGTGGCATGGTCTATACTTTCAATTTTTGATGAAGAGGACTCTTTTGGTTCAAACCTGTAGATAGCAATGGAGAAATTTAGTGCTTAAATGAGCAAATTTGAGGCCCCCAAAAATTACCTCTCATTATTCCTTTTGACTCCATTATTTTAATATATATTCTCTTTCATGTATAATACAATATATAATCATCTATATGTATCAAAAAAAAATTAACCCTACTATATGAGTATAGCAAAACTGGCCCGGGCCTCTGTTTTCACTTTTTATGGAAAATGTCCCTGAACTCAGTCATATTATGTTTGAGGATGATCCATACCTCCATTTTCTCATTTGACACTTAAATAATGTATTTTATGATCAATTACACCTACCAAGATTCAAAGGAAAAGTTTTTCCATGTTCTAACCTCCCATACAAGGACCTTCATAGTCCTGTGATGCCACCTGTAGGTGAGTATTTTCACATACAGGTAGTAAAGTAGCCTTGGGAAGCATGTAAGATAAATATGTTTATGAACAATATATATGCCCTCACTAAGTTTTAAAATTAAATTTTTTCACTCTAATATATTTACAAAACTATCAAACTCATATCTCATCATGACATCATCAAGGAGAGACTTTTATAGGTGTGTATGAGTTTCATGTAGGTAGTGAACATGAAATGGAGTAATATGTGTGGATGAATGGACTCATAAACAACATAAACTCATTTTAAATCTATTAAATACATGTTTATCCTTGTGGAGACTTGAAAAAATCTTTAAAATATATGTTCTAACATGAAAACCTCTTGCAAACACCTGTTATAGAGAAAGCAATGGTGTCTAATGGCTAGTTTGTGTGGTGCATGAACTTCCAACCAATGTGCATCATATTCAAACATTTAAATAGAATATATTAAGTTATTTATGCCTTTAATTAGTTTATATATCCTCACCACAACTCCATTAACATGTTATATAGTCTTTATACATGTGACTACAAGTGAAAGTGAGTGAAGAGTTGACCTATGAGAATGGCAAGACTGAATGTTTGATCAAAACATGGTATGATGAAACCAAACATGAAATGATGTGATATTATGTAATTTATACATGTGAAACATCATATTACATTTTTTAAACAAGGAAACTTTGACTGAGACCTCACATGGTGGCACCTTCCTGCAGCATGAGATGTCTTGCCTATCGAAACACCATGAAACATGAAACCAAGAATGGATAGAATATAAATATATATCCAAAATTAGTTGGAATCAACATCACCAATTGGATTGTACATAACTATCTAAACTAGAGTGAAACTTATAGGGTGTAGGAAATAGTGAGCATAAAAACATAGTCAACTTGTTAGAGATGGTTCATAAAGCATAGCTTACCAATATTTTAAGTATTTTTGTTAAAATTAATTTATATTATTTTAGTTTCACTTCCTAATTTATTTATTTTTTGAAACCTCTTATACTATCTATACCAAGCACAAACCTATTAATCACTTTAGTGGTCTATAAGGGCAAATAAGGAGCAAAATAGTTTTGGACTTTTTTAGCACTTACAAAGAATTCCAAGTGCTGATATGAGTTTAAGAAGATTAATATACATTTCATTACCTTCTCCCACATGTCACCCTACCTCATGGGTCATACAAGTTCCAAACTCCTCCTTTTTTAATTGATTACTTGATCTTCAATTAGATAACCTACAAGTTTTAGATTGGATTGGCATTATTGATAGGGAATCTAACTTCTTAGACATTTGAAATGAACTTAGGAAACTTGTACACTTTGTAAATTGTGCCGCTTGCATTTATATCATGTAAATAGCTATTAAGTGACTCAAAATGACACATAAACTAATTAGAGCATGACCAAGGATAAATTAACATTAAATTACATCAAAATACTTATAATACACCCTATAACATAATATTATATCCCTAAAACATCTAAAAATTATGTTTTTACCTATATGGGTCCCAATTTGACTTATAGGATCAAATTTGGTCAACAATAACCAAATCTAAATTTGTTAATTATATATATATATATATATATATATATATATATATATATATATATATATATATATATATATATATATATATATATCCATAGATAATCTAAAAAGTTTGTATTTTGAGGAATAGGGATCTAATAATAAGGGTACCAAGCCATTATTAGAAGAAAACAATGGCTTTAATGAATTCTACTTCCATGAATATTCTTGTTTTTAGATGTGATAATTTAGAATATTGGAGAGATCAGTTGAAGATGATTATTGTATCAAAATGAGTTTGGGAGAATTTTATCCATGGGTAAACATCACCTCAATATTGTAACACCCTGACACAACATCAAAAAATAACAAAAAATGGATGAATAAAAATTGGATGGACAAGCTTTCTTCTATCTTCGAAATTCCATAGACCAAAGCATTTACATAGAAATTGTATGATGCAAGAATGCCCATGAGGCATGGATACATTGGATAATTCACATCAAATCTATATTAAGATTTTTTTTAATAAAAAAAAACCCTTAAAAATAATGTTGATAAATTGAGAATTTTAGATTTTATATGAATAAGATATTATCGCATAAGGGTAAATGATTTTGTACAAAGAATGAGGATTTATGGGTAAACTATTCAAGAGAGTGTTATATTAATAAATGTTTTGATATCTTTAAGTAAGACATGGATAGATATTATTATCTATATTTAGGGGTTAATTTATATTATACTTATAAGTTTTGATTAGTTTGTGGGTTCTCTCTTATCCCATGATGATAGGATCAGACTTGATGTAGGAGATATAGAAAAGGCACTTGAAACCAAGGAAAGGGTTCAAAGACTAAACATAAAAATCAAAATCAAAATCAAAATCAAGGGAGTTTATAAAAATAAAATTTAAGGTTTAAATTTGAATCTAATTTTATAGTTAAAATCAATAAATACATTGTTTTTAATTATTTCAATAAACTAGGATAATATATAAAATATTGTAGGATACTAGTAGTTAAGAATCAAGCTAATCAAGAGGATGAAGAGAAGGTAATCCAAACTAAAAAAGTGAGGAAAAAGTGCACTTATATTATTATATAATATTTATTATGTAAATATATTATGTAAGTAGAAAAAATTAGCTTGATTAATGTTGGTCAAATCACCAAACAAGTCACAAAGATGGTTTTAACAAGTTAGATGATTTCTTCAAAAGCCAAATGCAATTGGGGCATGGAAAGTCCATCCAAGTTGAAGGAAAGGATAGATTGAAAATCACCATAAGTCAATATAATTATGAAATAAATTATTTTTATATTTATAAAAATCTATATCTTAAGAGTATTGATCACAATTTCACATTATATAGTGATGAAAGCAAAGCATACAAGTTTTATAATCCTACTAGTAAATTCACAAATGTTTCTTAGGATTGTAATTTTTTTTTAAAATTATATGTATGTTTTTTTTATCATATATATATATAAATAGGTAATAATTTAATGGGGTAAAAATATTAAGGTTTATTTTTAGTTCTTAAAAATTTGTACACGTGTTTCTATTTCAATAAGAAACAATACTAGCTCTTTGCAACAAACTAATCATGTATCTTCATCAACTCTAAAAAAGAACAAGTGGTTGTTGAATCCAATTCCATCTAATCAAATGTTGGATTATAATTATTATATTATGATTACAAGGATTAAACATAAAGAAGGTAATTTTTTTATGATGCTTATAATAAAAATACTATGTTTTCATTGTTAATAGTGGCTAGTGAACTTAGAAGCTAGTAAAAAGAAATAATGGGTTAATGATATGAAATTAGAGATGAATTTAATTCAAAGGATTGTTAAATTTAATTTAGTTCACCATACATTAAATAAATATGTCATAGGAATCAATTGGGTCTACAAGACCAAAGTAGAGAGTAATAGAATAATTGACAAGCTAAGATCTAAAGTAGTTGAAAAAAGATTTGCACAAACATATGGGGTTGAATATGAAGAATGTTATCTGTGTATGACATGAATATACCATGATAATAAATTTTTTTTAATTCTCATAAATTATGTAAAATCCATAAAATGTATTCCAAAAGTGCATTCCTAAATGGAGTAATTGAATAAAAAGTATATATAGGGTAGCTATAGGGTTTTGAGGTAAAGTATAAATAATTTTGTTTATATAAGTTAAAGAAGGATATTTATGGGCTGAATAAAAATCCAATATATTGGTACTCAAGAATTTATATCTATTTATTTTATCAAGGATTTTTAATAATTCAAAATGAATAAACTCTTTAGATACAAGTATTAGGCTCTAACATGTTATATGTTTATCTATATGTAGATGACTTGATATTTATAGGTAGCTCTATGGAGATGTTGAATAACTTAAAGGAAACTATAAGATTATAATTTTAAATGACTGATATTATAATTATGAATTAATTTCTTGGCATGTAAATTCATTATAATAAAGAAAAAGTTTCCATTTGTCAATCCAAGTATGTCCAATACATGTTAAAGAAGTATAATCTTCAAGATTTTAAGATCATGGACACTCTAATTAAAAGTGGATAAAATATAATGAGATAATATGGAATTAATTTATATTATGAAAATAATTTTAGAATCATGGTGGGAGATTTTATGAATCTCACTATGACAAGACTTGATATCAGTTATGGGGTTTCACTAGTTTATAGATTTATGAGCAAACTCACTCAAATATTTGCAAGTAATGAAAAGAATTTTTAGATATGTAACAGGTACTTATGATCATGGTATTAATTTTAGATCATAAATTTTATTATTTATAATAGGATGCATATTGGGAGGACAAGGTCTCCTGATGACAAGAAGTCAACTTTAAGGTATTGCTTCACATTGGGGAGTGGGGTGGTTTCATGGTCTTTAAAAAAACAAGTTACATTTGTATTATCATCTACTAAATCTGAATATATAACCCTTACATCAGCTTTCACAAAATTATTATATTTAAGGATACTCTTGTCTAATTTTAGAGAGGCTCAACTTAAGCCAATACATGATAACAATGGGTTAATACAATTGTTCAAGAATTTAGTTTTCATGATAAAACCAAGCACATTGAACTCAGAAATCATTTTTTTAGAGACTTTTTAAATGATAAAAACTTTTTCATTGATTATGTGAGAAGTGATTACATAAGTAGATTCATACAAGACTTTAGGAGATGATAGGCATCTCTCTTCTTTACATCAACTAGAAGAATGTTGAGTATGATGCCAATATAAGAAATTGGTTATTAGTGTTATATTTTATTTATTTATTTAAAAATTTTAGTGAGTTTATTTAATTCATTTATATCCTAAATTAGTAGTTTAGTCAAATTTGGATATTTTCTAAGAATTTCCTTGATAATAGTTGGAGTTGCTAGTTAAGTCTCGTTCATTATTTCAGTACTCAAATGAGTTTCAAAGAGGTGGGTGAAATTTTAGTGTTATTTAATTAAAATTAATTTTTTTTAATTTAATTATTATTTTATAATAAATTTTAGGTGTCATAGTTAAGTTAGTTACATGGTTTGACTACTTATTATGCAAGACTTCTTACATGTTGACCTTGTCTTGAACATAAGTCAACCTTGTCTGATTTAGTATATTTCAATTGTATTATAGTCTATTTTTAGAAGTATATTTATACTTTAATTATTGGTTAACTAAATGTCTCAATTTAAATATCACTTTATGATTTATATAGACATAACTTATCATGCAAGTTTTTTTTGTAATTGGCTAATTTTAGCCTAATTTGTTAGTAAAATATGGTGCACAAGAATGGTTCAATAAATAATTTTAGAAATTCATGTTTCAATTTTTTATCTATAAATATTTCTATAGGTATTCATAAATTAAGATCATAAATCTTATGTTTTTGGTTTTTTTATTTATTCAATATTTTTTTGGTCAACAATATCACTTACAACACAACTAATGTAATAGCTAGTAATTTTGAGATAGTTTGGTTGATACTTAGCTTCAATTTTAAATAAAATCAGACATGATTTTCATTCCATCCATACATTCAAAATATTCATCCTTATAAAAATCATAGGGATTGAAATGACATTTTTGTAAGCATTTTTTTATAATAATCACAAGGCAAGAGGGTATTGAAATTAATATTAGATTTCTCATGTAAAATTTTTGCCTAAAAAAACTTAATATAAAATTTTATTTTTATAAATTTATATTCTTGATTTGATGGACCTATTTCCTAATGAAAACCTCTAGCAAAATTTGAATGAAAACTCCCATCATTTTGGATTCACAAAAGAAGAAGATAAATTCTATCAACAATATAATTTAAAACAACAATAATTTCAAATTATCATCAATTATTTATGTGACTATTTAAAATATAGTTCATGTAATTTAATTATTAAACATTGGAGGACATTTCCAATGAATTTGGAAATGTTACTATCCAACTTGATGCAACATTATGTCAAATATGAATATTAAAACAATATTATTCTCATAAAGTGTCATATGAGGATATTAAAAAATAAAAAATAAAGAATAAGTATGTGATTTATTTATTATGCCTGAAATTGTCAAATAACCATAAACAAGTTGTAAACACATTAGTATTGATTGGTGTGTTCATTAAGATATTAAAAAACTTTTAGGATAGGTTGATGGTGTTTGATGAGCCTCCATGCAATAATAATGAGGTTTCATTATATTTTTATAAAACTTTACTATGAATTTATTACTTAATAATTACATAATTATTTTAACATGAAGATCTCCCAAGATAGGTAATGTGGGTTTTCATTTGATATACCTATTGTCTAGTGGGACAAAAAATGCCAAAAGCACTAACAAATAAATACAAGGATACTAACATGTACTTTGATCCATAAAACATTGCATTATAGTATATAGATGGACACCCTTGAGGAAATTAATAGTCTTACATAGGTCCTAATTATCTATGGGATGAATACACTTAGTATTTATACATAGGTTATAGGTGGTGAAAATTCTAGCAGTGTCCCTCCTACTATTAGTGTTTTGCATGGTGGCATAGCAAGGAGACATATTACAGTTCCTAAACATCATTTCACATCATATGGAAAAATTATGTTATACCATAAGTTTAGGTCAGACATATAGGGATTACATATATAAATATTCCATTTATATTTATTTCTGTAGACACCTAAAACTATCCACAACTGACCTTCAAATGGACTTCATACTAATTCTTATCAAACATTATAAATTAAGCCTAGGAATCACTGAACATCCCAATTTTGGTCATGCATCATTAATCAAATATTGAAATCATGTTGAGGCATCCCTATTTTGGGTATTAACCCATATATAATAATAACCTTTCATATATTCATCCCTAATCACCTTGTAGCATCAAAATTGTCAATTTAGCCTATGGACCTATTAAGTAGGGCACTTGCACACTTAATTAAATTTTGAAATAGTTAAAACGCTAATAAAAATCAATTAATAAGTTAAAAAAATTAAATTCCTATTTTAATTAATGAATATATAAGAAAGGAAATTCCAAAAATCAAAATATCTTAGCCTTTCATCATTATCTTTATGAGTTGTCAAAATATCCCAAAATGTCAAATTGAGAACTATGACTAGTAACTGAAAGTCATAATTGCATGATAATTTTTAACTCAACAAGAGTTAGTATCAAATAAATATTCTAATTTGAGATCTATGAATAGTAAATAAAAGTCATAATTTCATGATAACTTTTAACTCAACTCAGTCCTAACTCAACATGGGTGAGAGTTAATTTCTAAAGTTATAAATATAAGGCCATACCTCTTCATTAAGAAAAAGAAAGGATATTTTAGAGTTTTAATGTAGGATTTTCTATATAAGCCTCATACAAGTAATGTTACCATGCCCAAATCTTAATCCAAGCAACAACATCCAAGCCAAGGTGCTAAGGAGTGAAGGAGCCAAATAACCTCCATTGTCAAAGACTTCTTGATGTACAATCTGAGCAAGCCATTCAAAAAATCCATTTACAACTCTCAAGGAAGGTAAAAGAGTTATGCTTTTTATTTTATTTTGTGCTTTCATTTATATATTTTTACCTAAGCTCCCCCTAGTGTCTAGGCTAGAGGTGTTAGGATTCAATTTGCTTGTTTAATTTGTTTTATGAGACTAACACAATACTAACCTCCCTTCCATGGATTCCTTGTTCACATAATAGCACGCCTGATGGGACCTATGTTGATCCCATATAACCAATGAGGATGATATTTTATTTTTAATTTTTCTATTAAATTCTTAAAAATCTTTAAATTTGGGTTTTTAATTTTTTTAAGCATTTCAATTTTTAGCCACTTACAGGTTATCGATGCCATTTTATTATTAATCTAATAGTAATTGACATCGATCTTCCCAAACTAACATAAATTTCCCAAATTGATGTCAATTCATTTAATCGACCATGGTCCTTGTGTGAAAATCATCAAATGATAAAAACATGATTAACAAGGGTTTACTTGATTTTTTTTGGTTTTCATTCTATATCTAAGAGTCTGTCTAACTTTTTCCTTGCAGGATCTAGTGAGAATTGTTAATTTTAATTTCATTTTATTAACAGTATTCTTATGTAAGCCATATTATGTTTGTCTATGTTTGTGTTACAATAAACATCATTTATATTATCAAACGATGTCGATACTTTCATAGACCAACTTTGATCCCTGCATAAACTAACATCAATCTCTACAAATCAACATTGATCCATCTCTAAGATAAAAAGAAGAAAACCTAAGAGCTAAATCTTAAATATTATTTTCTCACTTGATATTTGGATTCTAAGTAGGTAAACCCTATAACAAATTATGGGTCCTAAAGGTGGAAAAAACAAATCTTGAACATGGTTAAATCTTACACACATTTTGTTTGATGCCTAAAATAAACCTAGTGCGTTCATTGCTTAGTTGTTTTTAAAGTTTTTAAAAGTTTTTCAAAAAACAAATTCCAAGGGTATCATATATCATAACATACTTCATTTTGGTGAAATAAAATAAACTATCACACTTAGTTACATATTCCTAAGATTTGTTTGTTTTATGCTTTCTTATTAGAAGTTGTTTATTTTGGTAAAACTATTGATGCATGTATGCTCTCCCCCCATCCCCTTTAGGGAACTTGGATGACCAAGAGTGCTCATTATTTGCCTTGGTTTATTTTAATCCAAAAGCATGGAAATAATTTCATTAAGGCCATCCCCAAATCCATATGATTTGGGTGATCCAAACAAAACCCGAAAGTCTTTTCACTTGTCTTTTATTTTCATGCATTTTAGCTTGTAAGAGAGATTTCATCACCTCCTCATGATTTATTTAGGGAAGTGTTGACCCAAGAATTAATATTATATAATTATTTCAACCCCACTCCATGATGGGGTATATAAATCAAGGGTGACCCATTAGGATGCTTATTTGAGGAGTTAAACAAGCTCCATTAGTGGTACTCTAACTCATACCATAGGCACAATTTGGACATCACACTACACTAACAAGTAATGGATGTAGTGGTTGTGAAAAGGAATAAACCTTTTCACAACAATCTAATTGATATGAATCCAATCGAAGTAACTACATCTCTAGTGTTATCCACACTTGGGACCATCTAGAAATGTGTAAAAATTGATAGTTTAAAAAAACTCTACTTATTGTGGACATATTATTGATGTAGGGCTAGTAGCTTGAAGTTCCATGTTGTAGTGAAAACTTTTAAGAGAAAAAGGGGCATAAAAACCCTAATTTTCATATGTTTTTACTTTTTGGATTAAAAATTAAAATCCTCTCATGAGAGAGTATATTGATGTAATTTTACAATATTATGAAACCTTGTTAGTTTTCGGATTTAAGATGTTACACTTAGGTGTTTGTGTCATTTTATCCTTTCTTGCATGGTTTTGAGTCTAAAACTATTTTTTTATCTTCCCACATGAAAATTAATATGGTTTATACATCACTCATTTATTTGAGGAGGCATTACACTATTTATTTGACACCATACATGTGCCTTAGTCTTTAAACAAACTTGTTTGTGTGTGTGTGTCACTTGTATGACAAGGGAAACATTATGTTTCCTGATTCATCCTAACTTTTGTACCTTTTAGTATTGAAAAAAAATATTAATCATATATTTAGAGCATGATAATATCATTATGTTGCTCAAATCATTTCAAAGACTTGTTTGCCTTGTGTCAAAATCCCATTTTCAAAACCCCAACTGTGTGTGCCTTTTGAGATATTTGCCAAGTGTTGTTATACTATCCATTCTTGTCTAGCTTGTTTTTTATTCAAAAAAGCCTAGTTTTCCTAAGTTGAGTTTTAAATTGGCCTTGATAAGTTAAAATACAAACATTGATTTATTTTTTCCTACACCTTGTTTTATATTGTCTTAGACATTGATCTTTCTCTTTTGGGTTGTGTAAATTAGGTTAATTCTTTATTCAATTTAAAAAATTGTTTGTGCCTAAATTTGGGGTAAATAGCCTATCTTCCATGTGCCTATAGTTTCATACCTTATACCAATTAACCAAGTTCATGTTTAAATCTGAGTAGCTAATTTATGCCAAAGTGTTTATAATTTGTTAGATTAAATCTCATACCTTATTTTGTTTAAAGTCTAGCTTTTATGCCTTTTCCAAAAGACCTAGCACATGCCTATTTTGAGCCTAGTTTTTGTGCCTTTTCCAAAAGACCTAGAATTTTTTTGTTTTCTTAGATTGGACTTGTTTGGAAAACTTTTAACCTATATTTTGTCATTTCTATTTTTTTCATCCACTTAAAATGTTTATGTGAGACATTTGACATTAGACATTTAACATTAGATTGTTTTATACCAAGTTTTAGGATAGACCTTTTGGAGATACATCTCCATTCTTTGACCACATTAGACCAAGTTTAAATCATTTATCTTTTTAGACATTATTTTTTATATTTTATATAACTCTAAACCTTTTTAAAACATTCATCATTAAGTTGGATACGTCTCACTATACTCATAGCAGAGCCATGTATAATCTAGGTTATGATAATGTGGTCACACAAGAAGACTTTGTTTAATACCCCTATAGAGATGATGCATTTTGTGAGATGAATCTTTATCCTCCTTATAACACTAAATCTCAATAATAAATCCAAGATATTTTAGCTCACTATTTGGTCAACATACCTCCATACTCAGATCAGGTCCAAGAACAAATACCATAGTACCTTACTACCGTAACGGTAAGTTCAAAAACAAATTTATTATGTTACTATGACATTGACATATGATCCTTAATTTTTTTATCATTACTTTCTTCAAAATAAAGATGAAGTTTTAGGTAGATACTTAGAGGTATGGGCCAAGTTTTCAGTAGAATTCCCCCATGAAAATTTTTCTAGTCTAGTTAGAGTACCTTTCAACATACCTTAAAACCAAACCATTTAACATGCCTCTTCTAACAATCCTCAAGTGCTCATGTTGATGTCATATCAAAATATTAATATTCTTGTCAAAGTAAATGTCATCATATATGACCACTTTATACAAATACAAACAACATATCAAACCTATTTAAATATCATGCATAATTTTAATAACATGGCCATGTCAAATGCTCTACTCATCAAGTTAGTTACTTCAACAGGAGTATTAATGGAATTGATAGGTCAAGATAATCCAAGTATATACCCATTTATAAAAATTACTCTAGTTGGTGACATGATCAATTCCCCATCTATCAAAGAAGTATTTACTTTTTCTACATAGAATAATGTGCCAAATGTGATGGATAACACATAAGTGTCATCCAATCTAGGCCAAAGTGGTTTAACTACACCAACAACTATTTCATAATAAGTGCCTTTAGTTAATACCACAATTTCTTCATAATAGTATGGGAAAGGAAATAGTATACCCCAACCACAACAAGTTATCTCTAATCCTTAGCCAACTACTTCACCAAGCATGCAACCTCAAGGATTAAGTAATCAAGCACAAACTAGTGCTTTTCCTTAACAAACCATGATAAATTTTATCCTAGCTCAATAGGTGATGAATATCATTCCAAAACAACAATCATGGTCTAATATACCACCATAATAGAAATCAAACATTCTACCACCTCAACAAGAGGTAGAAAATCCTCCACCTCATCATGTCGTGACAAGTATCCTTTAATAGTTATGGAACAACACACCTTCATAATCATAAACATTATCTAATCAATAACATATGTCCATTGGTCAATGATAAATGTCAAATATCCTACACACATCTATTTCACAACATGTGTTCATAAACAAAGATGTATCGATATCCCATAAGTACCAATTAGGAAATAATTGAATTTAATTCCAAATGTGCCATAAATTCAATGATAGGGCCTTGGTCCATAATAATTTCCCCTTATTCAACCACATTTGACTGGTAAGTAGAAAATCCCTACTCAAATCCATAGGCATAGTACATTATGAAGAACCATATCCTACTATATCAGCCATAATTCCCTCAAAGTTAGGCCTATATATTGAATCCAAACTAAAATATTACACCACAATGCATACAATTTCAACAAACTCATCCCAATCTATAGAGGCATATTCCTAGTTAGTTCCCTAACAAAACCAGCATTCCACAACAAACCATGCCTTCATTATAACCCAATCAAGATAATCCTCCTTTGATCACCTAAACTCTACCTCAAGCTAATGTTCCCTCCATTTTCTTGCAATAATATCTACAATAATTGAAGGATGCAATTATTATGATCCAATCTAGGAAATAGACCAATAATTTCAAGTTGGATGATGTGTGTTCCTAACCATTCAAAATGGAATATTTTCAAATATAATTTTCTCAAAGGTATAAACCACTGAAGTTTGATAAATATAAGGGTAAAAGAGACCTTAAGGCCCATTTAATAGAATATTTTGTTGCTTACCAGCCAATGGATTATAGTGACATAAACCTCCTAATTTTGTTTCTTTAGAATATATTATTATAGGCCTTAGAATGGTTCTTGAAATTACCAAAGAACTCAGTATCTAATTTTGATGACCTTTTAAACAAGTTTGTGCAACATTTCTCCTACAATCTTCAACATGAGATTTCATTGGTAGATTTGACTCAAGTAAAATACAATACTAGAGAAATTTTTGCAAGTTATCTATAGTGGTGGAGAGTACTTGTCATCCATTTCACTCATAGTTTACCAGACAAGTAATTAGTTGTTTTATTCACCAAAAAATTTCATAATGATATATCTTACCATCTAGAGTTGTAGTGTGCACACACATTCAATGAAATCATCGATAAAAGTTTTCTAATAAAAAAATCCATTATTAATAAAAGGATCATCAATATTACCTCATCAAACCAAAAATAGAATCAAAACCAAGTAAATAGCCAAAATTAAAACCATAACCAAGTCCAAGTGCTAATGTTGGCACCAACTCAGGCTAGTAATTATGACAAATCCAAGAAATTTAATTTCAAAAAGAATGTTTTTATAAATGGATTAATTGAGTCTTGACATGTCCAAATGATGCAAACACCATATACTTAGCATATGTTGTAATTGAAATTTTTTCCTCACCAACAACCCATTCAACAATCATAATCTTTGCAACAATCTAGACCTGATCAATAACCACAACATCTTTTACCTTTGAAAACCCCTCCTCCAAGGCAAAATGGGTCTACTCTCCATGTTTTTAGTGACCTTGGAGAGCCTATTTAATCTATGTTTCATAAACTGTCCATCACTAATCTAATTAGTTGGCCAATATTGAAGCATTACCTTGAGGGCATTCCTTATCTGGATTGGTATAGAGAAAAAAAGTTATATGAATACCATCATGTTCACAAACATAATTTATGCCTTTATGTGAAAATTAAACACATAATTAAAAACATGTTAGAAAATGGGGAGATTACATTAGATAATATAGCCTCTACATCTAATCATAACTTGGGCATTTATCAAAACCCTTTTCTATAGCATAATAATAATAATAATAATAATAATAATAATAATAATAATAATAATAATAATAATAATAATAATAATAATAATAATAATAAAGGCCCAAACAATAGAAACAATAGTATCAATATCTAAGACAAAAAATTTAGTAGCAACAACAATGTCAACCAAATGGATGGAACCAAGGCCAAAATGATTCCAATAACCAACAAATGTATTGCATAGTTGCAAATGACTATAACAAAGTTGTAGGTCATATTGTGGGAGGTCAAGTTTTCACCATCACCAGTAATCCAAGACTAAGTTCTAAAAAAATAAGACTATTTCTAAATAATTCTAATGAACTCATATATGCCAATGATCCTTCCTTGATGTGGGACTACAAATAAGTGCACTAGTAACTAGGGATTACTATTATTAGAACTTATACCAATAACTCATCATCACCCAATGACCACATACATGTACACCAATAATTGAGACTTATCCTATCTAGCTCCTCATCACCATCATTTTCTACCAACAATGATCCATACCTAATCTTGATTTTGCAATCATAATTTGGTGTTCAAAGATCCCCATTCCCATCCCATAGTCACTTGCCACTGAACCCATCTAGCCTAACATTTTGGATATGAGCACGATGAATATTGTTGTAAAGGAAAATACCTTTGACATCATGGAATAAATTCAAAAGACACCTACACAGATTTCCATTCTAGATTTTTTAGCTCCAAAAATCTGAACATAACCACTAGTGTTTGGTAGGGGGTACACAAGGTACTAAAACAACCACTAAGAGGATAGAAGGATTAGGGATTCTATGGTCTATAAGATATCTATAAAGGGTATCTAGTTTTCCAGCTTGCACCAAGATATAGAAAGACTTGTAAATTAGGTTAGGGCTAGCATGATCAAGTGCACAAAGGATGCAGGTATCTCTAGTGTATCCAACCATAGTAAAGCAAGTAACTAAGACTATACTATTGATTTTACACAAATTATGCAAATAATAATACCAAGTAAAGAGATTTAACAAATGAAATGTAAATCTAGAAGCTAAAGTACTTTGAGGCCAAATGAAAGATGTTTTAAATAATAAAAACATTTTCAAGCAAGGGTTCAAGAGAATGCCCAGTCTAGGTTTTGAGCTATTTTTCACTTTCAACACTTTTATTTTTTAACAATGCAATGTTCTAATTTAGCAAGAGAGAGAGATTATTTAAGCAACTTGTATAGATCATTTTGAGCATGTAGAATCCTACTATGTAATGAAAAAGTTTCTAATTCAAGAATAACATGTAATGGTAAATATTTAAAGCAATGAAGATATCTTGTAACCACATATGAATGTATAAACTTCAAAAAGTATTTTAAATAATGCATAAAATAACTAAATCACTAAAACAAATCAAACCCTAACATGTATACTCCTGTAAATAAATAAATATTTTAAATTTATGAAGGAAAGTTCCATCATATCAAACTCAAAAGGTATGTACAAAATTTATACCAATTGATTGTCCAAGCTAGGAGGTAAGAGTGGAAGAAGATTAGGACATTTATAAGTTGAGTTTAAACCAAGAGCCAAAAGATATAGAAGAGGTGAATGAGAAGCTACCAATCTATGGAAGAGCCAATGCAATAAGCACAAGAGATAAGTGTAGTAGAGTCTTGAGGGAGAAAGGATCATCCCACAAGCTTCAAGAACACTATAGAGAGTAATGTGAATCACCAATAATTGCTATAGAGAATTACGGCATCTCCTATCATAATGAAGGCTATTGTGCCAAGCAAGAAATAAGAGAGGTTCAAAGAGTTAGCCAAAATTTGAGTGATGATCTAGTGGGAAGATCAGAGAAATCATGTAGGATAAAATGAATTTATAGGATAAAATTCTTGAGGTAAAGGACATACATCTCAACTCTCATCTACCAAATAGCCTAAAACTAGCCATTTCTAGCTGTTTGGGCCCAAACAGGTGACTTTTGCACATGTTCTACCTAGGATATGTATTTTATGAAGGAAACATGTGGCCTAGGCCATAGGTTTCCTTCCTTAGATGTGACCTAGGTCCAAACTCCACCTAGGGTGATCAACAAGTTCCTAAAAGGGCCTTGAGGGGTCCTTAGAGAGCACGTATAGCATGCAAAAGAGACGAGATGGACTAAAGATGTGTAGGAGATGAGGATATGATGTGGTACAGGTCTAAGAAAATGGAAAATATCTCCAAGTGGGATAAATAGGGTCATTAGTCTACACATGATATAATGTTTAATCATAGGGAGGAATAGAGTCACAAGAAGTATGATTACATATACCCTCGAGGTACAAGCAGTTAGTGTTCAAATGAACAAAGAGTGTTGTATAGTACCTAGAAGCCACACAAATAAAGGGGAAGTAAGAGCTAAAAATATAAAATGAAACACTACTTACACTTATTAGATAAGGATGGCTACAAAATAATTTGATATCATGATCTATGGGTGAAAGTACAAATGTTACGTAATCCAAAATCTAACTCTAGCTCCAACTCTAGCTCTAGCTCCAACTCCTACAAAGAAGGGACACAAGTGATATCAAATCAAATCATACTATCTAAAATGGCATTCTCTAAGACATCAACCTTAGTGTTTTCCCTATAAGGTATATGGGTGAACTAGATGTCTTCAAAGAAGGAGAGTAAATCATGTTCCACCTCAAAGATGGGGAGAAACTAAAAACTAAAAATAGACAAGACATTAGTGAGTTAAGACATGGCTAAGAGTGAGTCATATAATAACTACACATAACAAGTGCCTAACTCATGGGCATCATTCAATGTACCAATGATTATGTGATACTTGATGGCATTATTCATCTCACTAGTAAAGAAGAAACCAACTACAACAAGCTCATGTCCCTATGCATCATCAATAACCTAGGCCACAGTTTTTAGTCCTAGGTTGCCTCAACTATTTCCATTATGTGAATCACCACTGAGAGGTGCACCATGATGGGGGTCAAGGATGCAAGACTAATAACTTCCAAAAGGAAATCTCAAAATGAGGTGGTGTAATTGAGTTTCATGAGGGAAAAAATAATCAAACCAAGCCACAACCATAGTGGTTGACCAATATCAGCTATAGTAAGAGGAAAAAAGGGAAAGTGGGGGGGAAGTTTGGAGAAAATGAAGACCAGCTAGTACGACCAGAGTAACTCTTGAACCACTATAGATAGATAATAACCTTACCTATAACCATGATGAAAAAGAGAGAGAGGGAGCTAGAATGGATCAAATATAAAAAATTAGAGAAACAAATAACTAAAAAAAGTACAACAAATAACTTTTATCCCTAGGTGCTTACAAAATGGGACACATGCTTGGGACATTAATGGGGACCCAAAAGGGATCCAAGGGACCAAAATAGGGCTAGATTATGCCTAAAGAATCCTAAGATTAAAAATTATGATTGACAATGCATTTAGAACATTTCAAAACCCTTAAAATAGAGGTTTGCAATTTGGAATGAAAAAATAGGTAAAATACCCAAATAAGGGCCCATAAGGTGTATCTAGTAAGGAGTACATGAGCCTAATGGCCAGAGGACCTGGGGGTCTAAGATTTTAGAATGGTCCTAAAAACACCCAAAGAGGCCTCAAAGAGAGAAAAATACCCTATCAATATGATTAGAATGGTCCAAAACCTTTAACATGAAGATTGTGTGGTTTCAGGAGTAATAATAAGATGAAATAGAATTCCAAAGAGTGAAAAAAACAAGCCTTTGGCCCAGGACATAGCCTAATTGGGAAAACCTATGACCTATACCACTACCAATCCATGAGTTCATGGCCTGACCCACTTCTAGGCCACAAGGTCATGGTATGGTCCACTACTAGGTTTTGACTTAGCTCAAAAACCCATGGCCTAGGCTAGAAAGAGCCAAAAATAGGCCTGGGGAGCTTGGAAGGGGCTCAAAACTTGCCAAAAAAGGGAAGGAAAGGAAAAGGGGAAAGAACAAAATAATGTTTATGAGCTTGTCAAAACATGGTTTTCTTATTCCACTACATGCATAATTGATTCAGGGTCATGTTTCTCTCTCATGTAGATACAAGGAGGAGTCAAAGTGCTAGAGGTAAGAAAGACAGCTCAGCTAGTAGAGCTAATGCCACTATGTGAGGGTTAATCATACGAGAGTGTCTCAATGCCTACCAAATTGAGAGGCAATAAGGGGTGGTAGGAGGCCCATGTTAAATGAAGACTAGCCAGGGAAAGCTAGATCAAGTCATAAGTAGCCATAATCACTAACCCATACCACCTATAGGCACTACAAAAAAGGAGAGAGGGAGTCGGTAGAGGGATGGATACCAATAAGTAGTAGCCTAACCAACTAAAAGAAATAAAAGACTTTGATTCTATCCAAAGTTGCATCTGAGGAAGAATTCACAAGCTAGATGGCTATGGAGACCCATAAAGTTTGAGGATGGATGCCATCAGAGGGGCAATCCACTACATGAGGGCCAAGGGAGGGTGTTCTATTAAGCTTTGAGTCTCACCAAATCACCATAGGCCAAAGCTCAGGCCTTTCCCTGAGGTTAGGCCACCAATTCACCCTAACCAAAGGCTTTCCCCTAAGGTAGGACACTATTTATCCTACAAAGAGGATAAAATATAGGTAAAAAGTGGGAAGAAAGATATAGAGCATTTGTATCCTTAAGTTCACTAGTCATGACCTAAAACATAAGAGTTTTAGATGTGGGGTATTTATTGGTAAACAAGTCCTGTAAACCCAAACAAGTAAAAAGATGGTGATGCATGTGATGCATAGACATGAGATTCTTGTAAGCTCTCCTCTCATTGATTAGGTTTTGTGTTATACCATGGATGAAATAGCACTCAATATCAAACTCAGTGACTCTAACAATCTCCATAGGAAATGCATTGAGAGATATGATACTCTGATGGGAGAATTGAGATGAGAGGGAAAGCTCAATGTTTAGGGTGTAATATCCCTTCAGATACCAAAATAAAAACTCTGAATTTCTTATCTGTATTTTTGCAAGAATATCTTCAAATAGATAAAAAATCACTGTATAATCTCTTATTTATTTTCTCATGTGCTTACAATAGAGGTCCTCTGTCAAGTATACAAAAAACATTGAAAGTATAGCCTTAATAGCCTGAATATTCTGCAAACTGGGAAAGAAATATGGATCTGGTATGTCTCAGCCTGCTGTGTCAAAAACATAGTCGCCGACGTTGGTTATACTGCCATCGTCGGTCGACTGGAGTTGTTAACCTGCCGATGTTAGTGGTATGTCTACTGATGTTGGTCGCTGTAGGTCTCTGTCTGCCGATGTTGGTGTCTAATCTTTCTGTTGATGCGTACGGATTTTCACGGATCTATACGAACTTCGTACGGCCACCGATATAGCACAACCTGTATGCTTGAACCTGATCTGAAGAACTATGGGTTAATACAAAAGATCTATATCTATATAATTCTTGAATCAAACCCCAAAAATAAAGAAATACCTGTAAACCCTTGTGATAGCTTCTGTGTGAAGTTATCTCTCAAACTTGTAAACACCTATGATAACTTTTGTATGAAGTTATCTCTCAATTTGGCAATAGATCAGCTGATCTCTCACAACCTCTAAATCGCACAAAATGAAGAGTTGACATTCTTCAATGCAAATGGAATCCTGGAACCCTTGGCTCAGTCTTCACAGAAGAATTTCTTAACAAGAATCAATATCAATAATCAATCATAATACAAACTCTCTCCCATGAGAAACCCTTATACCCTCTAAAGGTGTGCTTGCTAAAATTAGATTTCCTTAAATTAGACTTAGGGCTTCTTAAATTAGAACTAGGGTCTTAAAATTAGACCAAAATATTAATAATTAATAATTAATTAATATTAATTAAAATTAGACCAAATAATTAATATTTGATTAAATAAATCAAATATTAATATCTCCCTTAATTCATGTCTGAACGAGCCCGAACGAAAGCCAAGCCCAGCTCCATCAATACCCTCTATCCATCCCATTAGCCTACGAGGGTCGCATAATAGGCTAATCATCCACTCAAAAAGATGTCAACTAGAAGGGGACATGATAGTCCACCCCTCCTAAAATTGCTTATCCTCAAGCAATCTCAACTCTGGATGCTGTAAAATATCCTCGCTTTCCCATGTCGCATCCTCCACTGGCAAATCTCTCCACTTTACCAAATATTCCTTGATAATCCTCCTACGCAACTGTCTCTCTCTATATTCCAGAATGGACCCAGGTACTAAAATCAACTTTCCCTCATCAACTAAGGGAGGTAAAACTATAGAAGGTATCACACGATGTCCTAACGCCTTTTTGAGGCATGATACATGAAACACATTGTGTACCTTGCTCTTTGTCAGAAGCTCTAGCCAATAAGCCATCTCTCCAACACATCTCAAGATCCTGAAAGGACCGTAGTAACGTGGCTTAAGCTTCTCTACCCCACTCTTCTTAAGAGTAGACTGACGGTAAGGCTGCATCATAAGATAGACCATGTCACCCACATCAAAAGATCTCTCGGTCCTCCACTGATCTACATACTTCTTCTGTTGATTCTGTGCCTTAGCAATATTTTCCTTGAGAATCTTCATAGTATCCTGACTCTCCTGCAATAAGTCTCCAGCACTCGACACTCTACTATCGCTCAGTAGCATATCTAGAAAACTTAGTGCCTCATACCTGTATAATGCCATAAAAGGAGACATCTGAATGGTCATGTGGAAAGTCATGTTATAGCAATACTCACACAAATGAATCCACTTGACCCAAGCTTTTTGCTGCCCTGCAATGTAGTTCCTGAGGTAGCCCTCCACCCATTTATTCACTATTTCTGTCTATCTGTCAGTCTGTGGGTGGTAATTGGTGCTCGATGTAAGCTCAGTCCCACAGAGTCTAAACACCTCCTACCAGAAGTGACTCAAGAACCGACTATCTATGTCGCTCACTATGCTCTGAGGCAATCCATGCAGTCAGAATACCTCTCAGAAGAAAACCTCTGCCACCTGTGTAGCTGTGTATGTGGTGGTAATCGAAAAGAAGTGGGCATACTTTGTTAACCGATCCACGACTACATATATGCAATCTCATCCTTGGGCTTTAGGCAAGCCCATAATGAAATCCATCGACAAGCACTCCCACTTCCTGTTCGGAATTGGAAGTGGCTGCAATAATCCTACTAGGTACGTGTTCTTCTATTTATTTTACTAACAAACAGGGCACTCATGCACATATTGAAGAACATCTGCCTTGAGTCCTTTCCATGTAAATCTCTCCCTGATTTGTCTATAGGTCTTGAAATACTCGGGATGTCATGCAGTAGGTACATCATGAAAGGCTCACATGAGAATGTTCTTTACCACTGATCCTGGAATCAAATAAACCCTGTTCTTGTAAATGATCAAGTCATTCACAAGATTATATCTGGTGTCAACCGTCGATCCCTCAATAATGTTGGATGCCCATGTATCCTTGGCATACTCTGCCACAATAATATGTCGCCAATCCTCTGTAATGTGGACCATAGTACTCAAATACGGCCTGCGTGAAAGAGCATCGACCACTACATTCTGGGTGCCCTTGATGAAAGAGATGTCAAAGTCATATGCCTGTAATTTTCTCACCCACTTCTGTTGATGATCATTGAGGTCTCGCTGCCCCAAGAAATGTCTCAAACTGTTGTGGTCAGTTTTGATGCAAAATGTGCTGCCCACAAGATATTGCCTAAATTTTGCCAAGGCATGCATGATAGCAAGCATCTCCTTATCATAAATGATGTACAACCTCTCTAGTCCCCTGAGCTTACAGCTCTCATATACTATGGGGTGCTTGTCCTGCATAAGCACCGCTCCAATGCCCTCGCCTGAAGCATCGCACTGAAGCTCGAAAGGCTTTGAAAAATCAGGTAGTGCCAAAACTGGGCACGTAGTCATCAACTCCTTAAACCTTTCAAAACACTCCTGTGCTTCAGGTGTCCAACAAAAAGCACCCTTTTTCTTCAAATCTATCATAGGAGCTACATGTCATGAATAACCATTCATGAACGTACGATAAAATCCACACAAACCTAGAAATCCCCGTAGCTATGTAAGGTTTGCCAGAATAGGCCAGTCTATGATAGCGCGGATCTTCTCAAGATTCATCCACACTCCCCCTGCACTAATAATATGACCCAATTATAACAATTCGATCATCCCCAAATCACATTTGGACTCCTTGGCATACAAGGATTCCCTCTCCAAGATGCTTAGTACGGTCTCCAGATGAGCCAAATGTTCCTGCCAAGTCCTACTGTATATAAGAATGTCATCAAAAAAAACAAGTACAAACCTCCTCAGCAGTGAATGGAATACTCTATTCATGGTGGACTAAAATGTTTCTGGTGCATTAGTGAGCCCAAATGGCATCACTATAAACTCATAGTGTCCACAATGGCAACAAAAAGCTGTCTTCTCCACGTCCTGCTCACGGACCCTGATCTGATGATACCCTGACCTTAAATCTATCTTCGTGAAGTAATGTGCACCATGGAGCTCATCAATAAGCTCATTAATACGAGGTATAGGATACCTGTTCTTAATGGTTCTCTTATTCAGGGCTCTGTAGTCAATGCACATGCGTAGGGTGCCATCCTTCTTCTTCACCAGAACAACTGAAGAAGCAAACGGTGATTTGCTAGGCTGAATGTGACCCATAGCCAGTAACTCCTTAATTGTTTTCTTGATCTCATCCTTCAACCACTTAAGATGTTGATAAGGAGTAATCATAATGGGCTTAGCACCCTCCTCAAGCTAAATAATGTGCTCAATGCCCCTGTCTCGAGGTCTCCCTAGTGGAATGTCACTAAATACCTTATCATGCTTGACTCTCAACTGTTGAATGTCAGGATGATACTCGGTCTTCTACTGTCCCTCCTGCATTGGTGCCAATGTGCACTCGACAGCCCACTCTACCATGTCATGTCGCATGAGCCTCTCCATCCGATGTAAAGAAATAGTTTTGATGTTGCCATCTCGTATTGCCTTAAGGATGTGAGTCTTCCCATCAACATCAAAACGGATCTCCATATCCTTAAGACTAAGAGTGACTACCTCAAGGGAATGAAGCCACTTCATGCCCAAAACCAAATCTATATCCCCCATGTTGACCACATAATAATTAGCCTTGAACTCATAGTTGTTCAAGCGCAATGGCAGATCTCTGATCATCCGCTCACACCTGAGGGTGTAACCATCAGCTACCTTAACTCTAATGCCCTCAAACTCTTCTGTGGTGAGTCCACGCTTCTCCACAAATCTAGTATCAATAAAATTATGTGTGGCTCCCGTGTCAAGAAGGGTAATGACCCTCTGTCCTGCCAAAACTCCACGGAGTCTGAATGACCCCTTGTGTTGGATGCTAGATAGGCGTGTCTCCTAAATCTAAAGCTCTGACTCTACCTCTACCCTAGGCTCTAAAGCCTCAGCCTTTGGCTCCTCAGAACAATCATGCTGTTCAAAATCTTCTGATTCCTCATCCTCATAATAAGCCCACATTACCTGATTTGCCTTGCCCTTAGGCCTCAAGGGGCAATCGTGATTGGCATCATATGGACCTTTGCAGTAGAAACAAAGCTTCTTCCTACGTAGATCATTAATAGCCTCTCTATCCAAAGGTGGTGCTACTGGGTTAACCTTTGGTTCATTATTAACACCTGATTTATCTATGTTGAAACTCGGTCTTTCTCTATTCCTGTTGAATCCCTTACTATCCCTAGATGAAGAAGTACCTCTAGAGTTAAATTTACTTGATGGGGCTACCATCTCCATACTACGCGCCTTCTTCATAGCTTCCTGTAATGAAGGGGGATCAATGCCTTTGATCTAAGCTCTCAATGGTTCTATCAATCCCTCCATGAAGAGTACTACAAGTCACCTCTCTGAAATGTTAGGAACCATAACTAATAACTTCTGTAAGTCACCAATGTAAGACTCTAGACTACCACTTTGGCGCAACTATGCCAACTCTTGGAAATAGGACTCTGGATCCCTCCTGTCAAAATGCTCTACCAGCCTATCCATAAACTCCTGATAAGATGTGATCTGATCATGATGGAGTGTCACCATCCCATGATGCCACCAATCGTGAGCTACTCCCTCAAGATGTAGTGTCACATATCTGATAGCATCTTCCTTAGCCATCGAACGCAATGTGAGAAAAGTGTCTAACTTACTAATCCAAGCCTGTGCTATGACTTTACCACTACCGTCAAACATTGTGAGTGTGAGCCTACTCATAGCATGCTTTAGATCATTGTTCTGGTGTCTAGGTCTCCTGTCTTGTCTAACCGATCTATAGTGCTCTCTCCTCAGATTAACAAAATGATCAAAGGACTTCCTCTCATGATAATGAGGAGGTAATAAGTCCCACTCATCATTTGCAGCCATGTAGACATCTATAAATTGGGAATCCTCTGCCTCCTCTTCTGCTGGAACTTTTGGTTCCTCTTGAACAAACGTAGGACATGTATGTCTATCTGCTATTCTAGAGTGGGCCTGCTGTGGTCTCTGATTAACCGTAGCACTCCTGTCATCTCTTTGTTCCCCATTCTGTCTAATAGGTGTATTCATCCTCTCTATCATAGTAGTGAATCTCTGTATTGTCTGATTCATCTATTTTTGGCCTATCATCATAGCACGGTGGAATTCTCTGGTGTCCTGATCAACATCATACCTGTGGCCCCTAGGTGGGCTACCCTCACGTCTATCACTCATGATGCTCGGTAGCTGATATAACACTTGGGTACCTTCAAGCAAGGCTCTACTACGTGTGTTGTACTTGTGTGGTCCCAACTCTAGTGGTTGCATAAGATTGTCAAACCCTCAGGATGGCAAGATTTAGCTTTGATACCACTGTAATATCCTTTCAGATACCAAAATAAAAATTCTGAATTGCTTATCTATATTTTTGCAAGAATATCTTCAAATAGATAAATAAATCACTATATAATCTCTTATTTATTTGCTCATATGCTTACAATAGAGGTCCTCTATCAAGTATACAAAAAACATTGAAAGTATGGCCTTAATAGCCTGAATATTCCATAAACTGGGAAAGAAATTTGGATCTGGTATGTCTCAGCCTGTTGTGTCAAAAACACAGTCGCCGACGTCGGTTATACTGCCGTCGTCAGCCGACTGGAGTCATTAACCTGTTGACGTTGGTGGTATGTCTGCCGATGTCGATCGCTGTAGGTCTTTGTCTGTCGATGTCAGTGTCTGATCTTTCTATTGGTGCGTATGAATTTTCACGGATCTGTACGAACTTCATACGGCTGCCGATATAGCACAACCTGTATGCTTGAACCTGATTTAAAGAACTATGGGCTAATACAAAAGATCTATATCTGTATAATTCTTGAATCAAACCCCAAAAATAAAGAAATACCTATAAACCCTTGTGATATCTTCTGTGTGAAGTTATCTCTCAAAATTGTAAACACCTATGATGACTTTTTTATGAAGTTATCTCTCAATTTGGTAATAGATCGGTTGATCTCTCACAACCTCTGAATCGCACACAATGAAGAGTTGACGTTCTTCAATGCAAATGGAATCCTAGAACCCTTGGCTCAGTCTTCATAGAAGAATTTCTTAACAAGAATCAATATCAATAATCAATCATAATGCAAACTCTCTCCCATGAGAAACCCTTATACCTTCCAAAGGTGTGCTTGCTAAAATTAGATTTCCTTAGATTAGACTTAGGGCTTCTTAAATTAGAACTACAGTCTTAAAATTAGACCAAAATATTAATAATTAATAATTAATTAATATTAATTAAAATTAGACCAAATAATTAATATTTGATTAAATAAATCAAATATTAATATCTCCCTTAATTCATGTCCGAACGAGCTCGAACGAAAGCCAAGCCCAGCTCCATCAAGACCCTCTATCCATCCCATTAGCCTATGAGGGTCGCATAATAGGCTAATCATCCACTCGAAAAGATGTCAACTGGAAGGGGACATGACATAGGGAGACATCTTGAAAGAGATCTTTAAGAAGGGAAGAGCTAACCTAGAGATGTGAGGAAAGAGAGGGAGTTGACAGATGCATGCTAGACTCCAAAGGAGTGAGCATTACTTGATACTTAGTTGGATCACAATTTTCATCCTTGAGAAAGTGAGACTTAAAAAAGGAGGTCATGTGGGATTGCATAGATACCCATGAGGAGATAGCCAAAACCTCACATGAGGGCTTTGTCTTTATGTATTGCAATGCCCAGAGATCTAGATCAACCTCCATGGTATTAACCTCACCTTCATTCAGTAATAAGACCATGTGGAATGTGTTTGATGTGATGGCATACATGGCATTGGTCTAAGGATGCCTAAGAATCATGTTGTATGAAATATCAAGGCCAAACACACAAAACTCGATGCTAACTACCTTAGGGCCAAACTTGACCTAGAGCTTCACATTTCCCACTGACATAATTATGTCATTGTTGAAACTGTAGACACCAAAATAGTGTCAACCCCCCCTTGGTCCCTTTCTAACTTCAACATGCCTAACCTATACTTTATTAATTTAAAATACTTATTTTAAATTAATAATCCCCCCTAGACACCTCACCTTGGATTCCTAGCTCTTAGGCCATTTATCACCCTATGACTAATCATAATTACCTAAGACCTAATTTTAACTCTCCAACTAATTCTCACACCTATTAAACCTGCCTTTGGACCGTTTAACAACGACAACCAAACTTGGCAGATGGAAGAACGAGCAAAAGGCTAAAAATAGCCTTTTTCCCATTCTCTAGCCACCGACGTCGATCAACCATCGGCCAACGTCGGTGGCATCACCGACGTCAGTTGCTTAAAACTAAATTTTGACCTTGACTGCAGCCAGAATGCGAATTCTCTTACTCCCAGGATTGAAATTCTCTTGCTCCTAGACTCTTTGCAAGCATCAACATTCTACAATCACTCTCCAAGCTAAGAAAATCAGTAGAATTCACTCCACACCAGATTGAAACGTTGCATGAGGTTTCCTACATCAGCCATAATAGAAACAAGTCTTCTACACTTTTGGTTCTCCACCAAGAGCTAAGTATTCTTCAAGTTTATATTTCATTATTTTTAGAATGCATTAGTGATTAGTCCATTGAATATTCTTGAGTATTGTTGATAGACAACCCGACTTTCTTCCCGGGGCCTTCCTCTCATTCTTATTCTCTTTCCACCCCTGTCCTCTACCTTAGCCCTTTCCCAGACCATATTCACTATCTTGCAATCCTCCACAAACCATTAAACAGACCCAGACTCCTTCCAGACCCCTCTATCGACCATAAACCCATCCAAAACCTATCCAAGGCCATTGCCCTGACTGACATCGACCATTGCCCCTACTGACATCGATAGACTAACTGACATCGGCAACCTTGACCAACCAACGTTTGTAGAACTACCAACTTCAGTGACTGTGGGAGACTTACAGTAGAATACAGGTACGCATTGTCTACTTTCTATTTCTTAGTCTTTCATTATTTCTCTTTATCAGGCATTCTTTTTATCAACTAATGGACTGTCATCCCTCAAAGAAGTCTTTGCACTTCTGGGGCCGAGCTTTGCTTGGTAGTCCACCATATATCTATCTAACATTTTTATGTTTAAGTCTTATTCTCTCTACAAGTGTCATCCTCCACAGCCAAAGAGGAGCTCCTTCAACGTCTAGATACGGTGCACAGCTTCATCTAGGTATCTTCTAACCCCTGACCATTTAACTTCAATTTCTCATTTCTTCTAAATGTAAAAAGCAAAAACAAGTAGAAACATTCTGGCACACCTGGTGGGACCTTGGAGTTTTCCTTGCGTTATTTTCTTCTAAAACAAACTTTCATATAGGTGCATTAGGAAATTTTATCTTCTTGCATCCTTCTTCTATCTCTTTATCTCGAAAAGAAATCATAAGCACAAGTTAAAAAGAACCTCTTTCTTTTTCTTCTTGTCATTTCTTTCTTGCATCTTAGAGTAGTGAAATTCATACTCTTAACCTTTTCCTCACTTGTTTGCATCTGAACAAAACATTTCAATTTGGGCTAAAATATATTGCATCTCTTTCCTGCTTGAATGCATTTTTAGCTGATCTAGTAATTAAAAGTACATTATGAATAAATCGTAGTGCACATATGTTACACTACCAGACCACAAGCACATCAAATTAAACATCTAAACATACCTGAGACAAGGCCCGACTAGGATTTCATCACCTAGCGGGTACCTTACCCTTCTTGGTAATCCTACTTGGACTTCACTACCAAGGGGAGAACCCACTCTGTTCTTTGGTAGAGTATAAACTCTAGGGGAAGTATATATTGGCTAAGCAACCCAACTTGTCTCTGGGCTCGTGAAGTGAGGGGAGCAAGCTCCTAGCACCAGGCCACGTATGGAACCTAATATAGATTTTGAGCACCAAAACATAACCCAAAACCAACCTTAGACTACCTCTTTTAGGACCCGTTCTAAAAGCCCAAAATTCCCAAACACACTCTTCTAAGGCATAAGCCAACACGACTCTAAAATTTATTCTTAGGAATTTAACATTTAGGGTTTGCTTGCCTTCATCTACTTTTCTATTTTTATCTAGTTTTTTGAGCTGGTGAGGTCACATTCTGAGATCTAAAAACAACTCAGACTTTCTTCTTTCTTCCAAAAACTTTCAGTTTGTTGAGTTTTTGGAAATACACAGTAACCGACATCGGTTTTTCCACCGACGTCGGCAACTATCTTCACCGACATTGATTATCTAACCGACCTCGGCAACTTACTTAACCGACATCAATTTTTCTACCGATGTCGATCACTGTCAAAAAATCTTTCTTCTCAAATAGCAAGCTAAAAACCTGACCTTTTTGTTGTTAAAAACACATTCTAGTTTTTTTAGGCTGAAACATACAGTTTTTAGAACCTGAATCTATTTTGCCTTGGATGGTTTTGACACGTAGTCAAACCAAAACTCTTGTTGACCACGCAAGGCAACAACCACTCCCGCCTTCACCTTCTATATCAAGTCCCCAAATGGAGTATAATTCAAAAATTGAGCATACTCCTATCCAACCAACCCCAACTCAACCCCCTATTGTTATTGAAGGGGACCAAGACTTTGAAAGGTTCCTTGACCTCAACATCAAGGCTCTTCAGCACTATCTCACGAGAAGTCAAATGTGAGATCCTTTAGGCAACCTAATTTATGGGATGCCAACTTTCTTAGTTGAAACGGTAATCATATCAACAGCTTCCGTAACCCAACCCATGGTCACCTAGGTCATTGCCTCAACTAACTACCTGACCATGACCAATCTTCAAAGTGTGGCCTCTCCTTCTATTTTTGGACTTACCTCCATTGGGGTTTCTGTACCCCCTCAACCATAAACCATTCAACAAATTTCTACACCATTCCAAAACTTAATTATCTCCATCCCACCCACTCTTGTACCCATAAATACAAGAGTGACCACCCATCCTTTTACCAGTGTCACCACTATTCAACCACCTTTGGCTGCATCTAGTCAAGTTGTGCCCTCTAACTTCATGGCACAACCCCCTTTGGCCTCAACATCAGTCCTTATGACAAACTACCAATATGTTGCACCTATACAAACACAACCAAGTACATCATACGCCCCTCCTAATGCCTTCCAGGTACCTTACAACCTAGGGGGTGCCCCACCTACCAATCTGTCAGCCGATCTAATAAAGATGCTGATGGATAAGATGTCCAACCTCGAGACATCCATTTTTGGTTCAAGCAATGTTCTTTCATATAAACAAATCTGCAACAAACCCATTCACCCTTCAGTGCCTATTAGACCATATCCTAACTAGTGGGAAATCCCCAAATTTACTTGATTTCAGAGTAAAGAGGACCCACAGCAACATCTATGAGCGTTTAGACATGCTTGTTACCTCATAGCGCACGATGATGCGTTATTACTTTACACATTTCCCATGTCACTTTCTGGTGTTGTCCTTGACTGGTATAGCTCTATTACCAGTCATTATCTCTTTTCCTTTACTCAACTCACCCAACTATTTCTCGACCACTTCTCAATCAACGTCACTAAGAAGGTCTCCATTATGGACCTCTATTCTATTAAATAATTTGATGATGAATCAATAGCTGACTTCATCTCCTGTTGGAGAGGTTTGATTAACCAACTCTCCTTTTCATTACCTCAAACTGAGCTCATTGAGCTCTTTTCAAGAGCATGTGCCAAGCACATCTCATCCACTTTGTGGGTTCAAACATTTCGCACATTTGACAAAGCTTTCACCATGGCCAGAAAGCTTGAACTCTGCACAGTCGAAGAGGACAAGGTCAAATTGCATAGTAAAAATACCAACGCAAATGATCCTTCTTCATCCAAACATTCTTTTTCCCTGTCCAAGTCTAAGGGATCAGCAAATGCTGTGGTCCTTAGGCCATCATCTTCAACAACAACCAACCCATCTCAACCTTCCACATCAGAATATATCACAAGACAATTCCAACAACAGCATGTACAACGTCAATATACTCCAATAGGAGAATCATACGCTTTCGTGTTGGATAAACTCGTCAAGTAGGGGGTCCTCAATCTCCCTCAAATCTGACCACCCCAATTTGACCCTTCAAAAGCTATCCCTGCATGGTATAGGGAAACTAACTTTTGTAATTATCATCGTGTCAAAGGTCATGACATAGACAATTGCAAAACCTTCAGAAACATTATTCAAGACATGCTAGACAAGCGGATCTTGTTTTGGATAACCCAAATGCACCGGCTAACCAAAACATGGATGTCTTTAGACAACCATTTCCTAATCATCCCCCTAGTCAGCATAACATTTAGACCATGGCTGATGAACTTCATGAGCACAATATACATACGGTCAACACGGTCTTCCCTGTCATTCCTAACCAACCTCTCCCATAGTCTGAAGAGGTTAGTCAACCTATTTGTCCACCACATGTAGAAGAGCCTTCTTCTCCTATTTGTCCACCACAGGTAGAAGAGCCTTCTTCTCCTATTTGTCCACCACAGGTAGAAGAGTCTTCTCCTCCTATTTGTCCACCATAGGTAGAAGAGGTCATTATCCCTCTACTTCGACCTTTAGAGGAGTCTTCCCCTCTTATTTGTCCTCCACCAATGGGGGATAGTCCTCCATCAACCCCCCTTTCACACATAGGAGAGTCTACTTTGAACTCTCCCATGTTAGAAGACGCTTTGACGACTCCAATGCCGGTAGCCTCAGCTTCATCCTTCTTATCATCATCAGGGGATCATACTTTTCCCGCTCCTCAACCACACGAGAAAGCCATGACCATCCCTGTGCTCTATCCAACTGAAGAGCCATAGTCTCTAATATCTTCTCTGTCGAGAGAGGAACTAACCACCTCACCCACTTCGACCAAAGAAGATCCGGTGAAGGTAGATTTGAACCTTGCCTCACACAATAGTAGTCCTCACATTAAACCAAAGAAGGCTACTAAACCACATTGGAGAACTTCTCTCCCACCTTCATCATTGCCCTCTATTTTGGGCCCACACCCATCCACCTTAATAGGAGTTCTTCCTACTCCAACACCTCACAGAGGTAAACCACCTCCATTACTCCCTCCACCCATCAAACATATATTTCCTCCAAAACATCCAACACCTCTCACAACAAAATTTCCATCTACGCATGTGGTCCCACCACCAAATAAAAATATGGTACGAAACATTCCTCCAACAACTCCTAAACAAGAGTTGTCAACCCCTACTACAACAAAATATGCAGACCCATTAGCGGGTTCTTATGCTTTGGTGTTATGACAATTGTTGTAGTCTTCTCACATCAATCTCCCACCTCTTAAACCATACCAACCTCTCAGATCAAAACCATCTTGGTTCGACGACACTAAAATTTGTGCGTATCATCGCACACCTGGGCATGACACTGAGCATTGTTGTGCTCTTAAGGTTGTCATCCACCAACACCTAAAAAAGGGCACCCTTCTCATTAAGGACCCCTTTGACAAACTACTAACATCATCCCATGCCTCCTAAACCTCTTCACCTTCACACTCATTGACTCTCGGATCAAAACCATCTTGGTTCGATGACAGTAAATTTTGTGCGTATCATCGCACACTTGGACATGACACTGAGTGTTCTTGCACTCTTAAAGTTATCATGTGCCAACACCTAAAAAAGGACACCCTTTTCATTAAGGATCCTCTTGACCACCCTTTCAACAAACCATCGACACCATCCCATGCCTCTCAAACATCCTCACATAAATCGGGATCCCCATACAAGACCATGGTCCCTCTACCACCTTCACCCCCTTTATTCAAAATCAACACTATCAATGTGGCCAACAGGTCACAAACCATGAAGGATAAAGGAAAAGAGAAGGTTTCTATTCCTTGGACTTACCCATTTGTCAAGCCTCCTCAACCATCACAACCCAAGATTTCAATCTTGGGCACATCTCGACCAACTTTTTTGAAACCAATTCATGACTCCATGGTGAAACAACTTCACCAAACCCCTATGAAGATATCTTTGTATGACCTAATACAAAGCTCTCCACAACATCATCAGACCTTGATCAGAGCTTTATAGGTAGTGGAGGTCCAACCCAAAGACCCTCAACCACTAGCTGCCTTAATCCAATCATTACCCACCATTGCCTCTGTCACCATCAGTAATTCTGAGATTCTAGACAACAACTTGGAAGATCAAGATCTCACCCTCTTAAACTAAGCCTATCAGGCAAAATGCTTCATAAAATGCATCCTTGCATCACACTCCTTGTCAAAAAGGAGCTTCATCATCTTCTCTCCATCTCATTTATCCAACTCATTGATTATCCACAATGGGTGACAAACAAAATCCCTATCACAAAAACAACAGGGGGAATTCAAATTTATACTGACTATCACGACCTCAACCAAGCATTGACCAAACATCAACCAACCAAGCATTGACCAAACATCAACCAACCAAGAATCGACCAAACATCAACCAACTTCTTAATCATCTTTAACAACGTGACCAATATGGAAAGAAGCAAACGGGCCAAGTTTACTCCTAATTGGCTTGGACCTTACATAACACACAAACATAGATCAGGGACTTATTGTCTGTCTTCTTTTGAAGGCCAGCTAGCACTTGAGCCCCTTTATGCCTTACATCTTCGACCATTTTATTGTTAATCAAGTAATCACTCACTTGATGTTTAATTTGAGCTCATCCCTTGAGCAATCCCTGTCATCCTCACTCCTATTTTCTTTCAACACTTTTTCCCTGCAAACATTAGACAACCCTTTTGTCAAGCATGAATGCTTTGTTCTACTAAAAGGGAAACCATTAAACCTCTATAGGCTAGTCCATGACTAAAACTTCAGTCCACAAAGCATATAAAACTGAGATGCCTATTCAAAAGTCATAAAACTATAAATGTAGACTGCTCCCTCAAAGGATAGTTGCATAATTGCCATAATTGATAGACTGTTCCCTTGAAGGATAGCTATCCAAAGACATCAAACCATACAAAAGCAGAATATAGACCAATCCCTCGAAGGATGGCTATGCCTAAATCTTGCTACAAATAGCACACTCTGAGAAGCTTCCCGCATCGATCAGCTTCACATATGACCACAAAACGAAACAACATTCCCACGTAGACTTCCCGCATCGATCAGTCTACCCAAAAAAAAAATTAAGTCATGGACTTGCCTATAGTCATTCTCAGGGTCACCTATAAAAGGGGCAAAGTTATCCCTGCTAAAAAGGGTTACGCTATCCTCACATCTGACATCATCAAACCTATCACCCCAACATACTCAAGGGATTTTGAGCTCACTTAATTTCAAGTGATTTGAATACTTCTCTAACACCAACCAATCATCTACGACATAATGCATGAACAGGGATTTTTTTTGCAAAAACCTTATCTATGCCATCATTATTGTCCTTGTCAATGAAAGAGTAATGCGCCTTTCACTTCTTATACATCTTCGTCACATACAACCAAATGATTTTCTAACCAAACCAAACCAAACCAACCAAACCTTTTTCAGACCACTCACATTATCATAGCCTATTCACACTAGTTTCTACGAAAACCAATACACATGGAAACTATCGACCACACAAATTATGTCAAGCATAAACCATTACTTGCTGAAGCATAAACATACTCATTTCATTTTTAGCATACACCATCACAAATATGGAAAATTGCTAGGGATGAAAACCCATACAACCAATGTTACAGAATACACCATCACCTAATATGGAAAAGGCTATAACATCATCATACACTCACATAACCAATGTTACAGAATACACCATCACATAATATGGAAAAGGATGTAACATCATCATACATTCATCATTTCAAGCATGTACCATCAAACATATGGGAAGTGCTAAACCATTAACATGACCAAACCAATTAACATCTATAACCAACCCTCTTCCTCCCTTTTAGGGAGAACTACATTAGCCTGAGGCCCTTCAAACAGGGGCTATGTAGGTAGCACTCAGTTGACATGGGGTCTTCTGAGGTTAGCTCAGCCATTCCTTCGTCCATCCATCTAATGGACCAACTATCTATACCAACCCAAAATCATGACCAAACAATCAGCCCTGACACTGAAAGAAGTCACCTTAGACTTCTCATGGGGCACATTGGAGATCACATACATCTCCCTAACCAAAACACACAACTCTTGAGATCACTTATGTCTCAACCCAACTCAACCAATGACCTTGGGGATCACAACTATCTCCTCAGACCATGACCACTTTTGAGACAACTATGCCTTGGTTGTTTTGATTGCATATGCTACCTCACGAATAGTTAGCAAATTATCCATGACCCTCACAAGTATCGGATCACGCTCTAGTTGATCCCCACTACTTGTGACATTTTTGTGTTTTCCAGGAGCACTTCCTGAGCCCGGGATACTTGGAACATGACAACTATTGGAGCTATAGCTTGGATCATTTAACCCAATCAGCTACGACTAAGTGTTGGGGCCCAGTTATTTCAATTTTAGCACTCCTCGACCTTTGACTGTGACAATTTGACCTACCTATCATGTGAAGTGGTATGCATGCAATCTCAACTCTTGTAGTGTTCACACTCAACCTTCACCATACCCATCTACTATCTATCAAATCAGCACTCGATATCAGGTTACCTTCCCTCGACTCTCGCTTTGAGGGGGAATACCTCATCCCACATCTGGGGCAACTTACTCCTATTTTTGTCTTACAGTTCATCAGAACAACCAATAGGACAAAAACTACCTCATCCCACATCTGGGGCAACCAACTCCTATTTTTATCTTGCAGTTCATTAGAACAACCAACAGGACAAAAATGACCTTATCCCATACCTAGGGCAACTTACTCCTATTTTTGTCTTGCAGTTCGTCAAGAATAACCAACAAGACAAAAAGGGGCAAATGTAGACACCAAAATAGTGTCAACCCCCACTTGGTCCCTTTCTAACTTCAACATGCCTAACCTATACTTTATTAATTTAAAATACTTATTTTAAATCAATAATCCCCTAGACACCTCACCTTGGATTCCTAGCTCTTAGGCCATTTATCACCCTATGACTAATCATAATTACCTAAGACCTAATTTTAACTCTCCCACTAATTCTCACACCTATTAAACCCACCTTTGGACCATTTAGCAATGACAACCAAACTTGGCAAATGGAAGAATAGGCAAAAGGCTAAAAATAGCCTTTTTCCCATTCTCTAGCCACCGACGTCAGTCAACCATCGGCCGACGTTGGCAGCATCGCCGATGTCGGTTGCTTAAAACTAAATTTTGACCTCAACTACAGCTAGAATGCGAATTCTCTTGCTCCCAGGATCAGAATTCTCTTGCTCCTCGACTCTTTGTAGGCATCAGCATTCTATCATCACTCTCTAGGCTAAGAAACTCTGTAGAATTCACTCCACACTAGATTGAAACATTGCATGAGGTCTCCTACATCAGTCATAATGGAAACAAGTCTTCTACACTTCTGGTTCTCCACCAAGAGCTAAGTATTCATCCAGTTTATATTTTAGTATTTTTAGAATGCATTGGTGATTAGTCCATTGAATATTCTTGAGTACTATTGATAGATAACCTGACTTTCTTCTTAGGGCCTTCCTCTCATTCTTATTCTCTTTCCACCCCTATCCTCTACCTTAGCCCTTTCCCAGACCATATTCACTATCCTGCAATCCTTCACAAACCATTAAACAAACCCAAACTCCTTCCAGACCCCTCTGTCGACCATTAACCCATCCAAAACCCATACAAGGCCATTGCCCTGACCGACATCGACCATTGCCCCTACCGACGTTGGCAGACTAACCGACATTGGTAACCTTGACCAACCAACGTCGGCAGAACAAATGATGTTGGTGACTATGGGAGACTTATAATAGAATATAGGTATGTGTTGTCTACTTTCTATTTCTTAGTCTTTCATTATTTCTCTTTATCTGACATTCTTTTTATCAACTAGTGGACTGTCATCCCTCAAGGAAGTCTTTGCACTTTTGGGGCCGAGCTTTGCTTGGTAGTCCACCATATATCTATCTAACATTTTTATGTTTAAGTCTTATTCTATCTACATGTGTCATCCTCCATAGCCAAAGAGGAGCTCCTTCAACGTGTGGATACGATGCGCAGCTTCATCTGGGTATCTTCTAACCCCTGACCATTTAACTTCAGTTTCTTATTTCTTCTTAATGTAAAAAGCGAAAATGAGTAGAAATAGAAACCAATATAGTTATGGAGAAAATCATAAAGATTATTCCAATTGATCCCAATCTCATTAAACACATGTAGGGGCATGATATTTAATGTATCTCATTCATCAATGATACATCACTTAGTGTAGTAGTCATCAATGGAGGTCTCAATATGGAGAGAGAACCAATCCCTCTTTATAAGAACCAAAGCATCTGGTAAAGAGGTAGGGTTGAAATATAATATGAGAGAATGAGGGTGCTCAGATGCATTAGATTTCAACAAAACTTCAACATCATCCTAAAGTGGACCCTCATGAGATCGACCAATCTTGTCAAAGATGAGGCCCCTTTGCTTAGGGAAAAGGTGAAGAAGGTCCCAAATTGAGAACCCATTTTATAGCCTTTGTGACTCCTTTATGATGAAGTATGGGCACTATCTATCCTAGGGAGGGATGTTACACTGAAAGTCAAATCTAACTTTGGGGTTCCTTTTCCTCATGGGCTAGATGGGAGGCCCAACACCACTAGACTCTCTAATAGGGTCAGTGGCCTGACCAGAGTGTGTGTTGACAAATCACTTGTACCTAATAGAGGATATGCCATTATAAGTAATGACCTTGTTACTCTTATTCTTGGCTTTCCCTCTCAGGTCATCCTGGGAAGAGGATTCAAAAGAGACGGAAGAGTATGAAGGATAATGAGGGGCCTTGGCCTTTGATTTCTTATTTTTCTTCTTCTTATCCTTATTTTGGTTAGGTAGAGGCTCCTTAAACACATTTAACTTATGGTTGGGCTCTGGAAGAGGAGAACTCTAAGATGGAGGTGAGTCTCACACACTAAACTTTTGGGTAGCATAATTGGCATCATCATGTCCCCTCATTCAATGGTAATTTCAAAACTTTGTGGGGTCATAAGGAAGCACCATCTATTATTTTTCTATGCTTGATTTGGAATCCTTATTTTTATTTGTCTTATTTCTCAAATAATTCACCTCATGTCTATCCTTCTTGTCCTTCTTCTAAGAATGAGAATTAGTAACACCATCATTAGTCACATTATGGTTACGATCACATGAAGAGGATGAATTTTGGGAAGGTATGGGCTCCATGCCTATATGCACCTCAAATACTTTAATTTTTAAATACTCATTAACAACTTCATCATATGTGGTGGGTTCAAACTTGAGAACCTCAAGGTGAACCTCCTGTCTCAATGCTCACATGAACATATCATAAAGTTGGTCAGTCAAGAACCTTGTTCTACATGTATGAATGGTTGAATGCCATTTGTGCACAAAATCAAAGTTTGATTCACCCTTGGCCTACACCATGGAGGTGAGTGACTATATGTTGAGGTTAAAGGGTCTATAGATGTTGAAGTATTAGAGGAAAGCATCCAAAAGGAGCTATAAACTAGAGAGAGAATATAGAGGTATATTTTGATACCAAATAAGAGCTTTAGCTCATAGAAAATGAGTGAAGAGATTCAACATCATGCCTTCATCCTATTCCCAATTCATACATGCTATCATCAATGTCATAATATACTCTATGGACTAGAGTCCCAAGTCCTATTTAACTTAAATAGTTGAGGAATAGGAGTTGGAAAGTGAGTAACACATACCCAAGGGGCTAGAGGATTTTAATAGGCATCCTCATAGGCATAATTGATAGTAGGATGACAATGAGCTCCAAGAGGGGGCTAATGATGTTGACTATGCCCATAGACATCATCATAACCATGATCATATATTGGATGATGATCATGGTGTAAATCATCTCTACCATGGGCTGGGGAATGATCATGAGATGGATAATTTTCCTCATGAGGATGATGGGAAGACATGGAATACTCATGGAAGTGGTCATGATGACCAAATTCCACATGGTGATGATCATGTGCCAATAGATGCAAGTAAACTAGTGGACATTGATGCTCCTTATAGGCATTCCATGAATCTCTAGTCCATAGGTGATGATCAAAATTATCATGCTCATTAAAAACTCTAAAGGAAGAGCTAGGAGGATGGGAGGACTGCCCATGATGGGGATACCTCATCGAGTTGGAATAATTATGACTGACAACATGTATATGAGGGTTTTATTACTATAAAGTCTCCTACCAAGAGAGAGGTGGGGAAATTGTATAAGAATTGGTTGAGGCACTCAAAACTGAGTAAGTGCAAGACCTATCTCTAGAGGAATCACATCAATAACTCTTAGGGGAGAATGATGCACTTCATTCACCTAAAGGTATCTACATCAATCATAAATGATTTCACATAGCTCATTAGGTCCCATTCATGCAAGGGGGTCCACATCACCTTGAATGAGTGAATGAGACATGACATGAGGTTGAGTTGAAACATCCTTACATGAACGAAGCTTAGACTGGTGAAAAGGAGACTGATTCCATTGGTTATAAATATACCAATCTTATTCCCTTTGGAATGAGAGAAGGTCTACACCACAATGCTAGGTTGAGAGAACCTCCTAGATCCTACAGTGTCTATAACATTTTATTTTAGTCATGACTTGTTGATGAGTGAGCTCAGAGATGAGACCCTAAATCCAATGGAACTGGCATCCCAAGGGTGGGAGATTGACCATTGATGCAATGAAGTGAGATAAACATAAAAGACAATTGAAAAGGTAGACTGATGGAGAACCAATAGGGAGAATGACATAAAACCAAAGTAGGAGAAAATAACCAAGGTAAGAGCCAAAAAACAACTAAAAATAAAGCCTAATAGCTAACAGAGGGGAGTTAGATAAGAGAGTTTTAAATGGGATAGAACTAGTGTTAGATCATATGTCGTGTCTCATTTAGAATTCTAGAATGTATCTCTAAGAATATAAATAGAACCATTAGTGTTTAGTATGGGGTATATAGGGTACTAAAACAAACCACTAAGAGGATAAAAGGCGTAGGGCTTCTATGGGCTACAAGAGATCTATAGTGGCTATTAAATTTTTTACCTTGCACCAAGATATAGATAGACTTTTAAACCAAGTTAGGTCTAGTATGATCAAGTGCATAAAGGATGCAAGTATCTCTAGCGGATCCAACCATAGTAAAGTAAGTAGCTAAGAATAGACTATTGATTATACACGAGTTGTAGAAATAAAAATACCATGTAAAGAGATCTAAAAAATGAAATGTAAATATAGAAGATAACGTACTTTCAGGCCAAATGAAAGATGTTTTAATCAATAAAGATGATTTCAATCAAGGGTTCAAGAGCATGCCTAGTCTAGGTTTGATCTATCTTTCACTTTCAACACTATTATTTTCTAACAATATAATGTTCTAGTTGAGCAAGAGAGAGAGAGAGAGAGAGAGAGAGAGAGAGAGAGAGAGAGAGATTGTTTAAGAAACTTTTATAGATCATTTTGAGCATGTAGAATCCTACTATGTAATGAAAATGTTTCCAATGCAAGCATAACATTTAATGGTAAATATGTCAAGAAATGAAGATATCTTGTAACCATATATGAATGCATAAACTTTAGAAACTATTCTAAATAATGCATAAAACAAATAAATCACTAAAACAAATCAAACCCTAGCATGTATACTACTACAAATAAATAAAGAGTTTCACTTTATGAATCAAATTTCCCTCATATCAAACTCAAAAGAGATGTGAAAACTTTCTACCAATTGATTATCGAAGCTAAGAGGAAAGAGAGGAAGAAGATCATGATGCATGTAAGCTGATTCCAGACCAAGAGCCAAAAGTTGTGGAAGAGGTGAAGGAGAAGCTACCAATATGTGGAAGAGATAACACAAGGAACACAAGATACTAGAGCAATGGATTCTTGAAGGATAAAGAATCAACCCACAAGCTTTAGGAACATTTTAGAGATCAATGTGAATCACCAAGAATAGTTGTTGAGAAATAGGGCATCCTCTGTCATAATGAAAGCTATTATGCCAAGCAAGAACCAAGAGAGGTTCAAGGTGAAACCCAAGCTTTGAGTGTGATGATCAATTGGGAAGATCATAGCAAGAATGTAGGAGAGAGTGAATGTAGAGGCTCAAATGAATGAGGCAAATAACATATATCTCAACCCTCCTCCACAAAATAGCCAAAAACTAGCCATTCCTAGCTGTTTGTGCTGAAATAGGGAACTTTTTCATGTGTTCTATCTAGTTTATGGCTTAGTCTATGGGTTTCCTTCCTAAGCTATGGTCTAGGTTAAAATGCCACCAAGGGTGGCCAATGACTTCCTAAAAGGGCCTTGTGGGGTCCCTAGAGAGCCCATCTAGCATGTAAAAGAGCTGAAATGGACTAGGGATGTGTAGGGGATGTCTATATGATGTGAGAAAGGTCCAAAAAAGTGTCAAATGTCTCCAAGTGAGATAACTAGGGTTGGTATTTTTCACATGAACTAATGTATAATCATAGGGAGGAGTAGGGTCATTGGAAGTATGATTATAAATTTATTATGCATTTCTACCATCCATAATAACATCTTGAAATAATTCCTTGGCCAATATCAAGTTATAAATGATATAATCCCAAAGAAATTATAATCTTTGGCTAGACATTTAGCCCTAATACAATAGTTGACATTCAGCCAAAGTAATATGTCATCCCTTGGTCCTCTCCATAATAATCCATTATATATTGAAGTTGTCATCCTGCAATATAAATTAAAAAGTATCCTCATAGACATTGGATCAAGCCTACATATTATATCTCTAAATCTCATCAAACATCTTGGATATACAATAGCTAATCTTTAGGTATAAATGATCACTATCAAGGCCTATGACAATGAAGAGCAAGAATCACAAGGTACCATAATCTTACCAATTATCATTGGGCTCTTGACCCATGATACACCTTGCCATGTGTTAAACATTGACCTATCATATAGCTTACTTCTGGGAAGACCTTAGATACATGAAATTCATGTATACCCTTCAACTTTGCACCAATGTCTCAAGTTCTCTCATTCAGGTATGGAGGTCACAATCAATGGAGATTTGTAGCCTTACGAACATTATAAACATTTAGAGGCCGAGTATGAAATTTATAACTATCACTTTAGCCTTGATCTGGTTCTCAAAAAGGATAAAGGAAAATAAATACGTTTTGATTTATCATAGTCTAATTGAATTAACCTAGATACCCTTGATTCATCTTCCCATATGCCATGTCCTAAAATATCTAATCATTTTACCATCATTACCAAAAGACTAAGAAAATATTTGACCCATGATACATTTCACATTATCAAGCTTCTACAGAACCCCAAGTCTTTTGTAAGACCTAAATCTAAGCCACCTTACATGAAATGGAAACAAAAGGGAAAGAAATATTTCATAGACTAGCTCCTATCATTTTCACATCGACCATTGGCCAAGAAAAATACCCATTTATAGATGATGAATCATGGTTATACAATGACAACTTGGTCTATTAAAAAAATGCCAAGTATTCTATTCATATTCAGATCATGAAAAAACATGCCTATCAAAGAGAAGGTCTTAGGCCAAATTAACAAGGGAGACTTGAGCCAATATCCATCACTTGGTACAAATGAACCTATGGTCTTAGATTTAAACTACCTAGGAGTGACACCACTCATCTTATTCATGTTTTGATGCTAATTACTAGTGATGAAAATTTCAAAAACAAAGTAAAGTCTAATCGTAACATTTATAAAGACCTAGCCAATACCAATCTATTTGACACTCATGTCATTTGTACCCTTAGACAAGTTATTCAACACAATCCACTTATTTTATATCACCCTCAACCTATAGAATAGGACCAATAAGAATCCATAATACCTTTAGATGAGTTTGAGAATAATGAGGCCTTTTGTGATTTTTTAGGCTTAAGAGACAATGTTCTGTTGGGAGACCATAAACAAGGGTTCTCAATCAAACTTGATCCTACAACCCATTTTTTAAAATGGGTGAACACCTTTAGCCACAAAAAATTAAATAAAACTTTGAGTTACCAAAGTGAAAACCTATTTGAGGTGCTTTCAGAGCAAGGTAAAAGTAAAGAGAAAGGATAGTCTTTTGGTGAAAACCTATTTTAGGCACCATTAGGTGGGGGTTTTTAAACTTTTTCAAATACAGGTCAGGAGACCACCAATGAAAAACTTTCCTATGGGTTCAAGTTCAGATATGAATAATAAAATGCTTTGGATCAAATCATCTAATAGTTTCTAATAGTGTTTGTAACATGGCCATCCCTTCCATTTGGAGATTCAGATTCATCTTGTTTAGGCAAGCTTGATGAACCAGTCCAAATAGAGGACTTTATAGTTACAGTCCAATTCAAATCATTTCTAACCATCTTGGAGGATAGTTCAACTCTCCTTATAGAAAACACTACAAATGTCAACATCATAACTCTATATGACCTAAAATGGATAAAATTAGGTGCATCCCTCACTAAGGAGGAACATGACATCTTTATATCCCTATTGAGGGAATTTATTGATATATTTGTTTGGGCCTAGTTAAACATGTTAGGTTTGAACCCCACCTTGGTTATACACCACCTTATTGTACATCCTAATGCCAAGCTTGTAAAATAAAAATTGTGCAAAATATGTCCTTGTATTTTTATATTAGTAAAGAAAGAGTTGTAAAAATTCTTAGAAGTGAGTTGTATTCAACTGATCAACTAATCAGAGTGGATCTTGAATGTTGTGATAGTTATTAAGAAGCCATAAGGAATCATAATCTACATTGGTTTTAGAGATATAAACAAACCCTACCTTAAGGATGACTTCCCTTTGCCAAACATTGACATGATTGTTGACTCTATTGCATGATATGAAATGCTTTCACTACTAGATGGATTTTTTAGATACAACCAAATTAGGATTGTACCATAATACCAACATATTATAATGTTGACCACCCTATGGGGAACATTATATTATTATATTATGCTATTTTGTCTATATAATTTTGGGACCACATACCAAAGAGCCATGACCATCATATTTCATGATATGATGCATGACACTATCAAAGACTATGTTGATGACATATTGGGTAAATCAAAAACATGTGTTGATCATCTAGCTACATTGTAAAAAATATTTGAGAGGATTTGTGAATATAAAGTCAAACTTAATCCTATGAAGTGTATTTTTGGTGTCACTTCTGATAAATTGATAGGCTTTATTATCTCTCATTAAGGCATTAAAGTTGATCTTTCCAAAGTACATGTTATTATTGAGTTGTCACCACCTTCCAATTTGAATCAACTTAATAGTTTATAGGGCAATATCCAGTCTATTAGATGTTTCATATCATCATTGGCTAACAAATTCCATCCATTTACACACTTGTTGAAGAAGGGTGTTACATTTCATTAGGATGAAGAATGCTAGAAATATTTTTAGCACTTGAAGGACTATCTTACTAATCCACCTATTTTTTTACCACCTATGCTAGGAAAGCCATTCCTATTGTACTTGTTAGCCATAGATAAGGCCTTGAGGGCACTTCTAGCTCAGCATGATGATAATGGAAAAGTGTATGTTGTGTACTATTGAAGTCATACATTGGTATCGTATGATCATAACTATACACCTATCAAAAAATATTGTTTAGCTATAGTTTTTATAGCCCAAAAACTATGGTACTACATGCTTAATAACAAGATCATGGTTATTTCCGAAGTAGATCCACTCAAGTATCTACCATCCAAGATAGATTTACAAGGTCACATGGCTAAATGGATCATGATTTTAAGCAAGTTTGAAATAGAGTATGTCAACCATAAGTCTATAAAAGGATAGGTCCTTGTAAATAAACTTACTAAAGCACCTTTATTAGATACCAAACCACTAAATTTCTAATTTCCAGATGAGTCCATCATGACCATCATTGAAACACCTCTTGAGGAGCATCACTAGAAGTTTTATTTTGATGGATCATTCACATCACATGGATTAGGGGTAGGCCTATTATTTATTACGCCACAAGGGGATCTTGTCCCTAGATCATTATATATTGGCTTCCCTTATATTAGCAACATGGCTGAACATGAAGCACTCATTACATGGATTCATCAAGCAATACAATGTAATATTCAGCATCTCAAGGTTTATGGTTATTTTTAGTTAATTAGCAATGAGGTTACATACCACTTTTAGACCAAAGATGACAAGTTGGTAACATATAAGTTCATAGTTGATACTCTTAAATAATAGATTATCAACATACAATTTGAACATATACCAAGGGCTAGTAACAGAATATCAAATTTTATGGCCACCATTATCTCTTTGATCCACCACATCGACAAGGTAAAAGAATATCAATTCCTTATTCAAAATCTTCTAATTCTTGTTCATAAATATTTAATCATTGAAATGATCTATGATATTATTGGTCTCAATTCTACATGGTATTCATACCTCTTTACCTACCTACATTGTCATATCATACCACTAGACCTATCGCACAAACTATGAAAGGCCTTTACCCATCAAGATGCATGTTAAACCTTATTTGGCCCAACCCTTTATCACTAAAGAATTGATGGAACTCTATTTCATTATTTAAATTTTATAGAATCAACATTAGCATTACATGAAGTTCATGAAAGAGTATGTTGAGCCCACACAAGTAAGGTAGTCCTAGCCAAAAATCTCCTAGATATCTAGTATTATTGACCAACTATGGATGTAAATGTAGTTACATACATCAAAAGATGTGACAAATGTCAAAGGTATGTTAATCTAATTCATGCCCTGACCAAGACTCTAAAACTAATGCTTACACCATAGCCATTTTCTATATGGGGCCTCAATCTCATTAGAAGGATAAACCCCACCTCTTTTAATATCAATAAACACATCCTCATCACCATCGAATATTTCACTAAGTGGGTTGAAGCTATACCCCTCACTTAAGTGATTAAAAAAAAATTATGAGCTCATCTTTAGACATCTCATCTATTTCTATGGTATCCCCTTTGACATTATATCTGATAATGGTGGATCATTTAAGAACAAAGATATCAAAATGTTATGTATTAGGTATAATATTACTCAACATTTTTATACCACACATTACCCACAAGGTAACATCCAAGCTGAAGCATCCAATAATATCATTGTCATCATCCTCAAAAGTATTGTCAATGCTGCAGGCCATTATTGTCACTTCCAAATCTTTCATGCCTTTTGGGCATATCATAATAATTACCATACCCCAATAAGAGCAAATCCATGTTCATTAATTTATGGCACTAAGGCCATTCTTCCCTTAGAGGTTGAGTTACCTTCTCTGTGCATCTTACTTCAATATATCTTAGATGACTATAGAGTTGGTCATATGCAAGAGCTATAATTACTTGCTAAAAAATGCATGGTCATTTTCAACAACCATCAAACATATCAAAATAGACTTTGTGACCACTATAACTGGTTGGTCAAACATAGAGAGTTTTATTTTAGTAATCTTGTTCTCAAATAAAACCAAAAGAACACCATGGTTGAGAAGAAGAAGGGCAAGTTTAAACTCAACTAGATAGGCCCTGTTGATGATGGAAATTATAACTTCAATGAATCAACCCTTTCACCTATCATGAAGGTCAAGTTGGAATTATAATATTCTACTCATGGGGGTTTTAAAGATTCATCTAAGTTCCTAAAAATACGAGGGGGTTTTAGTATAAATTCTAGGAAATAATCAACTAGTTATCAAGACAACTTATTCCATTATAACAATCATATATCCATTTATCAAAGCATGAATCAATTAAGATAAGAATATATAATCTATTTTATCCAATAGAGAAAACCTATAACTTAGATAGTATCTTGAAGAATAGAAATTTGATTATGTAATATATGTATTCAGATAATATCTTTGTTTCTAACTTGCAATGTTCTCCAAGTTAACTCTAAATAAAATCATAAATAGAAGAGTTAGTTCAAAGAAAAAGAGATAGAGACAAACACATAAGCAAAAGATCAAGAAAAATAAAAACAAACCTACTAAGAAAAAGAATTAAGAAAGGCAAATAACTAATCCTACAGAAAAGAGAGGAACTAGAATAATGTAGCGAACTAAGAAAAAGAATTTGTTCTAAACAAAATAAAAGATAAAACATCAGAATTAACTAGGAAAATACTTCTAAGAATAAAAGAACCTGTAAAAAAATCACAAAAATTAATTTGAACTAGGAAAACAAACTAAACTCAATCTAAAGTAAGAAAGACTATAAAATCCAATTAAGATAATTATTCTAAACAAAGCCAACTAAAGATAAATAAAATTGAAAGATAATATATAATCTAAAAGGAAAACTAATTAAGAAACAACTATAAGCTTAGAAAAACAAAGGAAATTAATCTAAGGATTAAAATAGAACTAAAGCTTATTTAAATTAAATCTAAAATTAAAAAAAAACTAAAGGTACTTAAACTATAAATTAAATACCATATGATTAACTTATAAGATATAATATTATATTAAACTAATAACAAAATTAAATGGATATAGATTTAGATACTTTAAATATATCAAACTATAACAAAACAAAGGAAATAATAACTTGATAAATTCTATAATTATCTAAAATAAAGAAAAAAAAACTAAACTAAACTAAACTAAGAAATAGAGAAGAGAAACAAACTAAACTAATTAAAATAGAAAATAACTAAAGATTATAACTATATCTAAGATAATTAAAATGGATACAAAAACCAGATTTAGAAGAAATCTAAAAGATCTATTTGTATTAAAGTTATAGTAAAATAATTACAAAGATATGTGTCTCAAAAGGAGAGTCATCTTAGCAGAAAAAGATAAATTTCATTGAGAAAACCAACATCCTTTCTTTACAAAACTTTGAATGTAAAATTTGGAATCTAAATAGATTAATGATATGTCATGGAATAGCAAAATGATCATCATAATTTAGGTTGAATACTTAAAATTTGTACATAAGACTATAAATAGCAATCATCAAAAGATATTAAGATTAACAAACTTCAGATAATTAGTAATAGACGATAAATAAAACTAGATATACTTATGTTGCATAAGTGATTACTCAACCATCAAATAAAGTACCATTGGGTCTATCTTTAAAAGATGTACTATCTTAGAGAAGTTACATATAAATAAGGGATAAATAATTGACTTTAAAAAATACTTAAGTCTTCAATACTTGTTTTGATTCTATCTTCAAATGAGTGCTTGATCTCTTCTTATACCTTCAATTTAGTTGTAAAATAAGTTATAACTAACTTTAGGTAGTTATTAGTTAATGTTAACTAATTAAATTTTAACAAAGTTAATTAATTATAAACTAAAATTGGTTAAGGACAGATTAATTAAGACTTAAAAATTCTTAATTTGATCAATATATTAAAAATAATAGACCTGGGGTACTAGCCTTAATGGGTGGGGACCTATTTTAATTAATAATATTATAGAATACATATCAATCATAAAATGTATAAGTCATAAATTGATAAATTTTATTCATATTAAACCATAATACATATTTAATTAACTCAATCATATATAATTCTATCAAACTCCAAAACTGTTGTATTTACCAAAATTTGTCAAAGTTTGAAAATCAACTGAAATATCAATGTATGTCATGTAGGTTCAGTACTAAACAAAAATTATCCTTTGGATGACCAATAGTCATCCAAATCTCACAACACTTCAATCACATGTTTTTTTACCTTAAATACAAACATTGTACTCCATTTTAGTAGCATAAAATGGCAGCAATGTAGTTCCTGAATCAATCGTGTTGTCATCAACCTTAAACTTAATTCTTTTCAGCAATATGATTTCTCTTGGTGCTTCAATTTTAGTTTGACTAACACTCCTATTTTCAGTAGTGTTATTTTCAGTAGTTTGAGGCATAAAGTATATGGTCTTCCTTCTACCAGAATAACCTTGATTCCCCAAATTCAATCTCTCAAACATCAAAAGGGGTTCACTATGGGCATTTGATAGATTCAACATTCTACATTTTCTACCAAGGTTTCCATGAGAAAGGGAAGGTGCATCTAAAGGAATAGCCATATTCATAATATCTTTGGCATGTTTAGTTTCTATTTCAAGCTATGTGCACTAGTTAGTAGGCAAAGGATCATCATTTGGTTCACCTCTAAAATTAGGGGGTTGGATACCCAAATATCAAGGATCATGTTCCAAATGATGAGATGAGCTAGTTTGGGAATGTGTATGGGCTCCAAATCTATAGCTATAGAAACTAAAATAACCTCTATAAGCCCTATTGGTTGATTAATAGGTAGATTACTTAGAATATTCCAAAATTCAAGATCATAGGCATCAAAGTGAATTGATATTCTTGTCCCTCTATGAAACTTACATCCAAAACATCCTACATGAAATCCACCTCTATTAAAACCCCTTCTATAATTTCACTGACTAACACCTCTATTAGAATTTTGTCCCCATCCTCTATCATAATTACTTCCTGTTAGCTAGTCCCACCTAAACATAATTAACAATCTAAAAGATAACAATCAAATGTAAGATTGGATAAAAATAAGTATCCAAAGAGACAAAATTGCAAACTATAATAATTCAACAATTGAAGATAAAACTACATTAGACTATATTTGAATCCAAAATTTTATATTCCCCATAAATTAAACATAATATTTTGATATCAATTTCAAAGTATCAATGAATCTTAATCTTAACATCCATTTCTAAATAAAATTTCAAAACCTCCAAATTGATATTAAACTTTAAATAAAACCTCATGTTCTTCAAATTAGCTTTGCATCCATTCAATAGAATCCACATTTATTTATAGAGATTCATGCCATTATTATTTTCAACACAGTCAACTGATATAATTTAGGTTTTCACATAATGATCTCAATTTCAAACACTCTCAATCACATAGTTTTAAATACCGAAATTAGACTAGATTTTTGGGATGATCACTATTATATCAAATCCATAATAGATAATCAACAAAAAACTAATCATTTTTTGACTTAATGAATGCTGACATCTAGATCATATATACGCATGAGCTTAGTATCATCAATTTTCAAAACATATGCTAACTGAAAAGTGGATTGACATAGGTTTTTATATACATGCATACTTTAGAGATAAATCCTAAGTTTTACTTCATCAAAATTTAATCAATGTTCTATCTTGTAACTTACATATTTATATAAAAAACTAACCCATTCATATAAATATATTTTTGACAACCAAAATTTAACCATATATTAGCTCATGCACTAAAATTTCTCAAAATTTTATGGGACCATATCATCACTGCTTTCAAACCCACTTATATCTTTATCTAGGAGTTTACCAAAGCATTCATCACAAATTATATTACGACAAAACCCTAGGTCTAACATCTTCTTCAAATAGAAGACATTTATATACAAACCTTTTCAATCATATTTCAAAACTAACATGATAGCTTTGTGTATGGTGACAACCGAGAAAAACTTGAAAAACTTCCAATATTTCTTCAAAATTCATGTAAAATTTTCATCATATCAACCCAAAACAAAATGATAGGGAATTAAAACATCTACACAATGGAGGGTTACTCATGCATATGCCATAAACCAGAATCCTTAAAACCTCTAGTGTTAAAACATGATACAAAAATTATCAAAACCCTCAACATATTACATGTAACCAAGCTATGAATCTCTTGATATATTTTATAATCAAATTTGAAAAGAGAAATAGATTCATATTTTAATTGCCTAAAACATGCAAGTGACTCTTCATACTGAGATTGACAAACACGCACCAACATCACACCAAAAGATTATTTAAAATAGTTTTCTAAAAGAGTCATTTGAAAATATACAAAATCTATGCCTTATACTCTAGCATTCAAACAAAACCAAATATTATCATTTATTTATGTCTCAAAATGATCTCAAATTTCCATGTAAAGATCCATATCACTCATGCATAGAAATATAATATCCTTGAAACATCAAAAACCATAAATATAAGTGAATGTAGATAACTTTTGAGTCATTAACTATATAAGAAGAATAAATCTATTTGCATGCAACCAACTAGAAGAGCTTCATAGGCATATCAATGTATTTTCAAACTTTCCAAATAAATGATACTTCTTTCCAAAAGATTGCATGTGTAAAACCATATATATTTTCACACTATAGTATTGACTTTCAACATTTAAATAAACCCATAAATAATTGATAGTAAATTTCAACCATGTAGGAAACAAAGTACTTGAATACTTAACAAAAATCATCACAAAATTTATACATCTGTATGCAAGAGGATTCATTGAAAATGTCAAACCACTATCCATATTCCTCCACAATTAATCAAAGTAAAGTTTAGAGATTTATTTCATGCAAACCAGAAATCCTTTAAAACTTTTTTTCTTCACTCCAAACTTTCATACATCACTAGAATATTTTCAAATAAATACTGATCAAAATTTCCATGGACATACCTAGTATTCTCACTTGAATCCTTTACTAAATATTCTCATTGAATCTCATTCTAAAACTTAGCCACTATCCCACCAGGACTTTTCTCCCACACAGAGCTTACAAACAAATGATCAATAATCAAGAAAAACAAACCTTTTATTTTTCAACATGAGTCTGTAACTAACCAAGTGACATGGTTACTCTTTATTGGTTTGCATTAACTAATTATGTACTTATAAATCTTACTAAGTTACTTATCAGTATTAACAAGTTTATCCAAGACTATCTCTTCATACTATCTCATTAGCCAACTACCAATTTTTGAGGAATAGACCATTTCAATTAATGCCCTTACTACCAAATCTCTAAGTGGTCTCTAAGCATCAAGATTATGATTTAGCATTTAATGCCTATGCCAACTCATATGCTACAATAGATCAAATGTCAATTAACCAAGTTGAATCACATTGAATATGTTTCTCGATCAACCAAAAAAATTCTTCAATACTTAGGTGTTAAGGTAGTCCCATGGAAACTCTATATAATGCAAAATAATATGACCTAGCATTAAAATTATATCATGAATGCTAGGATAGGTCAACTTAGATTTAATCAATTTGAACATGTGTGTAATTCAAATAGATTATTAACATCATTATTTTATTTCATGCATAATCCTAAAGTAGATATACAATTCATAAGTCCATGTCAAATGAAATATGAAGGAATAGTGTATATGTCCTGACATTAAATTCACCAATCTTGAATACTTATTCAAACATCAAGACAATTTAGAATTAGAAAATCCACTAAATAATCATAATAGGAACAATGTTGCAAGATATATGAGATATCAATGAAAATATTGTCTAGACCAACAATAGTGAATGAAGTTAAACCATACATGAAATTTCATATCTCTAAAACATCTTTCAAATATATCAATTTTAGATGCAATGTCTTACAAGATGTCATCTCACCATTATTTATCATGATCCATGAATCAAATCAACTAATGAAGATCAAAACATCACCATAGATCACTAAAAATGACTGAAACCTAAAAATCTATGTATAAACTGAAACTATCAAAAGTGCAATGAATCTGAATTAGTAGAAAAACTGATCATATATATAACTATATATGCATATTTTATTTATTTATCCACCATGCTATTTGAAATCACTCAAAACATAAATAAAACTTATCAAAAAATCATTATAATTTCATAATAAAAATACATCTAAAAATATTATCAATCAATAGGGTCCCCAACACAATTATAGGTTTTAAGATAGAGTCATCTCTATAGAAGTAAGTATATATTTTTAAAACTTTATGGGGGTGTAGAAAACAAGAATAACACTAGAAACCTTACTAGTCAATTTTTTGTAATAAATTTTAGTAGCAACAAATTGCCTATTATAAAATAGATTTTTTCCTTGAAAGTTTGATCTAGTAAAATCATTTCTCAAGTAGCTAAGCGTGAACCCTTTGATAATGGATTCAAGCAAGGGATGGATTGTTTGGCTAGTGTGGCATGAAGAAAGGGAAATGAATAATAAGGAATTTAGGCTACATATATAATCAATTACAAATGCCTTAAGAACAAGATCTGAAAATGAAGTAATACTTTTACAACCAAATATAAGTCAGCCATGTTACTCATTTATTATGAAAAAATGAATTTAAAAGAGCAATTTTTTTTAAATTAATGATACTTACAACACTTTCATAGATTCTTTGCACTCTTCCTTCATAATTTGATATTCCTCATTCCATAATCTTTTATTGATCATTTTGAAAACAAAAAAAATCAAAACAAAGCACAATAAGAAAAGAACTGCAAAACAAAATAATGAAACAAAGGAAAGGAAAAACAAACCAAAAAAAAATAGAAAACAAATCAAAAGAGCAACAAATAGATAACTAATCATGACATAATTTTAAGTGATAGCTTTTTACTAAATAATATAGTTAGTTTCCTTCAAGATATTTAAGATGAAAATCATTATTTCCAAGAACTGTAGCAATTCTATAAAGTCCAAGCCATAATGTATCAAACTTATGATGTTTTCTAGGGTCCTCATGATCTTTGTCCCAATATATAATGAAGTCACCAACATTAAACTTTTTAATAGAAACTTTTTTATCAAAATTTTTTGTTAATTTTTGTTTATCTTTCTCTAATTTAAGTAATGTTGTTGCCTTGGATTCATCAAGAGCTACCAAATCATGCAACCTCTATTCAATTAAATTTGTATCTTCAGCTACATATTGTAAAGCAGTCTTAGCTAAAGAAATTTGAAGTTCTATTGGTAAAGTATCTTCAAACCCATATGTTAACATGAAAAGAGATTAACTAGTTGCTACCTTAACAATAGTCCTATCAACTCATAAGGCTTCAAAAATCTTAAGATTCCAATTCATTTTATCATCACAAACTAATTTTTTCATAATAAAAATTAGATTTTTATTAGTGGACTTAGCTTATCCATTTCTTTGTGAATATTTTTTATATGAATGACTAGAAATAATAGAATATTTTCCTATAAATTCTAAGAACTCATTTGAAATGAATTGAGGCCCATTATCTACAATAATCCTTTAAGTGCTTTGGCCTCATGCCACTTGGTGAAATAATCCATGGATGTCAAAATGTATCTATGACGTACAGATGAAGGTAGATGAATATTTGAAATAAAGTCAATGCCCTATTTAGTAAAAGGTTTTTTTTGAATAATTAGATTTACAAGCATTGCAAGTAGGTTATCCCTCCCAACAGATAGTTAACAAGGCATACAAGAATGAAATAACTTATAAGCATCTTGAAACAAGGTAAGCCAATAATAATCAGCCCTCAAAATCTTATAAGTTATTGTTTTTGTAGCGTAGTGTCCAACATCGTTTCCTTCATGATAACCCCTAAAAACTTTCTGAGTTTGATTATGTGTAAGACATCTTAATAATACACCATCACAATTATGATAAAAGAGAAAATTTTATAGTAAATAAAATTTTAATGCTTTTAGCCTTAAGGAACATCTTTTTTTCTTATTTAATTTGTTAGGGAAAGACTAATTCTAAAAATAATAAACTAAGTCATGATACCAGTCATATTTATCCAATAAACAATCTTATTCATTCATTTCATGATCAAACTTAAAAAATTTAGAAAATTTAGAAGCTTTCAGAGTTTTAAGTGTGGTTTTGCATTTAAATGTTTATCAACTAATAAAACTAGGACAGTCATTTTTGAGACATCTTTTTTAGGTAAGTTCTTTGCTAATTCGTTACCTTTAATAGTTTTAGAAGTTTCAAATTCAAGATCAATTCTTGAATGTGTAAGATCCACTAAGCAATCATTCCTTAAATAGTTGAATATTTTAAAAGATATGAAAAAATAGGTACATTAGATCACATAAAAACCTTGTTTACTAAAATTTAATCAGAGAAAAGACAAGTGAGACAACAAATTTCATAATAAGGGGGTACCTAGTTTTTGCATCTTTTAGGACTTGGCTCATATAACCATTAGGTTTCACTTCATTATTTTCATATTATTGAGTTATTACAGCTCTTATAGCCTTTTTAATAGCATTAACATAGATAATAAATTATTTCTTCAAATCAGGTTTAGCAAGAACAGGAGCACTTGTAATTGCATTTTTGATAGAATTAAAAGCTAATTCAACATTTCCATCTCAAATGTATATTTTATCTTTCTTAAATATTAATTTTGAAGGATTAGATTTATCGAAAAAAATATAAAATGAATTTTCTAACAGAATTAATCTTGCCAAAGAAAGATCTTAAACTTGATTGATCCTTAAGAGGAGGTAGTCCTTTTATAGATTTTACACATTCAGGGTCAATAGAAATACCTTCTTTATAGATTATGTGACCCAAAAAATTTCCCTCAACCACACTGAAAATAGACTTTTTTGGATTTAAATAAATGTCAAACTTTCTACATCTTGTGAATACTTCACGAAGATGATCTAAATGCTTTTTTTTTTTTTTAAAGAATAAATAGTGAGATCATCCAAATAAAATTGAATAACAATGCCTATAAAATCATCAAAATAAACATGCATATCCCTTTTAAAAGTGGTTCCCACATTAATCAAACCAAAAGATATTTTATTGTAATAAAAAGTACATTTATGAGTGGTAAAAGTAGTTTTATGTCTATCATCAAAATTTACAAAGATCTAATTATAACCCAAAAATCCATCTAATAAATACATAATTTTAGATCTTGAAACCTATTTTAAAATCTAATCTATGTTAGGTAGATAAAAATTATCTTTTATACTTGCTTTATTTAAATCTCTTAAGTCAACACAAAGTCTAATATCACCTTTTTTCTTTTTGACTGAAACTAGATTAGCTACCCATTCTGAATATGTTATAAGAAAAATGACACCAACATCAATCATTTTATCTGACTCTTTGTTAATGTTGTCCTATAACAAAGGGTTGATTCTTCATATTTTCTACCTAATAGGTTTGATACTATGATTAATAGGAATTTCATGTTTAATAATACTAGTATCATAACCTTTAAGGTCCTTATATGACCATTCAAAGACATCAATAAACTCTTTAAATAATTTAATTAACTTAACCTTTTCATTTTCAGTCACATGAATTCTTAAATAAACATACTTAAGATCTTATTCAGTGCCTAAATTTATGGGGGTGGTTTCACCTATGATTATTCTTGATTATTCTTTTGTTTTAGATATTTTTGGCTAATCATTAGGTAAAAACATAGATTTTAAGCTTATCAAACTAGTAGGTAATTTTTTAGTACGTATCTATAAATAATCTCCATAATTAAGTACATTGTCATCATGATCAAAGTAATTTCTTTTAATAAATGAATCTATATGTTCATCATAGTTAAATATAGACCAACTATCATTCAAATCAGGAATCTTAGGATGAAAAAGTTCAACTAAAGTAAAATCAATAGTGGGCTCAATTTCACTCAAAGTTAGATTAGAAGCATAAACTATAAGCTTATTAGCTCTTACATTGAATTCTCTAAGAATATGTGTGATATTGAAAGCTTTGAAATGTTCAAATAATGACCAAAAATTTTGTGTATAATGATGTAAATGAGTTTGATTGGTATTATGAATCTTGTGAACTTGTCTTACTACTAAGTCTAAATCTCCAAAAACTTTTAAATATTTAACATTCAATTCTATGGAATTTTTTTAATCCTAAACATAATGCTTCAAATTTTATTGTATTATTAGTGTTTTGAAAATACAATTTGAAAGTATAATTAAATATTTTACCAATAAAATATATGAGACAAACTCAATCAGCACTACCTTATTGAGAGTAAGCCCCATCAAAGTAAAGAGACCATAAAATGTTTCTTTTATATATTTTTCATATTGATTTTCTAGTTCATCTATATTCAACAATTCATAAGTTCTAATACCATTTTCAATGTAATAAATGTTAGATGAAGAAGATGATTCAATTGGGTTACTAAAAAAATCTTGCTTCTTAATAAATGCAATTTAATTATTAATAGGAACCTAAGTTATATCCTTTCTAATAAAAGCATCGGTGGCTTTAGACCAATACCTTCCTTACAACATTGCATAATTAATAGGAATATCTAAAAGTCAAATATTATTCATACATTAATTCTCTCATCTTGCACAATTTTAATAACTATGTTACAAAACTCACCACAAATTTCGTTTTGTATAGCATCAAAACCAGTAAGTTTCCTATTATCTACTTCATAATATATACTCAATTGATCTGCAATACATTTAGGCATGATATTATTTGAAGCACTCATGTCTAAAATAAAATTATGAATTATTTTATTCCTAATCTTAACTATGACATAGAAGGGAGGTATATAATAACCAGGGGGGTTAAAATGTTGAGCATAAATATGTTCAAAATTATTTTCCTCTTCCATACTTACATTAGCTCTTGGATTTTTTACTATTTCATTAATCTTATCTAACTGTCTTGGAAGACTAGCAACCTACAATAGAGAAAATCTAGCTTTAATTGTTGACAAATCATCAATTATGTTATAAGTTTTAGCATCGATTTGTCTAAAATTCTTTGATTTATAATATTGATACTTAGTAATATTATATCTAGTTGCAAAAGGATTATTTTAAATAGCATTATCATTAGAATTATTCACATTATTTTGAGTTGATTTACATTTATCATTTGAAGGAATTTTATCATTTGTTATTTTATTCTTTTGTTGAGGATTAAAATCTTTATTCCTAGTATTTATAGCATAAATATTCTCATTTTCTGAAGGATCATCAAGAGTATTTATGTTATAAGCTAAATCTTTAATTATTTCATCTTTTCTTTAAAGAAGATACTTTTTAAATTTAATAACAACTTGACATTTTATATAATCAAAATTACATGATGTACATGAATTAATCTTGGATCGGATAAGATAGAGCACACCTACACTTTTGATTGGGTATACACTTGTTAAGAGGGAGCATGACTAATATGGGGATCCACTTGACCCGATTAGGGGATCACTTGTATCACTTGTCATAGCATATCATGTTATAAGGGTTCCAAAGCCTACAATCTAACACAATCACACAACAACCATTAAAGAGTCTTATGATTTGATATTTCACTTATGTTAATAAATAAAAGAGTAAAATATTATAATAACAAGAAAATTAAACTAATCTATTGCACTCTAAAGCTTGTGACACAATGTGAGGGGTTAGATGTAAAGCAATCAAATATGTATAGGGAAATTAAAATAAAGTAAGTATGAGTAACACCCTAATAAATAGAATATGAAAAGTAATATTATTTGAGACAACACTTATGCTACTTTTATCTACTAAAAAAGAGGAGAACAAAATAGGAATATACTTACCTAAATGTGAACCTATCATGATTCAATCTCTTCCTTGGCCAATGGGGCTTCAAAATAGGTTGTTGTGGTTCGTAAGGATCACTTTGTTAGGCCAAAGCATCCAAGACCTATCCACAAGACTAGATTCTCTATGATAAGAAATTTAAGCTAAGACTCCTCAAATAGAATGGTGGAAGATCAGATTATGAAGAAGCATGATCAAATAATAAATATTGAATGCATATTCTAATAATGACCAAAATGACCTTGTATATATAGGAGTATCTCACCCTAAAATAATTTGAGAATGTTGGTTGTGCTAGGTTGAATCGATTGATGTAGCATGTTTTTGGGCTAATGCCTAAATTCTGTGCTAGGTTGGTTAGAAGGATAGTAAAACTAAAGATCTGAAGTGACCCTAAACTGCACTAGGTCAACCAGATTAACGTAGTTTGTTAGCCAGGTCAAAAGGGGACTAAGCAAGGAGAAGAAGGATATAAAGAATAAAATACTAGAGGACTGTGCAAGGGAAGAAAAATAGCATAGTGAAATGTTTTAGGAGATGAATGGATTGGAAATAATGTGGTAATAAAGGACAATAATCTTATGAATCACCAAAGGTCTACCCACCCCTTTCTTGGTGCACCCCTTAAGGCATGCACTCAGAGAGATTGAATCACGATGGGTTCCTGCAAGATGTAAAGCATCAGTATTTGATAAAAATTAAAAATATTATGTGTATACATATTCCCCACTCAAATCTCATCATGTGTCACTAAGGTGTAATAGGGGGTGGTGCTTCTAAAAAGAACATAAGGACACATACAACGTTGATTCTAAAAAAATATATAGTATTTTAAAAAGCATAAAATAACTAAATGTAAATGACAGAGAAGTAAACTAACTAAAAATTAAATAAGTAAAAAAGTAAAACTGATGCGTACCTTGACTTACCTTTATCATGAGATGATTGTCAACTATGTTTTTAGTTTAGAGTGTGTAGGTCGCAGAGACTATTTTTTTAAAACCTAGAAATACAAAACTAAGGAGCAAAAATAAACAAACACAAGAAAAGCTAAGATAACTGGTGTTATGTGGATGGGATTTACTTGGTGATTTGCCAAGTTAGGTGATAATTACTATGCAATACCAAATAACCATGTCAAATGAGAGTAAATTAGGTAACCAAAAAGCCAAGGCTACCAAAGATCAAAAAACTAAACAAGTAAATCTCAAGTAAGAAAAGGCAAACTTACCAATTCAAACCATGGATACATGTTTAAACAGGAATGATAAGCAAGATAAATCAATGTTAAAAAGAAAAACAAAATGGTAAAACAACATTTATGAGTGAATAGTAACAATCCAAATCTCACTCAATAATGGAAAAAATGGAATGTATAACATGGAAAAAAATATTGATGAGTGAGTAGTAACAATCCACATCTCACTCAATAATGAAAAAAATGTATGAGCTCAATTGTCTATAATAGCAGGACAATAAAATCATGATAAATGGAAAAAGGAAAGTAAATTAAGTCTAGTAAATGTAAAATGAAGAGAATAATATGATCCAAAGTTGCTCAAACATGTTGTTTTTCATCTAAAGATAGATAAAAATAAAACAAAGTAATTATAGCATATTTTTAGGAAATGAAGAAGGAAATTAAAGAAGAGGGAAAATAGATTTGGAATCACAATTTGGCTATTAAGAGGGGAGATGAAATAGGTGGAGGGGAGAGTGAAAGAAAAAACAAGGTAGAAAAACTCTTTATCGAAGTCAAGACACTCAAATTTGGTTTGTCAAAATAAAAGGACTTTCAAACTTAGGTACTCTAAAGAACTCTTCTTAGCCACATAAGTCGTGGGTCAATAAATAGAGTATATATATCATCCCATGAAGGCTATATACATGAAATGTAAAATTGACCTACCTCCCCATAATGTGTTCCACATTCTTAAGGACCCCATATAGAGTTGTTGGTCTATTACAAAAAATTGGGTACTTATGTGAGAAAGTAGGTAGCACCATAGATTTTTTTAATTCCCCTATTCTAATCTACTATACCATCATACCCCAAAGGGCATAGGCTATATGTGAAGCCAACTCAAAATTCTATTCTATTTTTCCTCCATACATATTTGAAAAACTAAACATGGGTACTAAAGATGACTTACATTTGAAAAGTTGGGACAATGTTGCTAAGAGATATAACATCAAAGAACATAAGGTCTAATATTCTCATAAATCTAGGTGGAATAAAAGTGATTTCTTGACTTTGACCTTGTTTTATCCAATGAGGAAATGAGAGAAAGGGGAAATTAAGAGGAATGACACATGGAACAATTTTAATTGCTTCAAATTGTAATAAATGTGAAAAATGGAAAAAAGGGATACAATGATAGAAAAGGTGTGATTCCTTATCATAAGACTAAGGGAAATGGAGGAAAACATGCTAACATAGATTGTTATGTAAATTCTATCTAGCAAAGGAAGTAAAAGCTAATGTTTAAGGACAATGATCAAGAACATGAAAAGAAAGGTAGTTTTATGAGGAGGGTTGGGTCCTATCCATAGTATTACAAATCAACTCATAAAAGAGAGACCCATGAGGGTGCTAATAAGCAAAAAGTGAGGGAGCTTTTTGACAATGCACCTCACAAGGAAAAACCCAAAAGGTGCCAAAACAACATTGACAAGTAGCAAAAAGAGAGAAAATAAGTAAAAGATGGTAGTTTTGTGAGGGATATCACATCCTATCTATGGTCTTATGAATCAAATCACAAAAAAACTCAAGGGGAACCAAAAAAAAATTGGTACATAGAAGGAGAAATGAAAAATAAGATAATGAAGACTATGGTACATGAAGAAACCAAAAGACCAAAAGGGAGGACTAAACATTTGTGAACAAAAGGGAACTGATGCAAAGGGAAAGATTCATTCTTAAGTAACCTACAAAAATATTTAGATAGATATAGATAGAAATCATGATAAGAAGTAAATGATTAAGCAACATACTTTTTTTGTAATTGAGCATTGGTGGGTTCCTTGAAAACATGGCCTTCATTGGTTTGACGGTGATAAGTACTTAGACCAAAGATGTCTTTAACTAAATATATGCCCCACCAATTTTGGGTTTATTTACCTTCCTTGTCATGGGTTTAATCTAATTTAAGGACAAGAGCACCAACATTAAATGTGTGGACCTTAACATGTTTATTATGTTGTCAAGCAATGTAATCCTTATATTGGTAGTTATGTTGTAAGGCAAAGAGATGGCCTTCATCAAGTAGATCAAGGGCATGAAGGTGAGCCTCACATAATTATTAATCATAAATGATTCCATGAATACATATGAAAAGATAAGTAATCTCAATTTCAATAGGGAGAACTAACTTAGAACCATAGACTAGAGAAAATGGAGTTGCTCCAATGGCAGTACGAATACTAGTCTAATAGGCCTAAAGTGCGGGATAAAGATGAAGATGTTAATATATGTGGGTTTCATGAATTTTATTTTGAATAATTTTATTGATAATTTTGTTAGTGGCCTCAACTTTACCATTTTACTATGGATGATAAGGATTAGAAAACTTGTGATCGATCTTGAATTTGGTGTAAAGTTGTTTAACATGTTTATTTTTAAAATGACCACCATTCAAAAATTATGGTGTGAGGAATGCCAAAATGGTAAATAATTTGGTTAAGAATGAAATTGGAAATGGTAGGATTAGTGGCATTGATAAGGGGCATGGCTTCAACCCAATTGGTAAAGTACTCAGTAGCAATGATAATAGAAGCATGGCCATTTTGGGAGCAATGAAGTTTACCAATGAGATCAAATCCCCATGTGGAAAATGGCCATGGAGATTTGATAGTTTGAAGTTTAGCTAGTGATTAATGAATGAGATCATCATGAAACTAAAAAATATTATACTTTTTAGCATATTTAATAGCATTTTTTTCTAGACTAGGCTAATAGTAACCCATATGTAGGCATTTGCAAGTTGTAGCATGTTTGCTACAATGACCACCACAAATGCCCCCATATGCCTATTTAAGTAAAGGAAGGACCTCATTTTGCATGACACAACAAAGCAAGGTACCTTTGACGTTGTAATACTAAATGATGTTATGTCTAAATATGTACTTGAAAGCTTGTTTATGAAGACATGTCTTTTCATGGGAATCCAAGTCAAGAGGATAAGTTTGATGTTCTAAGAATTGGATGATATCTTGATATCATGGGCATTGTCGGATGGTGATAGTCTTGATGTGGTAGATAAGAAAATCAGGAGGGTGGGTAGATGATGGATATTTGATTATTTATATGATAAAATAAGGATAAAAAAGAACTTGATGTGGATGAAAAAGATAAGCTGAATAGGCAAGAGAATCAACAATGGAATTTTGATCTCTAAGAATAGGCTCAATTGTAAAAGAGACAAAATTCTTGGCAAAAGTGATTGTAATTTGATGATAGGTGATAAGGTTTTCACTTTTACATTGATATGTACCACTAACTTGATGGAAAATGAGTTAAGAATCACCTAAAGCATGAAGATATTGTATGTCTAAATCAAGAGCAACTTTCATACCTAATATAAGAGCTTCATACTCAGCCATATTGTTGGTAACATAAAATATTAAATAAAAAGCTAAGGGAATTATCTTACCAAGAAAAATAGTGAGAATGCAACCTACCTTAGGTCCTTGAAGACATTTAGCACCAACAAAGTTAAGGGTCTAAGTATCCTCATGTAAGTCAACATTAATTTTAGGCTCTTTGATAATTAACTTTGATTTAGTAGTATCGAAGGAAGCAAAATATTCATCAAGTTGATTATGTTCAAGATCAATAGTAAAGCTATAAAAATAATCTTTGAGAGTTATTTCTTGATTAAGACCTTTAATGTAAAGTATATTATCATTTAAAAGTTTATCTAGAAGGGAAGAAGTGGTTGGAATAGGATCTATGATAATTTGGTCAGCTATGACTTTCCCTTTGATAGCTTTTTATGTGATGATACGAAGATTGAATTCCATAATAAATACCATCCACTTACCAATTCTATCTCCTGGAAGAAATGATGAAGGGGGTTAGAATAAATAATGACATAAGTGGTTTGTTAAAGCATGTAGTGATGAAGCTTTTTCAGCTATGAAATAGATAGCAAGACAATCATGCTCAACTTTGGTAAAACATGTTTCATAATTGATGAGGTGTTGGCTAATATAGTACATGGCATACTCCTTGCTTATATCATCCTATTGGGAAAGCATTATCCCTAATGATATGGGTGTGGAAGAATTATAGAGAATAAAAGGCCTATTATTGGAAGGAGGATGAAGTGTAGGTGGATGAAGTAATGACTCTTTCATATTGTCAAATGCTTTTTGACACAAATCCATCTATTTCAAGGTTGTACTTTTCTTGAGAAGGGAATTAATGAAATGAACTTGATAAGCCATCTTAGGAATGAATTATCTAATTGCCCCAAGTTTGCCTAAATAGGTATGAATATTAGGAATAGAATGAGGAATAGGCTTGTTGATAATAGCATTAATCTTGGCTGGAACAAAATCAATACCATGGAGAGATACTAAGAATCATAAAAATTTACTAGATGTAACTCCAAAGACACATTTGAAAGGATTAAGTTAGACTTTATATTTAATGATATGGTCAAAGATGGTGGCAAGATCATAAAGATTATTTATATGGTGTTTATATTTAGAGATAAGATCATCCATATATGTTTCAACAATTTTATTGATGATGTCATGAAAGATATAAGTCATTACAAATTGGTAAGTGACCTTAGCATTTTTGAGACTAAATAATAGGTACCCCATTTTATGGTGAAAATTGTCTTATGTTGGTCCTCAGGAGCTATATGAATCTGATTGTATCTCAAAAATCCATCCATAAGAGATAATATTTCATATCCAGTTGTGGAATTAATAGTGGCATATATTAAAGGCAAAGGAATGTTATCTCTAGTAAAATCAAGATTCAAATTGTGGAAATTAATACAAATATGAATGACCATAGTTACCTTTTTTTAAACAAGAACAATGTTGGAAACCCATTCAAAATAATCCACAGGTTTAATAAATTTAGCATCGAGTAGTTTAATGATTTCCTTATGGCATAAGTTGGTAACTTTGAGAGGAAATTTGCATTGCTTTTGATACACATTTTTGGCATCAGGACAGGTAATGATGTTATGGGATACTATTCTATGGTCAATGTCAAGCATTTATTGTTAAGACCAAGTGAATGCCTCTTGATACTTATAAAAAATAGGTTGAAATTATCATGTTCAAAGGGTCAAAGTTCTTTTGAAATTGTGATCAATCAAAGGCAACGAGGGAGTACCATATTCGATATGAGTTATTTCTTCAACAGGCATGACATTACCATCTTGAAAGTGGTATGGTGCATTGGGTAAGGATTAAATTGGATTAGTTTTGGGATCAATGCTAGCGACAAACTTGTTAAAGTGAGGATTTTTAGTTTTAAAATTTTGAAGTTTATGATGTTGTTAGGGGAGTTGAGGTTCCTGGACATAAATTAACTCAAGAATAGATTTATCACTAAGAAATGTAAGAAGAGGGCCAAAATACTCAATATATATTTCTAGATCTAAAATTTTATAACCATGGTGATCATATTCATAATGTATTTGATGGACATCGGTTGCCTTGGCATCAAGTGTGATTTTAGGAGTGGAAGAAGTAGATGGAGTATAAGAGGTAGATGGAGTGTTGATGGGTTATTTTATAGGATAATTATTAGATACAATGAGAGGATTTGAAGGAGGTAAAGAATATGAAAGTACTTCTAAAGGTTTGTAAGGTGTGATTTGCTCTACCACCCAAGGAGAATTGATAATAAGATGCTTAATAGGAATCACATAACCCTCAGGTTCTAAGTTATTATCTACAAAAATGGTATGCACATCTCAATTGAAATCATGAATTTGGGAAAATGTCTTTTGATAATGTAAGACATCCAATTCTCTAGATTGAGCTTGGGCCATTATATATTTATCATCGTATGTGGGAGAAATTGTGCATGTTTAAGATTTAGGAAGATCTTTAAAATGTGAAATCTCAAGATTACTAAATGTTCAAGGAGACATGGTGAGAGGATCTTGAAATAATTTAGCCACTCCAAAATCATTATAAGTAAAATGATCTTTAGGTAAAGATGGATCTTGAGCATTACACAGAGGGGGGAAAAAGGTAATCTCATCCATGAGAGAAACAGTATGATCCCTTGGTAAAAGAGGAGGAATCCACTCCAAAATATATGGAGGTAATTTGGTTGTGTTGCAAGTATGTTATAATTCATTGGGCTCATCATCATTAGAATATGTAAAAGTGACTTGTAAATTGGGATTCATATTGATGAACTTAGGTAAAGGAGCATTATTAATTTTAAGTATCATGGGAACATGATATCATGAATTAGGATTAGGTAATTGGATACTCCATGGGTTGGGATCAACTTCATGGTTATAACATTTTTTATTATGTATAAATTCAATGCATTGACTATCAAAAGAAGCAATGGCCCTCATTTGATGAGCCTATGGATGACCAAGGAATCTGTTATAAGATAAAATAAGATCAAGAACCATGAGTTTGGTCTGAATGGTCTTAGGACCAATGGTTAAGGGAATACATATACAACCAAGTGGCTTTTGATTAGTCTTATCAAAACCATGACAAGTAATATGGGTTTGTTTAAGATGACCTTTATTATAACCAAGTTGTGTATAATCCATAAAGAGATAACATTAATACCAAAACCCTTGTCAACTAGAAATTTTTGAATAAGGGTGGTATTAATAGCTATTTTTATTAAGAGAGGTAGATCATCAACATGAAAGAATATTTCATCATTAAACATGTCCTCTTCAAGGAATTCAATGGAAGGCTTGGAAGAGGGACACATAGATTTAATAGTATTAATGTTAATTAGTTGACAATAAATAAAAGGTGGTTCTTCATCTAAATAAGATGGATCTTCAATCTCTTGGATTTGTTGCATAAATAATTTATGATGATAAGGTAAAGTGTGAACCAACTCCATAAGATAAATCTTACATGGCATAGAGTTAAGTTCTTCAAAAAAAAATCCAATGAGATTTAGAAGAAGAGACATGAGGTTTAGAAGACAAATTAGACTTTGGAGGAATAGATGTGGTTGGAGGATCAGAAGGAGCAAGTTATTCCTCAAGTGCTTTTGATTCAATATTAACCATGGTAGTATCTTTAAGTAATTGTTCCTCCAAATAAGGTTTCTTAAGCTTAGTAATAGGATCTTTGTGAGCTAGTTTCTGATGATAGTTAACCTCAGCCATATTAACATATTGAGATTTATTAAAGTATTGGTCATAATCAATGTCAATTACACAAACATCCTTGGAAGTTAATTGATTATAGGAAGAAGATTTCTAGTTATTAGAACTATAATATTTGGATTTATCATTTTTTAGAAGCATTAGTGTATTCTTGTTGATGATTTTTTATCATGGTTTCATGGTCTAATGAATCACTACGTATGTAAGAAATATAAAATTTATAAATACCTATACAAGATTTGTGAGAATGCCCAATGTCGACATGAAACCAATAAAATAAAATGGGATCATTCCACTTGGGATGAGCATTAGGATATATAAAAGGTTTAAAGCACAGTAACAATTGTCTCATTTGATGTATCGAAAGAGGTATCTGACATGGTAAAGAAATATCATTTTTCACAACTCCTAGTTTTATTTAAGAAGTGTTACTAGTGATAACATTGGATTTTTGAAAATATCCTTTAATAAGTTTAGAATTATGTTTGAATTACTTCATAAAAAAGTCTTGTCATTTAGGTTGGTCAAGATCTTCATTAAGATTTTGAGGAGTAAAGGTTTGAACTTTATATTGAAGAGTGGGAGTTAAAGTGGTAGTAAAGATTTTGAATAGGTTATCATCAAAAATATTATGATTGGATTTATGAGCTAAGGATTTCTATCTTTTAATAATGTCATGAGTTGATTCATTAGGATATTGTTTAGTATTTATGAAATAGTTAAGACAGTTTTCAATAAGATCATTATGTTGAAACTCTTTAACGAAAGGATTGACCAAATCTTCAAGTTGCCAAATAGAATGTTGGGGTAATTGATTATACCATTCTAATATATCACTGGTGAAAGTTTTGACTAAGAATTTATTAGTATAAAAGGTATTATTTTGGATCCACTATTTTTATAGTTTACTAAAGGCTTTAAGAAATGAAGCAGGGTCTTTAGTCCCATCATATTTGATAGTTGGTGATATGTTACCGATGTCAATAGATACAATGAAGGGGGGTAAAGGCTCATTTGTAATAGTTTGAAGCATCTTTTTATTCATTATTGGTTGAGGAATAACATTACCTAAGGCATCTCTAAGAGGTGGAGGAATGTAGTTAGGATTAGCTTGAGGATGCATGATTAGAGGTTGATTAGCCACATTGATCAAGTGTTGTTGAAGTTGCATCATTCAATTGATATTAGTTTTTTGCATAATTTTCAATTATTGAATCACTTGGGCTAATACTTGGGTTGTATCAAGTTGTAGGTTGGTGTTAGAAGGAGCAGTCCCCGAATTGGTGTTGGGGGGAGGATTATTAGAAGAAGGGTTGTTAGTGGGATTGTTAAGTAAACTTGTGTCAATGACTCCCATAATAATTTGAAGATTTTTAGAGGTTTCTTGGTAGGTGAAAAAAGGATTGGATGCATCAAATTCATATTGAGGTGTTATTTGAACCATGCTTCAATTTGTAGATAGAAGAGAAGAAATTCCCCAAGAGTGATGGTGTTCTTAGGAGGAAAAGAAAGGGAGAAATGAACATCCCATATAGGATCTAAATATATTAAGACCATCCAAAAATATTCTAATAGGAGACCTCATTCTAACCAAAGGGAAATTAAAAAAAATAAAAATTAGAAGAGGTGAATAATTAGGTTGATAAACAAGAAAAGTCAGAAATAGAATTGGGTCAACCAGGTTGACCTAGTGTAAAAATAGGACCTATGATTGTACTAGGTTGACTAGGTCAACCTAGCATAGTGAATAGGGGTAGAAAATAGGGTATGTGATAGTAAAGGGTTGACTAGGTCAACCTAGTATAGTAGATAGGGAAAAATAAAACATTTATGATAGAATGGGAAATAGAATAAGAGAATTTTGCAACTATTCTAGGAAAGTAAATGTTGAAAGTAAATAGATAGTCAATTTAATTAACACTAGCTAGTCCAATCGATGTACATAAATCAAAACCTTGCACCAACATTTCTGAATGCAAGTTTTTACACACATAATTAAGCAAAGAGAAAGTAGACAACTTGGAAAGTAAAGCTAGTTAATTGGTCAACCTATAATATTAATTAGATTATTAAGCATAATTTTAAATGATAGAGAGTTGGTTGTAAGTAAGGTACTAGATATAAATCTATGGATGTTTTTAGGTGATTTTAGGATGAAAGGGATTATAGTGGCAATGATACAAGCTTGGAATTAGGGCCTACCCCCTCACTTCACACACTTTAGTGATAAGGGTGTTGAGTGCTTAGCCATAATATACCATTAACCACTTTTTCTATTTGACCAGAGCATCAAGTTAGCTTCCCCCTTGATGATGAAATCTAATTAGGTTGGCTTGGGTAGTCAAATGTTTAAAATTCATGTTAATTTTATGTGATTTGGATATATGTGTATAAAATAGAAATAGTGAAATTAAGCAAATAATTAAAAAACCTCCTAATTAGACTATGTGAACTATTCTAAGCATGTAAAAAATTGAAAAAAAAGATGTGATTAACATACAAGGTGAATTCCAACTTTGAAACAAGGTATAGTGAAAACGCTATATTCAAAACATATAGAACTAGGTTGATAGGGTTGAGCTAGTACTATTGAAGATAGGCTCTAGAAAACCTACTAGGTTGACCAAGTTGACCTAGTTGTTTCAGATAACACACAAAACATAGAATTGGGTTGACCAGGTTGATTTAGTTGGATGTACAAGGGTAGTTTTAAATATTGCAAACTTGAAAGGAAATTATAAAATAGAAAGAGATAAAGAATAAAAGACTAACCTTGATGGTTAAGAGGTAGAAATGAAGGATATTTTTGATCAAGAACCTTGGAAAAATCTATCAAAATAATATAAATTGGATCAATTTGGTCAACTAAGAAATATAACAACTTGATAAAAATGCACTAAGTCTACTTAGTCGACCTAGTAGGTTGAACTAGATGTTTAAAAATACACTAGGTCAAGTTGGTTGACCTAGTAAGATAATTTGGAAGTCTAAAAAATTGAAACCTATACTGGGTCAAGATGATCAATTAGGTTATATAGGAACTTGTTTTTAAGTGACTAAAAATGTAATAGGTCAACCTAGTCAACTTAGTAGGCTGAACTAGAACTCTAAAAAGTATTGAAAACCTATACTAGGTCAAGTTGATTGATCCAATAGCTTGTTCCTATGCATAGAGAAAAATAATTGGGTCGACAAAATCAAATTAATATGTCAAAATATATGATAGAAATGATGAGAAAAAGAATTAAAATAATTAAAAGAAATGTTACAAGGGTTAGTTTCATGTCAAGTTCACCAAAATGTATGCAATTGAAATTTCATGATTTACATGAATTAATCTTGGATTGGATAAGATAGATCAAACCTACACTTCTGATTGGGTATACACTTGTTAAACGAGAGCATGACAAATATGGGGATCCACTAGACCTGATTAGTGGATCACTTGTATCACTTGTCACAACATATCAAGCTAGGAAGGGTTTCAAAGCCTACAATCTAACATAATTTAACAACCCTAAAAGTGTCCTATGATTTGATATTACACGTATGCTAATAAAAAAAAGAGTAAACTATTCTAATAACAAGAAAAGTAAATTATTCTAGTGCACTCCAAATTTTGTGGCACAATGTGAGGTGTTAGATGTAAAACAATCAAATATGTATAGGGAACTTCAAATAAAGTAAGTATGAATAACACCCTAATACATAGATTATGAAGATTAATATTATTCAATCCAACACTTATGCTACTTCTATCTACTAAAAGAGAGGAGAAAAAAGTTAGAATATACTTACTTGAATGTGAACCTATCATGATTCAATCTCTCCCTTGGCCAATAGGGCTTCACAAGAGGTTGTTGTGGTTCATATGGATCACTATGTTAGGCCAAAGCATCCAAGACCTATCCACAAGACTAGATTCTTCCAAATAATAAACCTAATCTAAGACTCCCCAAGTAGAATGGTAGAAGAGAAGATTATGAAGAAGCATGAGTGAATAATAACTCTTGATTGCATATTCTAATAATGATCAAAATGACCTTGTCTATATAAGAGTATCTCACCTTAAAATCATTTGGGAACGTCTGTTGTGCTAGGTCAACCCAATCAACCTAGCACATTTTCAATCTAATTCATAAAATCTATGTTAGGTCGGATGAAAGGTTAACAAACCTAAAGAGCTAAAGTGACCCTAAAGTGCACTAGGTCAACCAGGTGGACCTAGTTTGTTGGGCAGGTCAAAAGGGGAATAAGCAAGGATAAGAAGGATAGAAAGAAGAAAAGACTAAAGGAATATACTAGGGAGGATAAATATCTTAGTTAAAGGTTTTAGGAGATGAATTTATTGTATATAATGTGGAAATAAGGGACAATAATCCTATGAAGTACCAAATTTATACCCATCCCTTTCTCGGTGCACCCCTTAAGTCATGCACTTAGAGAGATTGAATCATGATGGGTTCTTATAAGATGTAAAGCATCAGTATTTGATAAAAGTTAAAAATATTATGTGTATATAGACATTTTTTAGGATTATGATCAAGTTCACAAACATTGTAATAGTAAGCAATATCACCATCTTTCATGACTTTATATGAAGTAAAAGGTTTATCATTTAGCTACCTTTTAACAATGACCAGATCATTGCCTAACTTTTGTATTGCTTTTAATATCCTTATATTATTTTAGTTTAAGCCTATAATAAACCTATCCTTAAAACATATACACTTAAGCTTCTTTTTGTATTCAATAAAAAATCTTATGGTTTTATTATATTCAGTTATATCTTTATCTTTTAAAGCCATTTTGTATTTCAAAGGTAGATCATTGTAAACATAAATCCTAGACAACTTTTTTGAAGGTCTAAGATCACCTAAGATCTTTTGACGTAGTTTGGTGAATCTGGAAATGAAATGATACATAGTCTCATTAGGATCCAAAGAAATGTTTGAAATATCATTAACTAAATCAAAATATTCCTTGGCCTTATAAACTATAACTCTAACTAGTATTCTACATCTTTCCAATTATCAATAACTTTAGCTGGTAGACTAAAAAATGCTTGATAAGGTTTTCCTTTTAATGTTTGGGTAAAAAATATTAAACAAATATTTTCACTAGTTTTCCCAAGAGTGGCACAAACTAACCTAAAGGATTCTAAGTAATCTTCCCAAATATTATTTAGTAGCACCAAAAACATTTGGTATATTCAATCCCTTAAGAGAAGGTAGCTTACCTAGATAATTTTTGACATTGATTGGATTAGCAAAAATCCATGGTGTTATAAATACTTGATGATCTTCTTGAGCTTCTTCTTCATCTTCAACTTCATTCAGATCTTTTTGTTCTCTATTTTTTTATAATCTTTGAAGTAGATCCTTCAATCTTCGTTCTCATACTAGTGGTTCTCCCACTAGCTAATTTCTCTCTAGTTTATTTTTGGCTAACTATCCCACCAGTTGGTTCCTCACTAAATTATCTACCATTAGAAGCTTTAGTAGTTTCTACCTAATAAGATTGATTATCTCGAGCCTGACTTTCTTGACCTAATTGTATATTTATCAAAATAGTTTTAATAGGCATATTAAAATCATCAAATGGAAATGAATCAAAAATAAAATGAGTTCTAGGCTTAGGATTAGCAACTAAAAATCTATTTATATCCTCTTTAATTCTCCTATTTAAGTTCAAAAAGTCACATTGAGTCTAATTTATAAGATTCAAATACTAATCAATTTTTAATTCATTAATCTCTTCTTTATTTATGACTTCAATAACCTGATGAAGATTTTCATGGTGATTATACTATGCATAATGTATTAGATTTAAAGCAACATTAACTTGATCATCTTCTAAAGCTATTAAAGGTTGAATGATAGGAGGTTTTTGATCTCCAATAACCATTAACAAGAAGAAAACTGTTGGGGATCAACCAACAATATGACTACACTTATGAAAGCAATAAATTGCGGAATTAAATCAGATAGATAAGTAACTAGAATGATAAATAGCAAAGAACAAGAGATACAAGAAACCACCCTGAAAACTTGTATTAAACGCTTTACAGAAGGAATAAAATTGAAGAAACTTCTTTCTTCCACACCTCTCTCAGATGTACAGATCTCCCTCTAGATCTCTTTCCCTCAAGTGCTCTCTCTCTCAAGTACAATCAACTCCAACAACCTGGATTGATTCACCTATACAATTCTGTACTATTCTTCAACATTCACATACAATGAACTACTACAATAAGCTAAAAAGATCTAATTCTAATATAGAATTAGGAAACTTGAGCATGCACTTATAACCAACAGTTAAGCCTCTTGAACAAGGGCTCTAAAAATAGTCTTACTAATAATAGAGACGCGGACTTAAGACTACAACTTAATCTCATCATGCAAACACTCGGTTCTATCCTTGGAAATAGCTCTCTGGATGCACAGGTAACTGACATCGGTTCCTTCCTGCTTGCCTGTGACCGATGTCGACCGATCCCTACCAACGCCGGCATCTCTTTAACTGCTCCTGACCGACGTCGATCGCTCCTGACCGATGCTGATGACTGTGTAAACCTGCAACTTTGGTAATGCGCTCCTTGGTGAAGCTTTTAGGCTCCACACCTTAACAATCTCCCACTTGGAGATAAACAGTTGCACCAGTACCTGTACAGCAACATCTTCTAGCTCTTCCATCTTCAACTCAATCATGAAGACCAACAGAAGTTGAATGAAGATTCAACTTCTCCTTTGTAACCAGATTGGTTAACATATTCGCAGGATTCTTATCTATATGGATCTTCTCCAGCTTCAACTCACCATCCTCCAATACCTATCTTATGAAGTGGTACCTAAGCTGTATGTGCTTTGTTCTTGAATGAAAGGCTAAATTCTTAGCCAAATGAATGGCACTCTGACTATCACTGTATAGTCTACAACTCTCTTGCTCCTTTCCAAGTTCTTCCATGAACCGTGTCATCCATATCATCTCTTTGCTAGCCTCTGTGGCTGCAATATACTCTGCTTCTGTAGTTGACAAGGCAACAACCTTCTGCAACTTTGATATCCAGCTAACCGTCGTTCCACCTACAGTGAAAACATATCCTATGGTGCTCCTCCTGCCATCCAAATCACCTGCCATATCTGAATTTACATAACCATGTAGAGAAGTATCTAAACCTCCATAGCACAAATGCATATTGTTGGTTCCTCTTAGATATCTAAGGATCCACTGAACTGCTTTCCAGTGCTCCTTTCCTGGATTGGCCATATACTTACTTACAACTCCCACTGCTTGGGCAATATCCAGTTTAGTACACACCATTGCATACATTAAACTCCCTACTGCGGAAGAATATGGAACTTTACTCATGTACTCTACCTCATCATGTGAATTAGGACAATGTTCTTTACTCAACTTAAAATTTCCAGCCAAAGGTGTGCTTACCGGTTTTGCATCCTGCATATTGAACCATTTCAACACCTTGTTCACATAATCCTCTTGAGACAAAATCAACCTGTGATTTTTCCTATCTCTCTTAATGCTCATGCCAAGGATTTTCTTTGCTGCTCCCAAATCCTTCATGGAAAATGTTTGAGCTAATTTCACCTTAAGCTCAGAGATATCCTGCATGTGTGATCCTACAACCAGCATATCATCTACATACAACAATAAGATAATATATCTGCCATTATCCAATCTCTTAAAATACACACAATGGTCAGATTGACACCTACTATAGCCATGCTCAATCATAAACCTGTCAAATCTCAAATACCACTGTCTAGGAGCTTGCTTGAGGCTATACAAGCTTTTCTTCAATCTACACACTAACTTCTCCTTACCTTTGACCTCAAATCCTTTTGGTTGTTCCATATATATTTCCTCATCCAAATCTCCATGAAGAAATGATGTCTTAACATCAAGCCACTCAAGATGCAAATCCTCAATAGCATCTAAAGATAGTACAACCCATATAGAAGTCATTTTAACAACAGGAGAAAAAATCTCACCAAAATCAATACCTGGCTTTTGTGCAAATCCTTTCACTACCAACCTAGCCTTATATCTCATCTATCCATTCTCACCTTCCTTCAACCTTTAGGTCCATCTATTCTTTAGTGTCCTCTTACCAGCAGGCAACTCAACCAAATCCCATGTTTGGTTCTCTCTCAAGGACTCCATCTCCTCAACCATGCCATGCTCCCACTGACTCTTGGACTCCACCTGTAATGCTTCTTCAAAACTCTCTGGTTTCCCACCATCAGTTAGCAATAAATAGAATAATGAAGGGGAATATCTAATTGGAGGCTTACTTACCCTTTTTGACCTCTTGATGGGCGTCTGAGACTCATCCACAACACACTGTCTGCCCAAATTCTCTGACAGTGACTGACCTCGGTCACTTCCAGGCCTGTTACTGGCTGACGCCAGTTTTGCCTGACCGACATTGGTGCCTATCCTACCGACATCAATCTCTGTATGACCGACATCAGTTTCTATTTTGTTGACGTCAGTTCCTGACCTGCCGACATCAATCTCTATGTTTTCCTGCAAGTGATTATTTCTTTTTCCTGTGAGCTCATTTTGGACCGTCACCTCGTCCAATTCTCCATTGCTCTGCCCAAATTGATTCATCTTCTTCATTTGATCACTATACATCACTTTTTCATTGAAAACAACATCACGGCTCCTAATTATCTTGTTAGTTCCTAGATTCCAAAATTTGAAACCAAAATCATCTGAGCCATAGCCAATAAATGTGCACCTCATAGACTTAGCATCCAGCTTCTTTCTATTTTCTTTATCAATGTGCACAAAGGCTTCATAACCAAAAACTTTGAGATATGAGAGATCTACCTTTTTACCTATCCATGCCTCTTCTGAAATTCCACCATCCAGAGCTATAGAGGGTCCTCTGTTAATCAGGTACACTGCAGTGTCAACAGCTTCTACCCAAAACTCTAAGGGCAAACCAGCATGCAATATCATACACCTTGCACACTCCATTATTGTTTTGTTCATCCTTTCAGCAATTCCATTCTGCTGAGGTGTCCTTAGAACTATCCTTTGCCTATGAATTCCATGCATATAACAATAATCTCTAAACTTATAGCTACAAAACTCACTGTCAGGAATCTAGAACAACAAACATGCTCTGATACCACTTGTCAGGAATCTAGAACAACAAACATGCTCTGATACCACTCGTTAGGATCTTGCTCCTCAGAAAGAGCATAGTATGATTACCAAATATAAGCAATTGAATATGCGGAAATAACCAAAAACACAAGTAACTAGAATTCACCAATAGCACAGAATATGAGAGACAATACACTATCTTGTATTAACACTATACAGAAAAGAATACATCAAAGAGCCGCCACACTCTTTCACATTATAGAGATTCGCCACACCTCAAGTGTACAATAATTCTTCTCACACACACTCTCCTACACAAAAAATGGTCCCAACAACCAACTCACACACAGAATTGGTGTTCACCTCACCAACCAGTCAGTAATAACCCTGCCGATACACCAAGCACTCTATATCACTTCAAGCTGATCTCTCATGAACCTGCAACCTGCAATTCAAAGACCAAACTTACATGTAGATCCCCAATGAGCTTGCAACAACCTGCAACTCAGATCTTACAACTAGAAGGAACTCTTCCTTTCTATCTCATGCCTTAAACAATACATGCCAATGGGTCTATAAATAGATCCCTAACTCAAACAATAACTTAGACTCTTAATTTAGACAATTATCCTCGTAGCCCAAGACTCTGGCTGGTCTTAACATGCAAACTCATCGTTCACTTAACTAACTGTCCGTGAAACGAACACTTCGGGAACACACAGGCGACCGACGCCGGTCCCTGCTAATCTGGTTCTGCCAAGGTCGGCCGACTTCCTGCCGTCGCCGGTGGCCTTCTGCACTGGTCTCTGCTGACGTCGGTCCTGCTGCCGATGTTGGTTCCTGTAGAACTCAGCAACCATCTGTTCCTCAATTTGCAAAGGTTAAAGCTTTTAGCTCCACAACCTAACACTCACCACCATTGTCAGATCTCAGGCACTTCAATCTTCTGCCTATTTAATTCTCAACCATAGCTTTCCAAATCTAAAAAGTCTCAAATACATCATATTTCTTCTTAATACAATAGATCCATACCTTTCTTGTAGCATCATCTATGAACGAAACATAGTACTGTGATCCTCCAATAGAAGCAACTTGAGCCGGTCCCCACATGTCTGTGTGAACAAGTTGCAACTTATGCCTCTTCTTAGTTGACCCAGTCTTGAGAAAACTCACCCTCTTCTATTTTCCAAACACACAATGCTCACAAAATTCTAGATCTATGCTTTTCAAATCCAAAAGCTTACCTTTAGACTTAAGAATTGACATCCCCTTCTCACTCATGTGGCCAAGCCTTGAGTGCCACAATTTAGCATCCACATCTGAAGTAGATAATACAGAAGGAGAAATATTAGTAACACAATTACATAAATAGAGAGTACCAACTCTCTTACCTCTAGCCATTACAAGTGCACCCTTGGTCACCTTCCAAGATTCAGCTGTGAGAGTTACTATACAACCCTCATCCCCTAACTTTCCTGCAGAAATCAAATTTCTCTTCAAGCTAGGAACATGCATAACATCTCTCAACACCCATGTGTTGCCATTCTACATTTTTAGCTGCACTTTTCCTTTGCCAATAATTTTACAAGGCTCATCATCCCCTAAATACACTATTCCAAAATCTCCATGGATATAGTCACTAAAATATTCTCTATTAGGGGTAGCATGGAAAGATGCACCAGAATCTAACACCCAAGATTCTATATTATTATGCAAAGAGAATATTAAAGCATCTTGTGCAATACCTGCAACCTTTACTTCTTCCTTTTCTTCATGCTGATTGTCCTCCTTAGGCTTTGACCAGCAATCTCTGCTTATGTGCCCCATCTTTCCACAATTCCAGCATTGTGGCTTCCTGCCATTTCTGGATTTGGATCTACTTCTCACCTTTGACTTAGATCTTGATCTCCTCTTGCTCTTCTCTTTTTTCCTTCCCCTTCTCTCAAAACTTAAAGCGTTCCCTAATGTTTCCTCTGTGTTTTTCCTGCAAATTTCCTCATTCAAGATAACACTAACAACATCCTCTACTTTTAAAATATTTGAAGCAGATGCAGTATTAGAAACTGCCATTACCAAGCTATGCCAGCTTTCAGGCAAAGAACATAATATTAAAAGAGCTTTTATTTCATCATCAAACACAATATTGACTAAACTTAATTGATTAACAATTCCATGGAAATCATTCAGATGATTAGATACAGATCCACCTTCTTGCATATGCAAATTAAATAACTGCTTCATAAGATATACCTTATTGGACGCTGAGGGTTTTTCATACAAATTTATTAAAGTAGTCATCAACTCTACCGTTGTCTTTGCTTGTGATAAATTAGATATCACAGTAGATGCCAGACTCAGTCTTATAGACCCCAGAGCCTTTCTATCAAGAACTTCCCATTCTTCATCATCCATGTCTTTGGGCTTCTTTGCAATCCCACCTAACGGTAAGTATAGATCTTTTTGATACAGATAATCCTCTATCTGCATTCTCCAATGTTGATAATTTTTGCCATTAAACTTCTCCATTCTCAGTTTACTTTCTTCTGCCATTGCTTCTCCCACTCAAATAGAAATTCCTGCAAAAACCCCTGTGAGTAACCTGTAATCAATACACACTACACAGATTTGAACCACCTGTTAGTGAACCTGAGCTCTGATACCACTTATGGATATCAAGATCTAAACCTACAACCAAGGCTCTGATACCACTTGTTGGTATCAATCTCTAGAACCTGCAACCAAGCTCTGATACCACTTGTTGGGGATCAACCAACAATATGACTACACTTATGAAAGCAATAAACCGTGAAATTAAATCAGATAGATAAGTAACTAGAATGATAAATAGCAAAGAAAAATAGATACAAGAAACCACCCTAAAAACTTGTATTAAACTCTTTATAGAAGGAATACAATTGAAGAAACTTCTTTCTTCCACACCTCTCTCAGATGTACAGATCTCTCTCTAGATCTATTTCCCTCAAGATCTCTCTCTCTCAAGTACAATCAACTCCAACAACCTGGATTGATTCACCTATACAATTTTGTACTATTCCTCAATATTCACATACAATGAACTACTACAATAAGCTAAGAAGATCTAATTCTAATATAGAATTAGGAAACTTGAGCATGCACTTACAACCAACAGTTAAGCCTCTTGAACAAGGGCTTTAAAAATAGTCTTACTAATAATAGAGATGCGGACTTAAGACTACAACTTAATCTCATCATGCAAACACTCGGTTCTATCCTCAAAAATAGCTCTCTGGACGCACAGGTAACTGACATCGGTTCCTTCCTGCTTGCCTGTGACCGACGTTGGCCGATCCTTGCCGACGCCGGCGTCTCTTCAACTGCTCCTAACCGACGCTGGTGACTGTGTAAACCTGTAACTTTCTTAATGTGCTCCTTGGTGAAGCTTTTAGGCTCCACGCCTTAACAAAAACAAATCTTAAAATAATTTAGATTTATGAATGATGTTGCTAGTGGAATCATCAAATTTGTAGATGATGGAAATGTACGATCAATGAATTAACCCTTTCACCTATCACGAATGTCAAGTTAGAATCATACTATTCTAATCATGGGGGTTCTAAATGTTCATCTAATATCCTAAAGATGTGAGGGGGGTTTTATTATAAATTCTATAAAATAATCAATAAGTTATCAAGATAACTTATTCCATTATAACAATCAAAAATCTATTTATCAAATCATGAATCAGTTAAGATAATAATTTGTAATCTATTATATCCAATAAATTAAACCTATGAGTTATATAGTCTCTTGAAGAATAGAAATCTAATTCTATAATATATGTATTTAGATAATATCTTTGTTTCTTACATGCAATGTTCTCTAATTTAACTTTAAATAAAATCATAAATAGAAGAGATAGATCAAATAGAGAGAGAGAGAGAGAGAGAGAGAGAAATAAAACTAACAAAAAACCTACTAAGAAAATGAATTAAGAAAGACAAACAACTAATCCTAGAGAAAAGAGATAGGAACTAGAATAAGGTAGTGAACTAAGAAAAAGAATCTATTCTAAACAAAACTGAAGATAAAATGTAAGAATTAACTAGGAAAATTCTTTTAAGAATAAAAACCTCTAAATAAAATAATAAAAATTAATTTAAACTAGGAAAACAAACTAAACTCAATCTAAAGTAAGCAAGAATAGAAAATCCAATTAAGATAATTATTCTAAACAAAGCCAACTAAAGATAAATAAAACTGAAAGATAATATTGAATCTAAAAGGAAAACTAATTAAGAAACAACTATAAGCTTAGAAAAACAAAGGAAATTAATCTAAGCATTAAAATAGATCTAAAGCTTATTTAAATTACATCTAAAACAAGAAAACTAAAAGTACTTAAACTATAAATTAAACATCAAATGATTAAATTAAAAGATATAATATTATATTAAACTAATAACAAACTGAAATGGATATAGATTTAGGTACTTTAAAGATATCAACCTATAGCAAAACAAATGAAATAATAACTTGAGAAAATCTATGATTATATAAGATAAAGAAAAAAAACTAAACTAAACTAAGAACTAGAGAAGAGAAACAAACTAAACTAAAGTACTTAAAATATAAAATAAATAAAGATTAGAACTATATCCAAGATAATCAAAATGGAAACAAAAACTAGATTTATAATAAATTTGAAAGATTTATTTGTATTAAAGTTAGAGTCAAATAATTACAAAGATATGCAAGTCTCAAAAAGAGAGTCATCTTAGCAGAAAAAGATAAATTTCATTGAGAAAACCAACATCCTTTCTCTAAAAAACTTTGAATGTCAACTTTGCAATCAAAATAAATCAATGAGATGTCATGGAATAACATGATCATCATTATTTAGATTGAATACTTAAAATATGTACATAGGACTATAAATAGCAATCATCAAAAGATATTAAGCTTAACAAAATTCATATAATCAGTAATAGATGATAAATAAAATTGGATATACCTGTGTTGCATAAGATATTACTCAACTATTAGATAAAGTACCATTGGATCTATCTGTGAAAGTTGTATTATCTCATAAAATTTTCATAGAAAGAAGAGATAAATGATTGACTTCAAAAAATACTTATGTCTTCAATACCTTATGTGATTTTGTCTTCAAATGAGTGTTTGATCTCTTCTTATACCTTCAATTTAGTTGTAAAATAAGTTATAACTGAATTTAGTTATTTATTATTTAATGTTAACTAATTGACTTTTAACAAAGTCAATTAATTATAAACTAAGATTGGTTAAGGATAGATTAATTAAGACTTAAAAAGTCTTAATTTATTCAAGATATTAAAAATAATAGACTTGGGGTACTAACCTTAACAGGTGGGGACCCATATTAATTAATAATATAATAGAATACATATCAATCATAAAATAAATAAGTCAAAAATTGATAAATTTTATTCATATCAAACCATAACACATATTTAATTAACTTAAACATATATAATTATATCAAACTCCAAAAAAATTGTAATTACCAAAATTTATCAAAGTCTAAAAATCAAAGTGTCGAACTAAAATATCAATTTATGCAATGTAAGTTCAACAGTAAACAGAAATTATCCTTTAAATGACCAATAATCATCTGAATCTGACAACACTTCAATAACATGTTTGTATTTACCATGAAGACAAACATTGTACACCATTTCGGTAGTATAAAATGGTAGCAATCTAGTTCATGAATCAATTGTGATTTCATCAACCTCTAGCTTAATTATTTTCAACAATCTGACTTCCCTTGGTGTTTCATGTTCATTTTGACTAGTTGTCCTCTTTTTAGCAGTCTAAGTTAGAAAATCTATTGTCGTCCTTATGCTATAATAACATTGACTCCCCAAATTCAATCTCTCAAACCTCAAAAGGCGTTCATATTGGGCACCTAATAGATTCAACCTTATACATTTTTTGGCAAGGTCTCCATGAGAAGGGAAAAGAATAAACATCTTCCTAAGATCTTTGGCATGTGTAGTTTCTATTTCAACTGTGTGAAATGATTAGAAGACAAAGGATCATCAATTGGTTCACCTCTAAAATTAGGGGGTTAGATAGGCAAATGTCAAGGAATTTGTTCCAGATGATGAGATGAGCTACTTTGGGAATGTGCATAGGCTTCGAATCTATGGCCATAGAAACACTTATAACCTCTATAACCCCTATTGGCTAGATTAACCAAAAAATTACTTAGAATATTCCAAAACTTAGGATCATAGGTATCAAAGTGAATTCACATTCTTGTCCCTTTATGAAACCTACATCCAAAACGTCCTACATGAAATCTACCCCTATTAAAACATTTGGTAGAATTTGACTGAATAACACCTCTATTAGAATTTTTTCCCCATCCTCTATCATTATTACTTCCTATTGGCTGGTCCCACATAGACATAATGAATAATCTGAAAGATAACAATCAAATCTAAGATTGGACAAAAATAATTATCCAAAGAGACAAAACTACAAAGTCTAATAATTCAACAATTGAAGCTTAATTTAAATTACACTGTATCTAAATCCAAAATTGTATAGTCTCCATAAATTAAAAATAGTATTCTGATATCAATTTCAAAGTATCAATGAATCTTAATCTCAATATCCATTTCTAAGGAAAAGTTTAAAACCTTAACATTGAGATTAAACTTCAAATAAAACCTCATGTTATTCAAATTAGCTTTGCATCCATTCAAAAGTATCCACATTTATTTATACAGATTCATGACATTATCATTTTCAACATAGTCAACTAGTATAATTTAGGTTTTAACATAATGATCTCAATTTCCAACACTATCAATCACATATTTTTAAATATTGAAATTAGACTAGATTTTTAGGATGATCACTATTATATCAAATTCATAATAGATAATCAATGGAAACTAATAATTTTGTGACTTCATGAATGCTGACATCTAGATCATATATACACATGAGCTCAAAATCATCAATTTTTAAAACATATGCTAACTAAAAAGTGTGATTGATGCAAATTTTTATATGCATGCATACTTCAGAGATAAACCTTAAGTTGTACTTCATCAAAATTCAATCAATGTTGTATCATGTAAATTACATCTTTATATGAACAAACTAACCCATTCATATTAATATATCTTTGACAACTAAAATTTAACCATATTTGTAACTCATGCATTGAAATTTCTCAACATTTTTTGGGTCTACACCATCACTTCTTTCAGACCCACTTGTATCTTTATCTAGGAGTTTACCTAAGAATTCATCATAAATTGGATTAAAATAAAACCCTAGGTCTAATATCAACTTCAAACAAAATACATCTATATATAAACCTTTTCAATCATATTTCAAAATTAACACAATGGCTTTGTGTATGGTGAAAACCAAGAAAAACATGAAAACCTTCCAATATTTCTACAAAATTTGAGTAAGACTATCATCATATCAATGTAAAATAAAACAATAGGGAAATAAAACATATACACACTAGAGGGTTACTCATGCATGTGCCATAAACCAAAATCCTTAAAACATTTAGGATTAAAACATGATACAAAAATTATCAAAACCCTCAACATATTGCATGTAACCAAGTTATGAATATCCTAATTTATTCTATATTCAACTTCAAAAAGAGAAATAGATAAATCTTTTCATTACCTAAAACATGCAAGTGACTCATCATACTAAGACTGAAAAACATGCACCAACATCACAATAAAAGATTCTTTGAAATAGTTTTCTGAAAGAGTCATTCGAAAATATACAAAATCTATGCCTTATACTCCAACATTCAACCAAAACCAAAGATTATCATTCATTCATTTCTCAAAAAGACATCAAATTTTCATGTATAGAACCATATCACTCATGCATATCAAAATAATATCCCCAAAACTTCAAAAACTAGAAATCTGACTAAATATAGATAACCTTTGAGTCATAAACTTTACAAGAATAAAAACTTTGTTTGCATGCAACCAACTAGAAGAGCTTCGCAAGAATATCAACATATTTTCAAACTTTCCTAACAAATAATACTTCTTTCCAAAAGTCTTCATGCATAAGACCATATATATTTACACACTATAGTTCTGACCTTCAGCATTCAAATAAACCCATAAACAATTGATAGCAACTTTCAACCATGTAGGAAATAAAGTACCAAAATACTTAATAAAAATCATCACAAATTTTATACATCTACATGCAGGAGGATTCAACAAAAGATTCAAACCACTATCCATATTCCTCCACAATTAATCAAAATAAAAGTTTAGAACTTTATTTCGTGTGAACCAAAAATCATTAAAAACTTTTCTTCTTCGCTTCAAACTTTCATACATCAGCAGAATATTTTCAAAGAAAGACTAATCAAAATTTTCATGGATATACTAGGTAGTCTCACTTGAATCCTTGCCAAATATTATCACCTAAACTTGTTTTACAACTCACCCACTATCTTGTCAGGGCCTCACTCCGACATAGAGCTTGAAAACAAATGAACAATAATCAAGAAAAACAAACTTTTTATTTTTTGACATGAGTTTGTAACCAATCGAGTGGCATGGTTACTCTTTATTTGTTTGTATTAACTAATTGTGTACGTATCATTCTTGCTAAGTTACTTATCAACATTGATAAGTTTATATGGGACTATCTCTTCATAATATCTCACTAGCCAAGTACCAATTTGAGGAATAGACCATTTCAATTAATGCCCTTATCATGAAATCTCCAGGTGATCTCGAAGCATCAAGATTATGATTCAACATTGAATAGCTATGCCAACTCATATGCCACAATGGATAAAATGTCAATTAACCAAGTTGAATCACATTGAATATGCTTCTTGAAACTAAAAGGGGTCTTCGATAATTAGGTGTTAAGCTAGTCCCATGGAAACTTTTATATAATGCAAAAAAATATGACCTAGCATCAAAATTATGTCATGAATTCTAGGATATGTCCCCTTATATTTAAGTAATTTGAGCATGAATGTAACTCAAATATATTCTTAACATTGTTATTTTATTTCATGCATAAACCTAAATTAGATAGCCAATTCATAAGTCCATGTCAAATGAAATATGAAGGAATGGTGTATGTGTCCTAACATTATATTCAACAATACTGAATACTTAATCAAACATCAAGATAATTAAAATTTATAAAATCCACTAAATAATCATAAAAAGAACAAGGCTACAAGATATATGAGATAACAATCAAATTATTGCTTAGAGAAATAGTAGTGAGTGAAACTAAACCATACATGAGATTTCATATCTTCATAACATATTTTGAATGTATCAATTTCAAATGAAATGTCTTTGAAGATGCCATCTCACCATTATTTATCTTGATCTATTAATCAAATCAAATAATGAAGATCAAAACATCACCATAGATCAACAAAAATAATTGAAAAACTAAAATCCATGTATCAACTAAAACTATCAAAAGTACACTGAATCTAAATTAGCAGAACAACTGATCATATCTATAACTATATATGCATATTTTATTCATTTATCTACCATGTTATTTGAAAAAACTTAAAACATAAATAAAACTTACCAACAAATCATTACATTTTCATAATAAAAAATGCATCTAAAAATACTATCAATCAATAGGGTCCCTGACACAATTTTGGGTTTTATGACAAAGTCATCTCAATGGCAAGTATAGATTTTGAAAATTTTAGGGAGGTGTAGAAAATAGGAATAACAGGCCCCTATATCATTATTACAAAACATGGATCTGAAGCATATAGGCTATAAACTCTCGATGGAGATGAACTCGATGATTTGATGAACATCATACACCTCAAGCATTAATTCATTTGAGAGACTTGAAATATTGTCGATGATGCCCATTTACATTTTACCATATTATGACCTTCTTTGTACTATACTATATACCATTTTACCATATAATTTATATCAACCAAATTGTTTTAACCCTCCCTACCCAACCTTTTTGACCTTAGCTCCATTCCATTGGTTCTTTGGTCACCTTCAACAATGGAAATTAGACACACATTCAGATTTTGATTTAATATTCTAAACACACTCCATATTTTGGAAAAGTATGATAGTGGTTTGGCAGTTTCATCCTTCATTCCTTATTTTGTTCTATTCAAGTGTTACTGATTATAATTGTCATTGGGAAAATCAAATTATTTGTTTTATTTCCTCATTATAATCTCATATGAGAAAAGTAGGCACAACATATTTTATCATTCCTTGAAGTACCACCTTGTCATTCATATTCCATACTATGGCATTTGCCTTCTTTGCCTATTATTTATGATTTTTTTACTACCTATTTTGATTCTTCCATTGTAATCCATTGTATTTTTTTTATAAAAATTTACTATGAATTTATTACATAATAAATAAATAATTATATTAACATGAAGACCTCCAAAGGTATGGAATATGGGTCCTCATTTGATATACCTAGTGTCAAGTGGGACCAAAAATGCCAAAACCATTAACAAAGAAATATAAGGATTATAACACATACTTCTATCCATAAAATCTTGCATTTTAATACACACACACACACACACACACACACACACACACACACACACCCTTGAGGCAATTAATAGTCTTACATAGGTCCTGATTGTTCATGGGATGCATACATTGAGGAGTTATACATAGGCTATAGGTGGTGACAATTTTAGTAGTTCCATATTGTCACCAAATCTTGCACCCTATAGGAGGTTGTTCAAGCCTACTCTAATATTTGGGAAACATTGGAATACCTCTACGCATGTGGTTTACCTATAATAGAGGTAGACCTCTAGGTTTAAGAGTTAGCTCCCTATATTGAAATTTAATACTTATCACCTACACTAACTGATTTCCTGGATGAAAATAGGTAGAAATATGAATGAAATTAAACTACTATACGGGGGTGATACACCATAAATATCTCCATTATGCTATCATACTCTTATACTAAGAGAAATGACCTACAACACTAACTTTAAACTCCTAGAGTACTCTAACATTAAGATTTTAAAAATAGAGGTGATATGTATGAGAGTACTCAAGGTAAGTGAAACAAAGGTCAAATTTTAGACTCTAAGGATAATTTTACACTTTAAGATAATCAAACACACTAGTTACATTCCATATGTCCTGTTAGAATGAGAACTTCTTGCACCAAATATGAAAGGATAAAGAGAAGATAAGGATAGATATTTATCACTAGAATTCACCATACATCACTTCACACACTTAGACAATATGTTTATAAACTCAAAGTAATATTATATATTTTATTTAAAGGAAAATTAAAACATCAAACCAATCAGGCATTGCCATAATAGGTGTGGAATTAGCATACAAGAGCCAAAATGGCTTACACTTATAGAATATGTGAGAGGAGAGAGAGAAGTGGGGATCAAAGGTCATAATTCCACTTATCAAAGCATGAGAATCAGTTATTTTGTAGAGGAATGGAGTATGAGATATACCATGAAAGGTCTCTTTGGATAAAATTCCCTCCAAGCATGAAAACTCTTGAAAACTAGCATAGGACCCTTCAACTACCATTTTGGAAACTACCTTCATCATTAAACCTCTCTTGAGCACTCAAAAGAAAATTACGAACAAATAACACATATTTAATTTGAATTGGAGGGGGGGTTTGCAAAAATATCCAACATGCATTATATGTGTCCCTAACCATTGGTCTTCTTCTAAACTAGTGTTCTCATTATCTACAGTCACCATCACTAGCTTTATAGGCCTATTTTCACATTTTGAATCAAGATGATCTTAAATTTCTCAATCCAATCCATGAATGGGTGATAAAACACATTTAAATAGTCCTATTGTCCCTAAATTCATCAAGTATACCTTAAAATGCCTCCTAATTAGACTTATCACTTTTTCATTTGGTGGTCACTCCTCATTCTCATTGTCTTCCATAGACTGCCTAAAGTGGAGGAGCTTGCAGAGGTTTTTGTGTGTTTATCTAAAATAATAAATTATCATGAGGGGTTATATTAGGTCCAAATTTATTATCATCCTTGAACTCTCCTCTGAACCTAAAAACACAAAAATTGTTAACAAAACATGTTATGTACCTTGTTTTTATAAATAGGATAGCAAAAAATATGATGGGAAGGAGCGTGAGGGAGTTCTCTACAATTAAAAATCACTTTATTGACCAAAATATTCCTCTTGAATGCATTTTTATCCACTTCTTTCCCATTAGGTCAAGAGTAAGGGTTTTGGAGGGTTTAAACTCATTTTGACTCTTAGTGTTTGTTCATAAAAACTTGACATTGAACCTACGAACAAATTAAAATAGAAGTATGTATAAGAACCTCTTCAACATATCCAAACTCCTTGGGTCTCCATGAATAGTGTTCATACTATTGCGAGCCTTTGAAGTTGGCTTCTTTAGTTTGGGAGTGTAGACTAGGTACCCTGAAGTAGGTTTGAGCTAATAATGACTTTCTTATAACTACTCTATGTAACTTAATAGCCCAAACTCATCTTATATCTCTCCATGAATTTTATCTAATTCATTTTTAAATTCATCTAGTGTTATAAATGATATTGAGACCTCATAGGTTTTTAGGCCTAGTTTAAGCCTAATAGACCTAGCCTATACATAGTTGCTCATAACCACCTCTGAGTGGTTCCTCAATATTTAAAGACCTAGTTCATGTTTGTTAATTTTTAAACAAACCCTACCATACCACTCTAAAATTCTTCCAATAACTCATTCCCTTACCTTACTCACGTCAAACCCTGTAGTTTTGCCTCTCTAAGAGTGTCCTTTGTCTAAGATAGAATAAAGGGAACTTCCTCTATCTACTTAATAATTTTGAGGTTATAATATGCTTAATTAGTTCATGAGGGTATTATGTACCAATTTTTAGATCTAGATCACCTCTTTAGGGTCATCAATTAACATAAACTTCTAGACAAAGTCAAAAAATTAATGACTATGTAGGATTCCTTGAGTTGACTACAGGTTGAAAATGTGAAGGTTTATATGGCTCTGCCTCTTTATTTCAAAGAATATATGTGGAATGAAACCTATAAATTTGAGGTTATTCTAATCATTTCTAATATCCCATGCTTATATCAACTCCTCAAATTACATTCTCCATAACTAGGCTTAGTTAGCAGACTTTGTGACTGTGTTGTCCTCTTAGAAAAAGGGCATGCCTGTAGGTGAACATTTCATGGTAGACACTATATCTCATATTCTAAGATATCGTTTAACTCTTCTAGGTCCTTTTTTCAATTTTTTGGATTCACCTCATATCATGTATTAGGTTTTTTTTTTCCAAACCTTTCTATCATACTAGTCTGGATTGGTCTCTTCTCCATAGCAAGCTATAGGTGGCTATTTTTTTAGGCCACAGAGACCCCAATAGGATGTCATACATAGTATATTTCATGATTAGGTTTTCTTGTAAGTATTTTATCTTATTTAGTTAGTGAAACATACACATAACATGCTTATATCTTTAAATTAACACTCAATTTCCATGTTCTCATATGTTACTAGTCTTAAATCAACCTATAAGTGTATTTTGAGGATAAAATAACCTCTATAGGTGATGTTTCACACCAAAACCTTATATATTTATGTCTTTGGATACTATGGATACCATTGTATTATCTCTATCCAAGTGGTGTCATTTTCTTTCAGGTTATACCTCTATCATGACACTATTGGACTATGAGGTATTTTGAAACTCAAAACACCATAGAGAATATTGAAAGATAGCAATGAAGGATTTATTGAATTTAAAATATTCCTATATCACCCTCTTTTATCCAAACATTCATGATATTTTTCAAGGCATTTCCCCTACATGTAGGCTACATAATTGAAGCATTCAAATTTGTCTATACCTTATGTCATTCTACTTTATGATGCCACCAAGTATGGACAAGGCCCTGTTTTAGAGGAATTAAGGTAATTTGTCTCAATATATAACTTTATCAAACTGAGATCTAATATTCAAGTTTTTTTGGTGTCTTATGATTCCACCATTTAAGCTATGGTGCTTTCCATATTTCTTAGACTTGATGAGTCACTAAAACCAACTTCAAACACTTTCATTTCAAGCTCCTCAAACCACTATTTGGATCACCTATAGGTGCACATCAATAGTATACAAGGTAGGACTATATGTATTAGAGAATTGGTTGTATTCAACCAATCTCAAATAATTTTCGTGGATTAAATTTGATCTTTCTCACCTTAGGATACCTCTTACCACCTTTAAACTTCTACATCTAATCCTCAACTGTGCAAGGAATCTAATGACTGCCTGTAAGTGGATGTCTATAGGAAACTAATTGCACATATATGTTTCTTGACTATGTTTCATATGAAACACACTTGAGACTAAGGATTTAAATGGAATGTGATTGACATGACATATAATAATTTCAAACATCATATCCTTATTTTTTTGGAACCACTTGTAGGAAAGATAAACCTCTACAGTTGATGAACATGCCTGCAACCTAGTAATGGAGCTCCTACCTAACAAAATGAGATGTTTTTCTCATCAACTCACCTCCACACATGAAATAAATGATAGAGTATATTAAATAAGGATATAAACACTATCTATAACCACTTTCATCAATTGATTTGTATAGATCAACCCAAACTAAGAGGAAACCTAAAGGTGAAGGGGATGAGCATGTAGGAAAAGGCAATAAACTTATTAGCATTGGCTCAAAAAGCATAAGTAACCAATATTATAAATTCAAACATGTATTTTAGTTAGACTAAGTTTACTAACATCCCTTAGAGGCATTCAACCTGATTCCCCTCCTACTATTCATAGCATCAAAAAATTGGTTGACCATTATGGTATGCAAAGAAGAGAGATGCAGAAGTAGAATAATTTTAGGCCATTTTCAAGCATTTCAAAGTTGACCAAGTTTAAAAGTGATTTTATGGTATTTTAATGGGAACTAAAATCCTTTCACACATGCCACAACTCCTATAAAATCCATAAAACTATCAAATCTTCCTCCTTTCCTAACTATTTTCTTGATTTCAATGTATTACCTACATGTTTTTAGTTATCACTAACATATCTAACAAAGTTTTGATATTTATGATGTTGAGAAATACTTAGACACTTTGTACTATATGGATAACCATAAAAACCTTCAAAAATGACTCAAAAATGATCCCTAACATGACATAGACTATCTAAGGACTAAAACTAACCATGACCAAGACTAATGACACATTGAATTACATCACTAGGATAATATCACACCCTATTACATCTTATAAAACCCCTATATCAAGTTTTTTACTATAAGGTGTTGAACTATTTTGACTTGTGGTTAACATAGTCAACATGACCCTCCTACTATTGGTACTTCACATGTTGGCATAACTAGTATTGTACCACAAGTTTAAGCTAGATATATAGGGATTACATCTACAAATATGTCATTTACAACTATTTTAACACCTTTGGACACTAGTACACAATAGTATACTTAATTTTTAGTTGTTTCAACAGATGAAGATACTAGTACTTAATAGTATGTTCCATCTAAATTTATTTCACCACCTCATAATATCACACAACTAGATATTCAGGACTTGCCCGCTTCACCATATGTATTGACATGTGTAATTAATTATAGTTTTTTAATGTTCATGTAAAATAATTTGTTAACTTTATCTTTTAATTTATGTTTACTTAATTGATTAATATATGAATTATTTCATGTTTATTATTTGTATAGATGATAACTAATATTTTAGGCACCCCACTTGGTTTGGATTTTATTGTTGAAGCTTAAATTAACACTCTGATACCCTACACTCAGGTTGGGAAATTAAATTGGATATTAATTCATAAGTTATAATTTTTATCTATCATTATTTTTTTGTGTAGATGATATTATAGACACTATTATTACCCCTTCTAGACTATTATTAACATTATAGCTACCTACTATTGTTTATATCTTTTTATGTATAAGGAATAATTTATTTTTTCTTCCCCATTGAAGGGACGATGGTAGATAATAATAAGAATAAAAATAGAGTAGTGGTAGTGTGGATCCATCCTAAATTGAGTTGGTTTAAGCTCAATTTTAATGGGGCCTATTGTGAAAATCTAGGAGCTTATAATATAGGTTGTGTAGTAAAAGATTTTAGTGGTTCTCTAATAAGATTTGCTTCTTTTAAACTCCTAGATATGACAAATAATGAGGCAGAAGCTCAAGCTTTGGTAGTTGGGATTGAATTAGATTTAGAATGTGGAGTAGATTGTATTGAAATTAAAGGTGATTTAGAAGTCATAATGCAAGCTTTGTTGGGGCAAAAATACAAATCTTGGAATTTGGAATACATTCTCTCACAAATTTGGGCCAAATTGAGTTTTTTGAGTAGCTAGAACTATTTGCATTGCTTTTGGGAAAGCAATAAAGTGGTGGACTTTCTAGTTGATGTTGGTATCGATCAAGAGGAGGCTAGGGTAGATAATAATAAATATAGATAGCTTGATTGTGTTGGTGTTGAAATTGGTGGCTTGTTAATTTTTTAATCTTTTCCCAAGGTGAGTTTCAAGATAATGGAGGTTTTTTGATGATATTTCTTTGGCCTAATAGAGGGTGATAGAGTAGGTTTTTATGGGAGTAATTATTGCAAGGACATAGATCTGAGGGGCCTTCATTTTAGATCATGCGAGCTCTCTAGGAGAAAGATTTTATCCTAAATATGTCTACCATATTTTGTGAGTATGGGTTTGTGTGATGGTATTGATTTTCTTATTGGATGGAGCTAGAAGTTATCAAATCATTGGTCTAGCCTCTATGCTTTAATGGTGCAAAATATAGAGATATTGGTTTTTTTTGGAAGTGTTTCTAGGATGCATCTCAATAAAGTATTTTTGGTGCCATCTTTGGAAGTTGTAGATGCATTAGAGAAAACCTTGGGAGTTGAATTATTGAAGAGATTAAAAGAGTTAAATTTAATTCAGACTTAGCGGCTTTATTCACAAGTAATTTATGTTTGGTTATGGCTGATAAGGATCAAGTTAAGGAGTTGGTCACCTTTTTCATTTGGCTTTAGTATAGGGTTGAGTTATTTTCTGATTTAGATAGTCTCCCACTCATCCCTTTCCATGACATCCCTTTACTAGAAAATATGGCCTTGGTTTTATGCCCTTGTCTTTGTTTAGAATTTTGGAAGCTAGATTTACCTCCCTAATTAAATTTTCCCAAGATGTGGAGGAAGTGTGCTTGGATGATGGTTGGGAGGATAAATCTAAGGGTATTTCCATGCCTTTTTATAGGATTTTCTCACTTGTATCCCTCATCTATATGAACAACATGCAACAAGGAGGTCCCCATGTAGATTTTAGGCCATCAAATGGTTGGCACAAGGCTTTACCCATGGCCATTTTCAAGCTCCACCTTGATGGATTAACAAAGATTAATTTCTAAGCCACATGTGAGTTATAAGAAGAAGTTTATTTTTTAGAAGATAGCTTATTTTGGTACTTCTCTGGTAGAGACTGTGAAGGGGATTGTTGGGTCAAAGGTTGGTGTTTGCTCACAGGGATAAATGGTTCATGTTTTGAAGTTTCAAGGAAAATATGGTATGAAAAGTCCAGGATAGATGGTCAGCATTGCATGGGAGGAGGATGAAATTATTTTTATTGACTAACTATAGGTATATTATATAATTTTTTTATCATTTAATCAGACCAGTGTTTTAGTTTTTAGATTTTAAGATAGTCTATGATGGAGTATTTTAATACAATATGTTCTATATATCAACACTTTGTTTGTATAAGTTTGGTTGGTATTTTGGTTGGTTAAATGCCTTGATGATAATACCATAAATTTAGAGCATTTTTTAATTTGGTGCTCTTATGGTATCAAGAAGGGGACCCGTAAACCCTGAAATAGATTAAAAAAAATTAAAATGGGTTTACTTTTAAAAGATGAGAGATGTTATGGGTACCTTCATTGTATTGAAACAACATACAACTAATGTTATAATTGTATCCCAAGATGCAACATCTCCTTACCACCACCTGATTCAAAGATAGAGGTTGGTGACATCACATATAGTAAAATTTCCTTTTACAACTTTAAGTAATGATACTATACATCATATTTGTATTTGTATGCACATAGATCTAACCCTATATGTATGCTCCATAGGATTCAATATCACTTATATATTTGAAGTCATGTAACCCTTGGCACCCATTTAGGTGGAAAGTGGTGAGTCTGTAATCACCTTGTTACAAAATTGTGTTCTAGTATAACCATAGCTAGTATAACTATACACTTTCTCTAGCTTTTAGGGATGCATCAGTCTTTAATAGGAGGAAAAGTGTCTCCATGTATAGGGTGTTTCAATCACTCCTACTTTAAGTTTTGGTTTTCATAAGATATTTTTCATATTCAGAGGTTTCAAATTCTAAATCATTCATGGAATATCCATCAACTTCATAGATTTCATGTGCATTTTATCTGATATGTGACTCTTATCCATAGTCTTCAAATATCCTAGTCTTTAGAAATAATTTCAATGTTTGAGAAATCCTCTACATGTTTGATTGCCAAATTTGGATTAGATATCAATGATATATCATAGTATAAGTCTCCAAGATAACATTATACCATTAGAAACATGATAAAATTAATATAGTAGTCCAAGTACACCCTCCAATGAGAGTCATTAGTGTTTTAGACATACACAAGCCTATATGGATTGTACGGACAAGTTGAAGGTGACATGATGCATATTCAAGAGAAATAAAGGCCTATAAGATATTAATAAGGTTGAATAAGAGTAAAAAAATTTACACAACATAAGAGTAGCCAAGTCTCAATGATTGGCTCTCTAAGTAGCCTATGCAAGTCAAAGAGACCTACAGGCTTTAGGCCTGTATGTCCTCTTTATGAAGTAAAATTTAATATCTCTACAATAATAACAAGTAAAAACAAGAAAATTCACCTAAATGTAGATGAGGGATAATTCACAAGCCCTATAAACATATTAGTGTGCTTGATATCTAATGAGGGTCAGATGGGACTGAATTCACAATCCTAATAGACACCTACAGGACTATGTATAGAAGTGAGAAGGCAAAAGTGGTCTAAAAGTGCCATAAGAAGTTAATTAAATCTATTATATGGTGAAGAAAAATCCATGAAGTTGAATTATAAAAGGAAAAATGAAAAGTGAAAGGTCTAACATTCAAGCCTAATACTGAAATTCACCTAAAGGCCACCTATAGGTCTGTACAGACTAGAAAGATCAATCTAGCATCAAACCTAAAGAAAGAAAGTAGAGGTGTATGAAAATTTCTTGGAGCCAAATTGTAATTTTATACAAGTTAAATATTCATTAAAAAGGATCATTTATATGAAATTTATGTCCTAAACATAATACAGTCATGATCCTAAATAGATACATATAGGTTGTTAAGGAGACAATTGGTCTTAAGATTGAAGAAGGGGTAAAGGGTGTAGAATAAGTATTGGAGCCTGATTAGGTTACTAAACCATAAAAACAAGTAATTTGGAATCCCAATGACTTTAATGGATACATAAAACCTATATATAGACTCAAGATACCCTAATAGGCATGTATATGATATAATGAAGAGCAGGCTAGTTTTAAGCTTAGGGAAGAAATAAAATGTGTATCAAGAACATTTAGGTCTATCTCAAGATGAATATACAATTCATAGGGTTTATTGAATAGAAAATAGAACATAATTAAATTATAATTTATAGTGATCAAATAGAGTCTCAAAACCTTGCTTATATAATCAAATGACAATCTACAAGTCTGCCTAGGTTTATGAAAACTTGTATATCTTTTGATAAGGGTTAAAGTCCTGTGAGAGGTATCAATAAATAAAGTCCATTTTTTAAGGGTCCATAGTGAAATAAATATCTCATTTGAACCATCATAATTAATAACAAGGGTGAATAAAATCAAAATTTTGTCTAGCCCTAATGAGCATAGGACACACATGAGGCTGATTGCATTGCCAAGAGGAAATTGCTTGTTTGGAATGGAGAATGGAAGTAAAGGAATGGTTTAAATCATATTAAGATTCCCATGGTGATTAAATGGATATAAAAAACCATTATACCTGATGGAAAGATATATAATGAATATAATGCTCTGTTTTAGGCCAAATAAGCCTAAGACACACACAGGTAGACCTAGGAGTAATCATGAGGAAATAAGGCTTGATGTGGGTGGTATGAATTTTTTAAGGGATTTTAAGGGTTAATATGATATTTTATACCCTTAATTATCATCCATGGATATATAAAACAATAAAATTTTAGTTTGACCTCTTAAGACCTTCAAACTCCCCTCATGTAAGACTGCATTTCAAGTCAAGTTTTCTCCCACTTGATGTGAAATTTAATATATGCATAGAGATAATAGGATTTTTGAGGAAATTATCAAGGTATATACACTCCATTCTAGATGCATTAGTTTTTATATTGAGTCTCTAACCTTCATGAATAAAGATTAAGAGCCCAGACCCCTCTCAAATGGCTTGCTCAAAACTTGAGGAGTGCCTTCTCACACTATAAATTTCATGAATATTTAAATGAAACCCATTGGTGTTTTGAGGTTATTTAGGGGTCCCATAAAAACAATCTTTCATCATTAGGAGAGAGAGACTAAATTTGTTCTTTATGAATAATGCTTAAGAATGAAACATTCCTAAAACCTTGATAGTGACCAGTTGATGGAAATGGGCTTATAAAGAAATTTTAATGACATATTATTCTCATAAAACCTAATTTATGTTTTTCATGACTCCACTTGGGTTCTCCATATGTAATTTTTCCTCGCTTTTAGTTGTATGGACTGTAATAAATGCCCTATTTTTCATATTTTTTGGTGTTTTATAGGGGTTTTGAGAAAAGGTAAACTTTCCAACCATTGAAGGATATGATTTGGGATTTTTTCCACCTATTAAAGCCTAAAATTATTCACAATATATTTTATAATTTTTCAAACAAATCTCATTTTCCAAGGCAGTCTCAGACAGGCCTAAAATGAGGCTAGGTGGTAAGGCCATTTCATGGTTCTCACAATTCTACAAGGTATCAGGGCCTCAAAATTTACATGAAGGATGGTAATATCTTTTTAAATTAAATCACATTATTTTGTGTGATTTCACAATTGTGGAAGAGGACTAGATTAAGAGGATAAGGTTCTAGATAACAAGGCCTAATTAAGGATAGAGAAAGGTAGAAAAATGAAATTCCGCTCAGAATTTAAAAATGAAATTTAACATGAAGATTTAAATCCATATTTATCCTATAATATTCCTTAAAATTCAAATTAATCTCCATACATTATTCTACACAAGGAAGTTTATAGGTTTTTAGGGATACAAGGAAAATAGGCCTAGTAAGAGATTTACGAGCAAAATAGAGTCTTGGGAGTTGTTTCAAAAACCAAAATGGATTATTTGAGGAATAATAGGATATTTATAGGCCATACATGGAGATATAGAACATTGTATAATATGAACTTGAGTTTTGGGCCACTTGGACCAAGCTAGGCATGGCAAATGAGGAGTTCAAAGACAACTATTCTTATTAATGATGGAATGTCAGATTAGACGAGTTTATTAATGCATGGTAGGTGTCAAATAATTTGTCTAAGATTATTTCATGTAAAATTCATGATTTATAAGTCCATTTTTCACTCTTATTATGCAAATAAGGGAATTTTTTAAGAATTTAGTCAAGGTGTGAAGCTACATTTTAACTCTTATGCCACTTGGAGGGTTAGAGAATATTCAAGATTGAGACACATGAATTTGTAAGTCTATTTAGGAATTTTATATAACTCCTATATTTTTTTAACTCATGAGGACACTTTTCAATCCCCTTCTACTATGTCCCTCTCTCTCTCTTCACAATTCTTTATATACGCATCCACTTTTAGCTTTGTAAACTATTCACATTTGGTATGGTCAATCCTTGATAGTTTGAGTAATTATTTTTCCTTTGAATAAAATATTTAAATATGGTTTTTATTTCTTTAATTGTTTTCTAAGTGTGTGAAGTAGTTTGTAGTTGAATGGCAAGTGATAGCCATCTCTCCTTATGTTCATCTTACTCTCTCATGTTTTGTGCAATTAATCTGCCATCTAATAGGTCACATTGAGTTTATTTAGTTTTTATTATATGTATTTAATTGTAATTAAGATTAATATTGTCTATAATTATACCTCTTATTCATCCACCTTGGTAAATGTGTTACATATTACCTTCATGTTGAAACACTTTTGTTAAAAAAACCTTGGATGTTGAGATTAGTTTTGTGAATCACCTTTCATAGTGTAATTTCATGGTACTATTATGGATTTAAACTTGGTGAATCACTTTTATTAGGTTATTTTTAATCCCTTCTATCCATTTTATTTCAAAGCAAGTAGACTAGTATTTAGTTATAGGTGTGGTGCAAGGGAGCTAGCCCTTTAATCTAGAGACTCATCTCTCCCATAGTTCACCCATAAATTGAGATATTTTTCCATGTTACATCAAATTTAATGAGGTTGTAATTTGATGCATAACATTTTTTTCATTCCCATTGGGACTCATATTCCAAGAACTTGTCAAAGGTAAATGTTAACCTAAGCAAATTTAAAGTTGGAAATCTTTCTTCATGCAGGATTTGGTGACTCCAAAAGGTTTTGAACTCCTAGTTATTGATTACTTAGCCAAATTTCATTCCAAATGTGCCTAAAATGTCATAAGTGAAATCCATTCCCTTTTAATTTCTTGAATTACCTTTGGATTCATAAAATAAAGAGATTTCTTCACACTCTTCCATATACCAAGTCACTTCAAAGGAGACTCTTTATTCCAGATTATCCAAGTTTTCTTAAGGCTAATAATATGACTAGAAATATGCCCTTTTTTTATTTAATTTACATAATCCTTTAGCCATTACTCACTATAATGACATCCCTATGTCAGCCCTCAAAAGTTTGCCTTCATAAATGGGATAAGCTTCCACTAACCCTATTGAGTACATAATAAACATTGCCAATTTTTGTAATATTCATAACATCACTGAATAGGATTTTGACATCAGATTGTTGGATATTTATTTCAAGGTAAATGAAATTTATTGGTATGTCACTTTGGCTCCCAAATCTATCACTATATGGGATGAGTTTGGTGATGCTTTGAAAAGGAGGTTTAAAGACAAATCTAATCACTTGTCTTTGACTGAGTAGCTGAACACAATACAAATAACACCTCATGAGGCTACTCAAGACTTCATTAAAAGGTTACAAAAGACTTGGGATGGGATCCCACTCTTTTTATGGCCTACTACCCATCATGTTTTCCTTTACTATCTCAAGGCTTTCAATTGTGATATCTTTATGATGATTTAATCCATGGGATGGGATACTTTTACTAATGCTTATGAGGTTACCATAAAGGATAATAACTACCTTATTCAATATGGTAAGATATCCCCTATACCTCACATTCCTTTATTTCCTTATGTGCAAGCTCTTATGCCTACCATTGCTCTTATTCCCACACCCAAGCACAAGTAAGCTACCCAAGCAAGCTACCCCTAATCAACCAAGCAAGCAAAAGGAGGAAGATATGATTAAGTCTATTATGAAAGAGGTTAAATATCTTAATAATCAACAAAAAAATAAAAATTTAGGTCTTTTCAAGGCCCTTCCTAGCCCTACCATTCTTATCAAGTTCTTAGACAACCTTTTCAAGGTCAATATCAAGGATAAGGGAAGCTAACTCAAGTAAGCCAACACAATAGGCAAAATCATAATGTTCCTACTAATTCTAAATAAATTTTACCTATCAAAAACAACATTGTACAAGAAAATAGAGATCAACCTTCATGGGACTATCCTCATGACTCTTCCACTAACACAAATGATGCCTTCAATCAAGCCTATATTTCTCAATGGGGAAGAATGCCTTATATGACTCAAGAGGATATGCCTAGTGGATGAGATAAAACTAGATGATATGATCAATCAAGTTCTATTTTGATGAATTACCTTAAATGAGACTCATGTGAAATTAACTATTAAGGCAATATCAACATTGGTTCAAGCTCCATAACTACAAACACAAGGTCAAATATGAGAGTGGTTGAAGAAGTCCAAGGAGCAAGTAGTGATCTAAATGTGAAATATAAAGTACCTCAATAATTATATATGAAAAATGATCCCCCATGTCTCAAGTAAATCAAAAAACTCATAATGTTAGATCTCATTATATGCCTTCTCATACACATCAAGTTTCACAAACTAGTGGTAGTGCTTTGGATTCTAGAGTGCATGAGAAAGTTGATAGTTCTCTAATGAATATTTTGGAGTAGATGAATAAAATTATATAATAATACAAATGTAGGAAACACTATCCATCCTTGTTCAAAGATATTTTCTCCAAAATGAGCTCTTTAAGATCAATGGATCATCTAGGTATCGTAGTGAAAGAAGGATAATTTTGACAAATGAAAATAAGACAAAGGATGGATAGCCAATCAGATATAAAAGGAAGGATAAAAATCCTCCATTATACATTTATATAATCATTTGAGACTCATTTTTACATAATTTCTTTATAGATAGTGGATCAAGTACATCAATCATTCCTAAACAAGTATAAGATAAGCTAAAATTGAAGTATGAATCACACTCCAAGGGGGTGTTATAGCTAGATGGATCATCTACCAAGATGATTGGAATTATCAAAGGTATCTAGATCACTCTCCATGATTTTAATACATTATCCATCTCCTAAGATGTGGTGGTTGTGGATTCCACCTCACTGTGCCCTTTACTTGTTAAGGGACTTCACTACCAATATTAGAGGGTACTTGACTTTAGATTGGTCCTACATGGCATTGAGAACCAATTATGATGCTAAAGTCTCTATCAAGATTGAACCCTTAGCTAAGTTTCATGTTTATCCATATGTTCCTAATACTTCAAACATTAATTTCAACATCAATGATGAAGGAGACTACCCTAGTGATCAAGAACCTCTAAAACCTCTTGATGGCATAGTTGATCTATACCTTGATGAATGGGGAGCTAATCAACATGGATTTTATCCATACAAGCATATTGAAGAGAAAGGTCTTGTCACAATAATCATTCATTAAGAGGATTGTTAATATCTTGAGGTAAGTTTAGACGATCCCCTTCAAGAAGTTGCATAGGGTAATTACTTTCTTCATATGAATCATGGTGATGAGTTTTTAAGTGTGTTATAGCATGGTAATGAGGAAAATGATGCAATTTTACCTACCCAAGATGAATAAATTCATGATTGTGATAGTCAATAAGAGGGTGATGATCTATGTCAATAGTACCATGCCATAATGTAGGAATTTGAACAAGTAAGGTCGCACTCCCTCAAAAGAAACATAAGCTTGATATTAAGGTCATTGGTGGACCTAATGAGCATAAAGAGGAGTATCAAGTCACTGTCAAGTAGACTATAGTCTTAGAGGAATTCAATTAAGTCAAGGTTGAACTTTGTGTTATTAAGGATAAGCATAGAACTCAATCTGATATTGAGTCACTTGCAGACATATTTGGCTAGCAAAATGGCAAGTATAAGGTTCTAGACATCTAGCACATCATATTCTAGATGAAGGTGAAGTTGAGAGGCATTTCATGAATCCCAAGAAGTAGATTTACAAGCATAAAATGAGCATGAAAGAGATCAAGGAGGATACACTATCAATCAAACCTCAAGAAGAGCTAAAAGGACCCTTCAAATGAGCTTCAAGTTGTACACTTGCATCTAGTAGAGGTCCCATGAATGGTAAGTCCTTTTATCACCTTCATAAGCAAGTTTTCTTTAACAAAAATCCATCATATGGTGACTTTTTCTCATGGAGCAACTGTGACTCAAAGAATATTTTTTTTTATCCTAGTTGAAGCAAGAAAAACTATTTTTCCACCTCAAACATGTTTTTAGGTATGTACATAATAGGTTAGGTGTGTTGTTTGTAATCTTTTGTGTGTGATTTTCCCTAAATGCCTTTGTCATAATGTGTTTTCTCCTTGTTTTGTGGGTTGGTATGATTTTTAAGTCTTTATAAGTCATGTCAATTTTAGTTTATATCATAAGGGTGACTCCATTGTCCAATAGGAGGATAAGGCCACTAATCCATTAGCATTGCAAGCATGCTACCCCTGTGAATCATCAAATTATTGACCAAATTTTGACCTCATGTCAAAATTGGTCAACCTATCTAAGTTAAAATTTTCATAGGGTTATCCAAAATTTTATATGGTCTTTATATGGTCTTGTATTGTCCTTAATATTTTCATATGGTCATATTTGTTCTTATCTAGCATTGCAAGTTATAGTCTCATGTGTAATTGTCTAGTCCTAGGGGTCATTTATGAAGTATTGATGTTTTAAAACATGGTAAAAGGTTTGGTATGGTTTTAAATAATTATAATAGGTTATTTATATGTCATTAAGGTTATTGTATCATTCACTAACCTTTTATTTGGTTCTTATATGCTAAAATGACATGTTGGCCACCTTTTAGCCTATTTAGAGAAGTTGCACATACCATATTCAAATAAAAATATTTAAATAAGACTCCTAACATACTTTATGTCATAAATAGGTCCAAAAAATTTCAAATATGGTCATAAACTGACAACATCTATAGTTTAATGCTTAAACTAAGCAAAATGACACTTTACAATAAATTTTGGGCACTTGTACAGCCTTGAAATATCACATTTAAGTTGGAAATGGTTTAATAGTGTAATTTTCACTCCCTCAAATAATTTTTTAGATTTATACCAAGTTTTAGTTTGAACATATACTTCTAACATTCTCTCTCCTCCATTGTTGCCTTAACAAGTTCAAAAAATGAAAAATTAAAGTGGATGGTAAGGTCAGTAGAGAGAGAGAGAGAGAGAGAGAGAGAGAGAGAGAGAGAGAGAGAGAGAGAGAGAGAGAGAGAGAGAGAGAGAGAGAGAGAGAGAGAGAGAGAGAGTGAGTTAAGAGCTGAAACTTTGGAAATTTTTTTGGGTCCTATTAATCATGAAACTAGTATCATTTATTTTTAAATTCATGACCCCTTATTTATGAATAATTGCTAAGAGTGACAGTAGGCCACTATGACTTCTCCATCTAAGTAGGGTCTGATTTTGCATCTTTTTCTCCACTTCATAATTTGATGGAGAATAATCATTTTAAGGGTTATTTTCATAGTTAAAAATATCCTTTTCATGGTGGTTTTATCATCGAACTCATCCCCATTAGGTGTATTCAATAGGAGGAAAATTGTCTCAATGTATAGGGTGTTTCAGTCAATCCTACTACAAATTTTAGTTTTCCTAAGATATTTTTCATCTTCAAAGGTTTAAAATGATCCATCATTCATGTAATATCCATAAAATTCATATATTTCATTTGTAATTTGTCTAATATGTAATGCTTGTCCATAGACTTCAAATATATTGGTCTTTAGAAACATTATCAAAGTTTGAATAGCCCTCTATGTGTTTGATTACCAAATTTAGCTCAAATATCAATGATATATCATAATATAAGGTTAAAATAGGAAATTTTATGATTTTAAGCATTATAAAATGAATATATTAGTTTAATTACACCCTCTAATGAGATCCATAAGTGTTTTAACCATAAATGGGCCTATACATATTGTAGGGATAAGTTGAAGGTGACATGATGCATTGTCAAAGAGACGTATAGGCCTATAAGCTATTAATAAGGTTGAATAAGAGTAAAATAATTTGACACAACATAAGAGTGGTCAAGGCTCAATAATTGGATCTCTAAGTAACTTGTGTAAGTCAAAGAGACCTATAGGCCTTAGGCCTATACAACCTCTTTGTGAACTAAAATTTAATGGCTCTCCAATAAGAATAAGTCAAAATAGGACATTTGACCTCGATTTAGATGAGGAAAAATTTAAAAACCCTAATAAACATATAAGTGTGTTGAGATCCAATGAGGGTTAGATGCGACTGAGTTCACAGTCCTAATAGATACCTACATGACTGTGTATGGAAGTGAGAAGGCAAAAGGGGTATGAAAGTGTCACAAGAATACAATGAACCCAATTATATGGTGAATAAAAATACATGAATTTTAATTCTCAAATAACCAAGACAAGTGATAGGTTTAACTTTCAAGACTAATACTGAAATTGCCCTAAAGGCCACTTACAGGTCTATACAGACTAAAAGGATTAGTCTAGCATTAGACCTAACGAAAGAAATTAGAGGTGTATGAAAATTTATTAGAGTCCAATTTGAATTTTATAAAATTTAAAGAGTCATTGAAAAGGATCATTGATATGAAAGTGAGGTCCTAAACAAAATATAGTCATGATCCTAAATAAATACCTGCAAGTTACTAATGAGACAACTAGTCTTAAGCCTGAAGAAGGGGTAAAGGGTGTAAAAGAAGTATTGGACCCTGATTGGGTTAATAATCCATATAAAAAATTAATTTGGGCTCTCAATTGCTTTCATGGAGACCTAAAACCCCTAGATACAGTTAGGATACCCTAATAGGAACCTACAGGCTATAAAGAAGAGTACGTTGGTTTTAATCCTAAGGAAGAAACAAAATGTCTATCAAGAACATTGAGGTCTATCTCAATAATAACACACAAGTAATATATTTGTATGAATAACAAAGATATCATGATGAAATGATAAGTGAGATTGATCAAATAGAGTCTCAAAACCCTCCTTATACAATCAAAAGATAACCTACAAGTCTACCCAAGTTTATGACAACTTTTAATTCATTTGAGAAGGATTAAAGTCATATGAGAGGTATGAAGAAAGAAATATCATTTGGTAATGGTCCATAGTGAAATCAATATCTCTTTTGAACCCTTAAATTTAATAGCAAGGGTGAATAAAGTTAAAAATTTGTCTAGACCTAATGATCTTAGGACACACATAGATCTAACTATATTGTGAAGAGGAAATTGCTTGTTTGGAATGGGAAATGGAATTAAATGAATAGTTTGAAGCATATGAATATCCCCATGGTGATGACATGGCTCTACAAGACCCTCAAACCTGACAACAAGAGATAGAATGAAGACAAGGCTCTATTCTAGGCCAAACAAGCCTAAGACACACATATGCAAAACTATGAGCAGTCATGAGGAAAGAAGGTTTGATGTGGGTGGTATAAATTTTTTAAGGGAATTTAAGGGTTAATATTATATTTCATACCCTTCATCATCATCCATGGATAGAGAAATCAAGAAAAATTCAATTTGACCTCTTAAGACCTTTAAAGTCCCCTCATATAAGATTGAATTTCAAGGTAGGTTTTTTCCCACTTGATGTGATATTAACCTTGTGCATATAGATAAGAGTTTTTATGAAGAGGTATCAGGGTCTCTACACTCCATTATAGAGGCATCGATTTTTGGATAGAGTCTCGAACCTGCATAAACAAAGACTAAGAGCCTAAATCCCTATCAAATGGCTTCTTTGCAACATGAGGAGTACCTTATTACACTCAAAAATTTCATGAATATTTACATGGGACCCAATGGTGTTTTTATGTGATGGATTTGTCCCCTTAAAACAATATTTTAGTATTAGGAAAGAGAAAGAGGATTTATTCTTTATGAACAATCCTTAATAATGAAACATGCCTAAAACCTTGATAGTAACCAGTCAAGGGAAATGGGATTATACATGTAATCACACATTTTTCTCCTAAAACCTCTTGGATTTTTTTATTAATACAAGCAGGTTCTCCATATATACTTTTTTCACAATTGTAGTTGTACGGACTGTAATAAATGCCCTATTTTGCATGATTTTGGTATTTTATAGGAATTTTGAGCAAAGGTAAACTTGAAAAACATTAGAGGAGGACATTTTATATGTTTTCCACTTATTAAATCCCAAAAATATTCATATTATATTTTATAAGTGATCAAACAAAACTAGTTTTCTAAGGCAGTCTCAGACAAGCCTAAAATGAGACTAGGTGGCAAGGCCATTTCATGGTTCTCACACTTACATAGATTATCAGGGCCTAAAAATTGACATGGAGGTTGGTTATATACTAGGTAAATTTAATCACATGATTTTGGTTGATTTTACACGTTTTTAATAGGTCTATATTAGAAAAATAGAGTTCTAGGCAAGGAGGCCTAATTAAGGAGAGAGAAAGGCAAAAAAATGGACTTCCACTTAGAATTTGAACATTAAATTTGACATGAAGTTGTAAGGACATAATTGGTCATATAATATGACTTCATATTATCATTATATTCCATAAATTAGTATACATAATGAAGTTTATAGGTTTTTAGGGCTATAATGAAAATAGGCCTAGTGAGAGCTTGAGGAGAAAAATGGAGTCTTGAGAGTTGTTCCAGGAAAAAAAATGTATTTTTTAAATTATTATAATATATTTTAATTACATATATTGATATAGATAACATTTTATAATATGAACTTGAGTTTTGGGCCACTTGGTCTAAGCTAAGCATGGGAAATAAGGAGTTTCAAGACACCTATGCTTATGAATGATGGAATGTCAGATCAAAGGAGTATATTAATGTATAGTAGGTGTCAAATAAGTTATTTTAGATAATTTCATGGTTTATTAATGATATATAATTCCATTTTTCACTCTTTTTATGCAAATAAGGGCAATTTTCAAGAAGCTAGTTAAGGTGTCAAGCTAAGTTTTAACTCCTATGCCACTTGGAGGGTTGGAGAATATTTAAGAGTGATACACATGGATTTGAAAGTATTTTTATGAATTTTATATAAAAAAAATCTTGTTTTAACTCGTGAGGACACTTTTCAATCCCCTTCTACTATACCCCTCTCTCTCTCTTCACAATTCTCTATATAAGTAGCCACTTTTGGCTTTGTCAACTATCCACATTTGGTATGGAAATGCCCTGCCAGTTTGAGTAATTATTTTGCCTTTGAATAAAATATTTCAAGATATTTTGTATTTCTTAACTTATTTTATAAGTATGTAAAGTATTTCTTAGTTGAACGGCAACTGACAGTCATCTCTCCTTATGTTCATCTTACTCTCTCATGTTTTGTGCAAGTAGCCTTCCCTCTTATAGGTCACATGAAGTGTATTTATTTGTTATTGTATGTTTTTAAGTGTAAATAATATTACTAGTGTCTATAATAAAACCTATTATTCATCCACCTTAAGAAATTCATTACATCTTACCTTCATGTTGAAACATTTTTGTTAGAGAAACCTTGGATGTTGAGATCAGTTTTGTGAATCACCTTTCATAGTGAAAATTCATGGTATTATTGTGGATTTAAACTTGGTTCATCACTTATGTTAGGTTATTATTAATCCCTTATATCCCTTTTCTTTCAAAGCAATTAAACTAGTGGTTAGTTGTAGGTGTGGTACAATGGAGATAACCCTTCAATCTAGAGACTCGTCTCTCCCATAGGTCACCCAAAACTTGAGAGATGTTTCCATGTTACATAAAATTTAAGGAGGATGGAATAGACATCTTTTAAGGTGAAACATTAATGCATAACAGAAATAAAAACATGCTCTCTTTATTGAAAAATCACATAGTATTATTGAAATTTGAAATCTCTCTCACACACACCTTTACCCTACTGACTATGAATAGGACATTAAATTTAGTCTAAAATCACCTTCTAGATGGGCATATACATTCAATATTGGGTTTTTTATTCCCTCTTTCAATCCATAGATTCAAAAGATACAAGCGACTAAATGCATCCCCAGAGATAATCTTGACGTTAAGGTAAAAATTGGAATAAACTTTGGCTAGGCATTACAAGTGAACCATGAGGGTTAAGGACAAACCATCAAATATTATAGCTATATGGGTGAGTCCTATGAGGAACCTCTATAGGATTCTCTTACATTTTCAATTAGGGAAAAATGATGACACATTTTTTCTCACAACACTTTAAGAACCAAAATTTTGTTAGTATAATGCATATCCTTTGAATCGCACACCCAAATAATTAACCGTATTTGTAAATACTTATAAATAAATGTATAAATGAAATATTGGCCTTAATCCACCCTCCATTAGGCCCCATATTTATAAAATTAGGCTTCTTCTTACATTTCCAAACATAATATTGATGTTCTTAAGGGCAAAATTTGAACAAACTTTGGGTAGGCATTTCAAGGGAACCATGAGGGGTAGATATACACTCTCAAATTTTATAGTTATAAATATGATTCTTCTGAGGACTTCCTAGAATTTTATATTCCACTGATGATGATGGATAAATGGTGACACATTTTATATTGCAATGAAATCTTATTCTAAGTATAAAATTTGGTTAGTAGAATGCCTATATTTTGACTCATCCACCCAATCATTGAACTATATTCATGGATGGGTCTGGATGGGAATATAAACATTATATTTTCCTTCATCCACATTCTATCAAGACTTAGAGTTAAAAAATTTAGGTGGGTAGGTGCATCCTTGAAGTGAATTTTATTGTTCATAAAGGCATAAACATAATGAACTTTAAGTAGGTGTTGCAGGTGAACCGTTAGGGGTAGATATAAACCATAAACTCATACAATTTCATGGGTGAGTCCTATGAGGAGCATTGGAGGTGTCTCTACAAATCAAAACAATGGAGAAATGAAGGAAATTTTTCTCCCATACCAAAATCTCACTTTATAGACTAAAACTTGGTTAGTATAATGTTTATATTTTTCCTTGAGTTTTTAATTGATGATCTATATTTTTTAACATGTATAATTGGGAATATAAGCTTAATATTTGCCTCATTCACCCTTTTTCAAACCTCAAATTCAAAAAACATAGGCATCCAAGTGCACCCCTAAAGAGAGTATTATTGTTCTTAAGGGTAAAAATGTAATGAATTTTGTTCAAGTATTGTAGGTGAACCATGAGAGGTAGAGAAAAATAGTCATCTCATAAAATTTTAGGTGTGAGTCATTTTAGGAGCCCTCAAGGATTATATACCACTCATGATAACAAATAAATGGTGGCACATTTTCTCTTGCAACCAAATGTCAATTCAAGGACCAAAAGTTAGTTAGTAGAAATTGTATCTTATGGATCACATGCCCAATCGATGAAAAATATTTGCATACATGTCTAGGTGGGAATATAAATGCAATATTAGACTTTAGCTTCCCTCCTTTAGGGCCTAAAGTTGAAACTTGTAGGTAGTCAATCACATCCGGAAAGATAATCTTATTATTCTCAAGGGTAAAAATAGAAAGAACTTTAGGTAGGCGTTGTAAGTGAACTATGAGGGATAGAGACAAGCCATCATCTCATACAGTTGCATGGGTGAGTCCTCTAAGGATCGAATTATTCTATATGACACATGGTAATGGATAAAAGTTTCCATGTTTTCTCTCATAATCAAATCTCAATTTAGGGACCAAAGGTTTGTCAGTAGAACATGTATCTTTTGACTCGTGTGCCCAATCGATAAATTAACTTCATATACACATCTATATGGGTATATAAAATTAAATATTGGCCTTAATACACCATTTTTTGAGATCTAGATTCAAAACTTATAATCATTCAATTGCATCCCTGAAGATAATTTTATCATTCTTAAGGTAAAAAATGGAACAATCTTTGGGTAGACATTATATGTGAACCTTGAGAGGTAGAGATGAGTAGTTAGTTCATACACTTACACAATAAATTCCTATAATTACCCCTTAGATTATTATCTATCACTCATGATGATGGCTAAATGATAGCATGATTTATCTCAAAGTCAAATATCAATTTAGGTACCGAATATTGGTCAGTAGAACATGTATCTTTTGACTTGCATACCCAATCAATGAACCGTCTTCATATACACATTCATAAATGTGTATAGATTCAATATTATCATTTTTTATCCTTCCATTGAGCCCTAAAGATGAAAATTATAGGTGGTCTGATGCATTCCCAAAGGAAATATTATCATTCTTAAGGAAAAAGGTTAGAGAAATTGTATAGGTACAATATCTAATATTCTCTTTGGGGATGCACAAGAATGCCTACAGTTTTCATCTTTAGGGCTCAATGGAAGGATAACAAATGATAATATTGAATTTATACACTTTTCTAAACCATGAGGTGTAGAGATGAATAATCAACTCCTAAAGTTGAATGAGTGACTCATATTATGTCACCCTAGATGATTATCTACCAATTGTGATGATGGATAAATGATGGCATGTTTTCTCTCATAACCAAATCTTGTTTTAAGGACTAAAATTTCATCAATATAACATGTTTATTTTGACTCGCACACCCAATTAATGAACTATCTTTGTAGACACATCTATATGGGAATATAAATATAATATTGGACTTCATCTACCCTTCGTCAATCCTTGGACTATAATATTTCAATTAGTTAGGCACATCCCCAAAGATAATCTTGTCATTCTTAAGAGAAAAAATGGAACAAACCTTGTGCAACCATTGTAGATAAATTGTGTGTGGTAGAAATGGAGTGTCAAATCCTATAATTTTAATGGATGAGTCCTATAAGGACCCCATATAATATTATATATCAATCACATTTATGAATAAATGGTTGCATGTTTTCTCTCATAGCTAAGTCTTGTTTTAGGGACCATAAGTTCATTAGTACATTTATATTTGGACTCAAGCATTTAATTGACAAACTATATTCATAAACATGTCTAGATGGAAATATAAATAGATGATTTTAATTTTTTACCTCCATTAAGCCCCATGATTGAAACTTACAGCTGGTCCAATATAATCACAAAGAGAATCTTGTCATTCTTAAGGGTAAAAACTAATTGAACATTGTGTAGTCATTGCATGTGACTTGTGATGGGTAGAAATGAACCATTACATCATATGGTTTCAAAGGTGAGTCTTATGAGGAACCCATATAGGATTATTTACCACTCACATTTATAGATAAATGATGACACATTTTATCACATGTCTAAATCTTGCTTTAGGGACCAAAAGTTGGTCAGTAGAATGTGTATATTTTTACTTGTGTGCCCAATCAACAAATTGTAATGATAGAGACATATGTATGGGAATATAAATTCATTATTTTCCTTCATCTTCCCTTTGTCAATATTCATATTTAAAACTTTCATTTGATTAGATGGAAGAGAATCTTGTCTTTCTTAAGGGTAAAAACTAAATGAAATTTATGTAGCCAATGTAGGTGAATTGTAAGCGTTAAATATGAACCATATTATTTTTATAATTATATTTTTTTCAATAATATAATATTATCTACTCATGACACAACCACATGATTATGAAAGCTCATTCAGTACCACTAACCTACACTAGATGTGTTAGTAGTGATTTAAAACAAAAATAAATACATAATGACAAAATAATTCTAAATTAAAATACACTAAATCAAATAAGCTAAATTTACTAATTAAAAATTTAAATTAAATTTAATATTAACCTTACCACATCAATCTAATGTACCTTCGTGTTCAACTTTGTTTTGAAGTTTTCAGCTCTATTTTAAAGTGTTTCAAGAATCACGTGTTTGGATTCATGAAATTTTTACAAACATTTGTTATGAAGATTTCCATGGAATTTTATCAATTAAGTATCTGTAGTGAACCAAATTTGAATAGTTATCACCCTCTTTATTTCAAATTCCTCAAATAACCATTACTTTACTTTTTAATTAAAGTATCTACAAATCTAGGTTCTTGTAGCCACCACCAATCTAATGGGATTAACTAGGTCTTCTTCATTTATGGAAGTTGTGGTTATATTTTTTGCCTCTACGTAATGATACAAGTATTAGTCCATTCCCTCATCATTGTCCTTAGGGTAAATTACTATGAAAATTTTCCCTTCATCTAAAGTGTAATCAATTTTTAAGCACATGTAGGAAAAAACTAAAATATAACTAATGTTTAAGGCTACATCTACATTATAAATAAATTTTACCTAGTTACACAAGATTTGAGATGTGTTCAAATCAAATTGTTGATATAATTTCATGATCCCCTAGTAGTTGAAATAAATGGATAATATCCATAGTTGTTAGGGGTTTATACCTGTTATTATCCACACATGTAATATTTGAATTGTTAGGTTGTGGAGCTAAAAGCTTCACTAAGATGCAAACAAGAGGAGTTAGGGAGGTTGCAGAGTGTTTGCTGAGTGTTACAGTCACCGGCGTCGGTCAGGCAAACTAACGTCGGTAGGGTACAGACAGAAGGCAACTGACGTCAGTCAGAATTTGGCTGGCGTCGGCACCCCCCAAGAAAACAGGGACTGACATCAGTCACCTGTGTGGTTCAGACTGTAAATGTTATGGGCAGTTAGCTAACGAACCAAGTGTTTGCATGTCAAGAGCCAAATTTAGACTAGAATCTGTGGATCTAATTATTGTAATTAGGTGTCTAATTATTGTTTGCATGAGATCTATTTAAGAGACTCATTGGTTGTATTGTAAACTAGTGCTAGAGAGTAAGAGAGCAAAATAAGCTCCTTCAGAGAGAGGTGAGCAATGGTGTGTTCCTCCTAGTGCCACAGTACCAAGTGTGGGTACTGGTTTGGAGAATCAGAGGGGTTCTTCATGTTTGTATGATCTTGGTCAGCAAGTATGCATGGCTTCTTTTGGAGATCTACAATGGTGAGTAAGGTCTAGTGATTTGTAGGTAGCAGCAGAGAGCAGGAGATCTACTTGGAGTATGATTGTGTACTTGGTGTACTGGCAGCGTGTTACTGACTGGTTGGAGAGGTGAACATCAATTCTATAATTGAGTTGATTGTTGGGACCGAGAGAGAGAGGGAAGAAGGTCTTGAGGTGTGGCGATCCTTTGAGGTAGAAGAAGACGTGGCATCTTCTTTATTGTATTTTCTTCTGAGTATTTAATACAATTATGTATTGTCTCTCATTTCCTATGTTGTTTCATATTTCTAGTTACTTATTGATTCTAGTATAATTCTGTGTTTAGTTGCTAATACAAGGTAATCACATATGTGCTCTAATTGAGGAGCAAGATCCTGACAAGTTGGTATCAGAGCTTTTGGTTGGGTTGACTAACAGGTGGTTCAGATTTGGTTAGTGTTTGTTGATTACAGGTCACTCTCAGGGGTTTCAAATTGAGTGGGAGTATAGCAATGGCAGAAGAAAGTAAGCTACGAATGGAGAAACTGAATAGCATGAATGGTCTGATTGATGGAAAAAAAGAGTAGGTAAAGAAAGATTGTTGGTTGGTAGCAGATCAACAGGGAGAAGCAGATGTTGCAGGGGATGTTGCGCAGGATGCTCTGAATAAAGTAGAATCTTGGTTTACAAATTCTTTTGCCTCTTTCCATGCAGCTCGAAACAGAGAATCTTTTCATGGGTATGTCTTTGGAGACTTTGGAGAGATTTATTTAGGAGCTGGAGAGCCTTGTCAAATGGTTGGCAAAGGGGAAGTGAAGCTAAAATTGTAGATGGATAACACGCAGGTGTTGAATGAGTTTACGCAGGTACCAGTCTTCGAGATGAGTCTAATTTCTTCAGGAAAGTTAGGTGATGAGAGATGCACAGTAACTCTCACAGTGGATGCACTTGAATTAGACAGTGGTAAGAAAGTAGGTATCCTTTATCTATCTACTTATATTACTGATTCACCTTTTGTTACAGAGATGTGGCTTTGTAGGCTTGGTTACATATGTAGGAGGGGAATGCATGTTCTTAAGCGGAAGATAGATATCTTTGACAAACTTAAGAACTAGAAAGCCTTGGTGTTCATGGAGGAGATGACGGACAGAGATTAGCTGAGAGGACTAAATTATTTTGAGCAGGGCTGAGTTGATATGAATAGGTTTTTGACCCAAAAGGAGCTCGTGAGTAAAGAGTCATCACTCACAGGGAACACAGATACCAGCGTCAGTTAGAAAGAACCAACGTTGAACAGACAGGCACCGACATCGATCATGTGCAGATCAATAGAGTTGGTGGTGTGGGGAAGCAGGAATCGACGCCGGTCATACATTGATCAACATCAGCAATAGGTACACTAGCGTCGATAATGATACTGACATCGGCAGATAGGGTCAGTCACAGGGAACCGACGTCAGTTGGGAGCAGATTGGGAGATGGTCGAGATCAATCACTGGAATGGATAGTGGGCGGACAGCAAGCTGTCAAAAGGTCTCAAACACCCATATGGAGGTCAAAAAGGGTAAGTGAACCTCATATTCATTGTTCACCTTCTTTATATTGCTTATTGATGGTCGAGAACTAGGAAGATGTGAAGAGGCAATGCAGGTAGAATCCAGATACAGTGGGAGCTCGACATGGATGAGGAGTGTGAGTCCTTGGAGAAGAACCAAATAGGTATTTGTTGGTAGAGTTGTCAGCTAGAAGAAAGCACTGGATAGATGGATGGATTCCCAAGTTAAAGAAGAGAGTGGATGGACACATGAGATGGAAGGCCAAGGTATATGGTCTTGAGGTAGTTGCAGGACAGTGGTACAGGTTTTGACAGGTGTATGACAAAGCATGGTTTTGGTCAAGGTCAGTGTAACTATTGTGTTTGTTCTTACCAGGTGGATAATGAGTTGCGACATTATCTAGTTACTGTATGTGTATGGTTTACTAACAGGTTTGTACATATAGGGTTTTGCTAAGCTAAGGGTAAGGTTAGTTCAGAGGTATGTCAGGGGGAATTTGGAGCAGCAAAATTCTTTGGCATGAGAGACATGGAGATTTTGTCTCCAGTGGGAGCTGATGTGAATCAGGTGTTGGTGAGGTTCATTACGCAGGATGTAGAATCGGTAAGCACACCAAGGGCTGGACAGTTTAAGCAGAGCTTAGAATAGGGTTCGAAATCACATGAGGTCTAGTGTAGGCCTGAGTTTTCCCAAGCAGTGGGAGCTGTCAGAGAATTTGGAGCCAATTCAGGGAAGGTAGATTCTCAGGTACTTGAGAGGGACTAGCAGCAGGTTAACATGTTATGCAGGATCAAGGACTTCACTACATGGATATGTAGGTTCAGATGTGGCAGGTTACTTGGATGACAGGAAGGACATCTCAGGGTGTGTGATGGTTGGTCTTCAGGATTGAGCTTGAAGAGGGATACAAGCTAGGAAATAGATTAGATGGGGTACAGGTGCATCTATTTATCTCCAAGTGGGAGATTGTTAGGTTGTGGAGCTAAAAGCTTCATCAGGATGCAAACAAGAGGAGTTAGGGAGGTTACAGAGTGTTTTCTGAATGTTACAGTCACTGGCGTCGGTCAGGCAAACCGACGTCGGCAGGGTACAGACAGAAGGCAATTGACGTCGATCAGAAGTTGGCCGGCGTCGGCACCCTCCAGGCAAACAGGGACCGACATCGGTCACCTATGTGGTTTGGACTGCAAATGTTACAGGCAGTTAGCTAACGAACCAAGTGTTTGCATGTCAAGATCCAAATTTAGACTAGAAGTTGTGGATCTAATTATTGTAATTAGGTGTCTAATTATTGTTTGCATGAGATCTATTTAAGAGACTCATTGGTTGTATTGTAAACTAGTGCTAGAGAGTAAGAGAGCAAAATAAGCTCCTTCAGAGAGAGGTAAGCAATGGTGTGTTCCTCCTAGTGCCACAGTACCAAGTGTGGGTACTGGTTTGGAGAATCAGAGGGGTTATTTGTGTTTGTATGATCTTGGTCAGCAAGTATGCATGGCTTCTTTTGGATATCTACAATGGTGAGTAAGGTCTAGTGATTTGCAGGTAGCAGCAGAGAGTAGGAGATCTACTTGGAGTATGGTTGTGTACTTGGTGTACTGGTAGCGTGTTACTGACTGGTTGGAGAGGTGAACATCAATTCTATATTTGAGTTGATTGTTGGGACTGAGAGAGAGAGGGAAGAAGGTCTTGAGGTGTGACGAGCCTTTGAGGTGGAAGAAGAAGTGGCATCTTCTTTATTGTATTTTCTTCTGAGTATTTAATACAATTGTGTATTGTATCTCATTTCCTGTGTTGTTTCATATTTCTAGTTACTTATTGATTCTGGTATAATTTCGTGTTTAGTTGCTAATACAAGGTAATCACATATGTGCTCTAATTGAGGAGCAAGATCCTGACATGAATTATGCATAATATAATGTAGATCAACATAATACAAGAGATAATGGTGGGACAAAATACCCAAATATTCAATATATTAGAAAATATAATAATACTCTCATGGTATGGTAACACCATACTATACTCCTTGAGGAAGGAATAACTCTATAATTCCACCTCAAGGGGGATACCTCCAATATATTTTTACCAAATAGAAGAATCAACACCTAATTTATTGATATGCTTTAAATAAATATTCAAATCCTTTATATATACCTTTATATAAATAATAATGGATGGATAACCTCCTAATCCTGATGTAGGTCGACTCATTACCCAATGTACTAATTCTAAATGTATTAGACCCATACCATTAAATAAGGTGTATTTTTTTACATGCCAACATTTACATCAACCCGTATATCTTATAATATCATATCCATAGGTACATAGCATTTCTTCCCTCCTTGACATTTTTTGTACCTAAAACATAAGAATAAAACAAATAATGAGTGTGCTTCAAATCATTGCACACTTGTCTCCAAGCATGATCATCCAACCACCCATATGTGATCTTGTTAGGTGATATATTTGATACTCTAACTCCATTCATGATCATAACTCTACCACCTCATTGCCTATGTATAATTATTCCTCCTCAGATTACATGTTTTATATTACATTGTATTACTCTAATTCCATGCATGATCATATTACTTATTCTTTGGATTCCATAAATAATCATACTGATTTCCCTAATAATTACATGTTCCATATACTTCTTCATTATTATGATTCCATACATGACCATATTAATTATTCTTTAGCTTCCATGCATATTCAAAGTGATCACTCTAGTGATTCCTTGTGTAGCTATAGTGATTAATACTCTAATTTCATGTATAGTTAAAGTGATTATTTCTATGACACTCCCCAACATGCCTTCATTATTTTTTCCTCTCATGATGGTGTGTGTGTATATATGCCTCAATATTTTATGACGCTTTGACCTTATCAACCTTTTTTACTACATCTTCCACATTTTCCTTTGGTAGTGCTTGAGTCTCTTTAGTAGATGAAGTTTTATTATATTTTTTTATTATTTCTTCATATATTTCTTCATCTAAATATTCTTTATGCTCTTCTTCACCATATTCAAATTTATCCTTGTGGTATTCCTTGAACTTTCTTTGTGCCTTGCTAGACGTGATATCCTATAAATGGACTTCTTTTTCTTGTACGAAAGCTTCATGAAGTTCTTGTTCACATTAATACTAATTTTTACCAAAATATTTATCTATGGATATACAATAACAATATCCAAACAAATCCATATCTAAAGCATAAAAATTTGAATACAAAACATATTTTTCCATGGAGAGATTCAAATATTTAAAACTATGAATATTATTATCATCTACTTTAAATTCCTTGATATTATTTGATTGAACATGTAGATGTTGGACCATATCCATATTGATGAAATTATACTTGTTGCTATGATTTATGAAAACAATTACCTTATTCTTTTGAATGCATCCATGAAATTGAAATATTGAGTCTGATTTATTTGGAGTTAAATTATTTTAACCCTTACCCTACATCTCTCATTATTCCTCTTCAAGATCCTCAACCTATCCCTCTGCATCATTTGTTTCCTCTTCATCATCATCATCATTATGATCCTTTTATTCTTCTTCATCCCATGCATTTTCTTCCTCATTATCATTATCATCATTATTTTCTTCCTCTTCTTTTTACTCTTCTTCATCTCCATTATGATCATCATTATTTTCATTGTCTTATTTTTATTTTTCATCATATTTTTATTTTATGTCCCATCGATCTAACAAAACCTATTCTATTTCTTCCCATGAAAACTTACATCATTCTACTCTTAATAGGGCCCACACAAGTGATGCAAGGCCCTAGAAAAAAACTAATTCCATGATCCACATAAGCAAAATGCCAAAATTTCAATAAGTCATCCAAACTTATCATATAAGCCCAAAAATTTTATTGTAGCTTCTCTATATGCCCATACAACTTCAGTGAACAATTATGAAAAAATTCCAAAATTTTCAGACTATGGAGTGAATCTATGAAAATCATAAAGTAATAATAACTCACCCCAAACATATCAAAACATTCATTTTTTTCTATTTTAGATTTTTTATATGATGATAATGATTCAATAAAAATTTCACAAAATAATTCTTGAAATTAAATTTGATATGATGAATGATTTACAAACCCTAAATTTATAATATCTCTTTCAAAAATAATAGACAAATCTCAATTTTTTTATTGTGGCTTTCTTGAATTATTATCCAAATCCAATAAAATGGTTTTTTTTTTTTTTTTTTTAAATTAGAACATATTTCAAGTTATAAGTGATTATCTAAAATTAGAGTTTTACCCATAATATTTACCCAAATCAAAGTTTTGATACCACTTGTTATGATCCACACGTGTAATATTTGAATTATGAAAAATATAATGTAGATAAAAAAACACAAGAGATATTGGTGGGCTAAGATGTCTAAATATTAAATATATTAAGAAATAGAATTATAACCTTATGGTAGGGTAACACCATGCAATACTCCTTTAGGAAGGAATAGCTCCACAATTTCTCTTTGAATGGAAGACCTCCAATATCCTTTACCAAAAAGAAGAATAAAAAATTGATTGATATCATTTACAATGATATTTATATCCTATATATACCTATATATAGTTAATAATGGATGGGTAACCTCCTAATCCTAATGTAGGTTGAATGATTACCCAATGCACTAATTCCAAATATATTAGACCCATACAACTAAGGGGGATATGTGCCACATGTCATCATCTCCATCAACCTATATACATTATAATATCATATCCCTAGCTGCACAATAATAATATCATTTTTCAACCCATTCTTCACACTCACATTCATTCAAATCAATTTTCATACTACCAAAACAAAAGCATGTCATAGCCCTAGTATAAACAGTCCATGAATTAGAATTTGAGTTTTTGGTTGAGTATAAATCACTCGATCCATGTATTTTACTTCAATATTCATGCATTACCTTATTTTCTTCCTCCATAACTAAAATAATCTTTTCATATGAAAATATTTATTTGATCCATGAGAAATTGTTTCATTACACCACGTCACAATAATTACAACATCGATGAAATAAACACCATCCTTGTGCTTTCCCTATTCTTTTTTAAGGGTCATTTTTACACATGCACCTACACCATCATGTTCCACTTTGTCATGCCAAGCCTCAAAGAATATCCAAAAAAATTGTACCCCACTCTTATTATGCATCCTCATTAACTAGTAATATATTTGAGAATTCATAAATTATCCTACACAATTGTCTAATCAAATGTAGTGTTTATTAAACATTATTTATATTACATTTATATTTTGATAAAATATCTACAAAAAAACCTTCGAAAATATATAGATAATGTAACCATCACTCATATAAAATTAGTAATTCCTCAAAATCTTTCTACTATCCTCTGTGCTATCATGTGTGTGTTTGAATGTAATATGCATGAAAATTACAACTTGAATTGAATTATATTACTAGTTTTGAACCTCATTTTATGTTTATAGTGCATATTTTTCAAAAAATTCCACAACTGAAACAATGGTCTGATGTGGGAAGTTTTCCTTTAAAAACTTGCATTGATTATCTAATAATTTTACTTGGTGCATGTGTCTTACATATTAGTAGATAATATTCTTGTTGATCTCAAATATGAAATCATATATAAATACTACACTCATAACCACATCACATCTTGATGACTCTTTTCCATATTTTAATACATACTTTACAAATTTGTACTTCTTAAAATCAACTAGTTTCTTTCCAAATTCTTGTGAAATTTCTTTGTGCATATAACTAGTCAAATATGAAAAAAAACACAAGTGTTACATGTTTTATCTAAACATTCTTTTGAAAAAATAAATCCCTTGGGTCTTTGACAAAAAATACTTTAGATTAACTCTCTTAACATTTTAGGTGGGGAAGCCACCATACATTCTTTCATGATCTCATCAGTATGTAAAATACAACATATATGATGAAAAACATCAAAACACATATAAAATTTAGCATGGATCCTACAACATGTGGTGTGTGTTTGGTTGATTTTAACATAGAAAGGATTGCACATCTCAATTGACCGTTTGATAATTATTAATTTCCCATTGAATTTTTCAATAAACTTTTTATAAAATTTTGTTTGGGTCATGTCCAAGAAATGTTTTGCATGTGGCTCATAGTTTTTTGAACCTTTTATTTTCTTAATGACATATTTTATATTAGGTAAAACCCTTGTGTTTTCATACCAAAATGTTTCAATCAAATATTTTGTTTCATCAATCAATAGCTTATATTTTCATGGAAGTCTACCAATAAATGCCCAACAATATGAGAGTAAAGTGTCATCAAATCGTGTTCTTATTTTTATAGATTTAATTAGAGTTTTCATATTCAAGTTCAAGGTTGTACTTGTTTGACTAATAAATCAACATCTAGATGTTGACTCACTCATTTAAACTCTGTTATTACTCATCTTGTCATGTTACTATCCTTTTTTTTAGTTTTATTATATATTAGATTAAATGAATTAATTAGATTATTCACTATTGCATTAGTTATTCTCTATGGATTAATTGTTCTTAACCCTAAATTATGAATCACATGGTGATTTTTTTGCATTTTTATCAATTTAAAAAATAGATGATATCATTTTTTATGGATTTTATTCTCAATACATAGTCCCATGCACATTTAACATGACATTTAATTATTATTTTTGACATTTTATCTTCCATAGGTTATGATATCTTATCATCTATTTGAATCAAATACCTTGATATTCATCGAATCATCGTTGGAGGTGTGGGTGTAGGAGCTACATTTTTTATTTAATTTAATGGTATTAACACTTCAACCATAGAAGGGATATTCAAGTGTTGGTTAATGTTAGACTCTATAGGTGAAATAAAATCCTCTTTAATAGTATAGAGATGAATTCAAGGTATATATGACGTTCATTATCATCATGCTCAAAAACTTTGTTATGGATGGATGTTTAATTATATTGTATTTCTTCATGTGTTTTGTCATGTCCCCTTTTTTAGTGGACATCGATAGACTTGATGATTAGTCTATTATGTGACCCTCGTAGGCTGAGAGGATGGATAGAGGGTCTTGATGGAGCTTGGCGTGGCTTCGATTAGCAGAATTTCTACAGTTGGCTTTCATTCGGGCTCTTTCAGACATATTTGCTTGAGCTCCTATTATTTAGGGCTATTTGAAATGCAGTGGAGCACCCCTATTTTGGTATGGTCATGTGCGGAATCACTCCCTAGTTCACCAGCTTCGAACGGTTCGAGGATCTGACATGTATTGAGGGAGATATTAATATTTGATTGATTTAATCAAATATTAATTATTTGGTCTAATTTTAATTAGAAACCCTAATTCTAATTTAAGAAACCCTAATTAGGGAAAGCACATCTTTTTGAGGGTATAAGGGTTTCTCATGGAGGCTAGGATTGATTATTGAATATGATATGATTATTGATTTTGATATTGAAGAATTCTTCTATGAAGACTGAGCCAAGGGTTCCAGGATTCCATCTGCATTGGATATTACATGTTCCATCACTCAATACAAATTCATTAGTTATATGTTCTACATATTGAATTTCATCATTCAACAAGGATTGATTAAATATTTTCTCATTAAAGATGTATCTAAATTAAATTCCATGTCATTGAGCATATTATTTTCAGTTCAAATATTAATTGGCCTGGAAGAAGTATCTTCACCTTGTCTAGAAGCTTTTATGGATGCTCTCCTATTTACTTGTCTTTTTATTTCTTTTTCTCTCTTGACTTTAATTTTCTCAAATTTGTAGCTCCTTAATTGGTCTTTTATAGAAATAACCCAATCCCATGATCTATATTTATGCTTTTAAGTCTAAATAGATTAAATACTGGAGAGTTTATATTAATTGAAATAAAGTAAATGAAAAATTTATAGACTGTCAACAGTTAAAACTAGTTCCAAGTTTGTAAAATGTAAAATGATAGAGAAACATTCATGGACAAAAGAGTTTGTATTGATTTTTTTTATGGACTACAAAGGGCATGCACCCTTTTAATTAGCACACACACCCTTTGTAGAGGTAGATGAAATAGACTAACATATTTAATGAATCTTCTTACCTGTACATAGGGCACACACCCTTTATAGAAGGGTACACTCCCTTTACAAAGGGCATACACCCTTATATAAAGGACATACACCCTTTCCAATGAACATTTTGATTTATATAAAGGGTGTATGTCCTTTTTAAAGGGATTACACCCATAAGACTTTTTCTTTGACATTTTCAACTTTTTCTATAAATTTACTAAAATTCATACCTACAAACTTATAAAGCTTGCAAAGAGGAAGGACCGGAGTGAAATGGAGTGAAACAGAAACATTTGAGGGTGCTTGTGAGAATATTGGGAGAAAAAATGAAATGAATTCAATCCATATTTTAGTTGAATGAGATTGATAAGCATTAGAGATCCTATATCAAGGATTCAAGTCTTGGATTGAAGTAAAGTGTTGGTAAATTTCTTGAGTCACATTCCTTGTTATTTAGTTCTTTTGAAAGACTGAGATGATTGTTTTTATACATTCTATTTAAGGAAGATCTCGATAGTGTTTCAATACTTCAAGATGTATGTGATCTTAGTGGGTTATATTGTTTGAATCTTTGGTGGTTATAAAACATCACAAAGTAGTTTTAGCTTATAATCATATGTGTTTTGTTGCATTTTGAATAAGAAACAATTCATTTTGTCTTTAAGATCAGACTTATCACCTTCAATGTAATTTCTTTCATTGTCTAAAAAAAGAATCCCCAAAGCTCTTATGATCATAAGTTGTAGTCTATTTTTGGTACCAGTGGTGGGTAAAGGTTGCAAGGACAAGGAGTCATTCACTTGGAACCTATCCTTGACCATATCATAAAAATAATTAGTTGTTTATGTTGTAATTTACTATAGATCAATTTGTCCATATTAAAAAGCGAATAGAACCATTGGCCCTCCCATTTATGAGAAAATAATTAATTTGTATCATGGTATATTTTTTCAGTGTTAATGAAAATTGTAGAATATTCTAGCAAGTTTATATTATCTTATTCATTATTGTTTTGAATGTTATTCAAGTTTGCATTTAATTGTGGATGATTGTGTTAAGTTTGTTTATCACATATCTTAAATTATGCAAATTTATTACATTTATATCTGAAGAAGCATATCTAATTACTCAATTTTATTGGTAGGATTGCTAACATGAGTTTATAACTTACACTCATTTTAAAATCATCAAACTATTTTAAACCTCTTCTCTAAATCTTTTTTTAACATGAACAAAACAATTTATTTTTATATCTATTTATTATTCATTATATATTCTAAGACCTCATATTCTAATTTTAATTATAAATTAGTACCATACGATTTTATTGGTAATACTCTTCAGATAAATTTATTTGTAACCTTCACTCATAAATATCCAAAATGTTTTTCTTAGTTGCAGAAACAAGCAATTCTTACTTTAAGATTGAGAGCATGAGGTGGTGAGGCACTCATGATTGTTGCCTCCTACCTTCCTTTCTTTTCTCTGTTTCCATATATAAATGTATGGAATGCAAAAAAATGATTGAAGGAGGGGGGAAGTATTTTTTTTTCGGTAATATTGTGAGGAAAGTGTTGTCGGGTTTCTTGAGATGTTACATATATATGTTTTCATAGTTTCAAGATATAACTTTTGAGATAGAAATATTAGGATCTCTTTTTTCTTCCTCGATAAAATTGTACTAGTTCTTTTAAATTCTTTATATTTTTACTCACAATTAAAATTTTAATTTATTCTTTTATATTCTTTTATAATATTTTTCTTAGTTTTTATATAACTTTCTTTTACTATATTTTTGAAACCAGTGTTTAGTTTTTTTTTTTTTTAACATTTTTAAAAAATATAAAATTTAAAACTTCATTCCATTAACATAATTTTTCTTGACATATTTTTAATAAATCAAATCTTCTTATTTTTTAAAAACCTATTTATTCTAAACTAATAATCAAATATGTTAAATGTGTATATATATTTAACCTTGTACTACTAACCCATGAATACAATTTAATGGTCAATTATTCAGATACTCTCATTAAGAAAATCTAACGCGTCTCAAATTCTTCCACATGAAAACGAACTCGTATGGCAATTAATAATCGATGTGTTTAGAATGGGGTGCCACCACAAAATGGTGAATCCACTCACTCATATGGTAATAAATAATAGAGTCGGAGGTGAGTGGGGTTATGGGCTACGGTAATTAATAATTTTGGACACAAAATCTAACAATATTTTGACCCCATCCGATGTATCTTTGGATTGTCCCCGTAATGTGGAAAGTTATAATGAATGTTCCAAGACACCACGATTGGGATAAGAATTTATCTCGCCTCACCAGCTATTTTTATTTATTAATTTAATGCGACTTTTTAAACTATTATGAGCGTAAAGAATATCCATACACGTCATTTTCAGAAAATCTACTTTAAAATGTGCTTAATTTAATTACTATTTAGGAAAGTAATTTTTAAATCATTAAAACCTCCTCCTAAACTTGATTTAAAAATGAAAATCTAACTCTCGAACATTTGTGGGTGTTTTCACTAACTTTACAAAAATATAATTAGATTTTGTAGTTGAATTAATCTCACATTGTGTTACATGTATTTTACTTTTGAAAACACCTTTTTAACTCATCATAAGGGATGATAAAATTTGTATGAATATTTTAAATTTATATATTTGAAATATGTTAAAATATATTATATCAATTTTAAGATTTTTATTTTAGAATTTTTTTATGTTGTATTGATTAATGATTTTATTATTTCATTATTAATTATATATTAGTAAAGGATAAATAATATTTTGAAGTTATATTATTGAGTTGGGTTCAAAAAAAATATTTCCCTGCAAAAAAAGGTTTCGATTGATTTTCCAAGCTAAAAAAAAATCATTTTTAGTGACAACCAAATAAACATTAAATTTAAAATTTTAATTACCCTATGATAGTCAAATGAATGTCAAATTTAACATAAGAGGGTAAGTACACAAAATTGGGAGATTAAAAGGGAATCTTAAGTAGACATTTTTTCTTCTAAAGAATGAGAAATCTCAACATCTATTTATTATTTGAGATGGCTACACTCAATATTTAAAGATGATATAAGAACATGAATTGTAACATTTCAAGTCTAGTTTTTAAACTCTTCTTTTAATATCTGTGTGTGTGAAACATCTAAACTTCAAAAAGATATTTTTTCATAAAAATAGAGTAGATAACTGACCATGTGACCCCTCATTTTTATAGTATCATTTAGTATTGTTTGAAACCCTTTGGTGGAAATTTAGATAAGATTATTAAGTTTGTGACATATATGTTTTTAAAAATTAATGAGTATATTTTGTTAATTAGTTTTACAAATAAATAGACCCTAAAGATTAAAAAAAATTAGATAGCTAGCCGTGCAACGACCTTATCTACCTCAAAAAAATGAAAAAAAATAATTTTTTTTAATGTATACAGAATCAAGCCTAGTTTGTGATCATAACTATTTTTTGCATTTGTATCAATGAAAAAATACATAAACATGTGTAGACATGTATATTACGACATACAGTGGCCTAAAAAAGACATACTTAGAAATCAACATAGATAGAATTCTTAAAATAGTCAAAACATAAAAACCATTGTATATTTAGAAAGATGAGAGTGTACTCAACATCATAGTAATAATTTTCATAAATATCTATATGATTCATAGTGTTTAGGATGGAAGTTGGATTTTGTTATTTTCAGTAAAAAACACAAATTCAACTATGTGTTTTTAGGTTCAAGCCTTATGCTTAAGAATCCAAGCCATTTTCAAGCCTTAAGGGTATTCAAATGTGAAGCCTTATAAAGCAAAAAAGGTGAATAATTGAAAGGTGGGGCAGGGTGTGAGGTGGAGAGGGATGAGCGGAGAGATGGTTTACTTAATAAATGTTTTTGATTAATTAAGGCGGCAAACCAGGGGCCGAACCCTATACAGTCAAAAAAGACAGGAAGGCTAGCAAACAAAAGATGCCAGCACCGAACCAACGGCACAGCCGAGAAACAAAATCAGAAGCAAAACAAAACACTGGAAAGACTAGAGTCAGAAAGGGCGAAACTACATAACAATAGAATTAACAAGATCCTTAAGATTCTCATTGTCCACATTGTCAGCATTCCCTGGATTACCCACCGCTTCCAACATAGTCATATTCAACAGAATGTTATTTCAAAGGCCTTTGGCGAAGACCTTTTCCAGCTTTTGAATGCAGACCTTCAAGGCCCCAATATCTGTTTTCCAATCATTCTCATTCTCCAAACCCTCACCAACTTCTTCTACATGCATCTTCTCCTTATTATCAACAGTCCCCCTAGAATCAACACCCTGCTCTTCAGTGACCTCAAAAACCCGAGAAGCCTGTTTCCCACCAGTGTCCTCCAAAATTTCATGAATTTCTGGCTCTTCATACCCCAATTACCGCCTTGAGCTTCGAATAAGTAACAAGCCCTCAGTTTCGTTTGCACTGAATGCAAATGTGAAGGCTCATTTTACAAAATGGCCCGCCACGGTGATGTCTACTTTCATGCTTGAAAATAATTCCCCCTTGGTTTTCATGATGCGACTCTCACACCTCCACCTCATGATACAAGGAATTAATCATGACAATCAAGGAAGTACTAAGGTTATCATTTTCCATGATCCGCAATGGCCTTCTCCACGTGGACCGCCTTTGAAAGCTATCTTCATCATCAATGTGCATCATTCATGCTCCGTCATCTCCTTCTGAATGATCTCTCTAATGTTTGGGGGTATATGAGCCCCTTGTCGCCATACCCTCCATCCTGAGAATTGCTGACCAAGGTTGGCACAAGCATCAGTGACCCTGTTACCTTCTCTGTAGGTGTGGGTAATCTCAACCTCAGAAAACTTTTGTAAAAGAAACTAGATGTTCGTAATGATATCTTTTAGATGGATACCAACGTTAGATGCTTTATTAACGACATCTATGACCAACTTAGAATCTCCTTGAATATTCAAATTTCTAATTCCTAGGGATATAACTAACTTTAGTCCCCAAAATAAGGCCATAGCTTCCGCATAGTTATTACTCTGGCAACCCATGCCACCAGCATAGACAACAGGCATCCCTCCTTTTTCATTTCTTATTATTCGTCCTCCACTTGCTTTACCACTCAACTTGGATGCCCCATCAAAATTGAGTTTCATCCAATTGGGTTTAGGTGGTATCCATTTAGTATGAAGTCTCTGAAGAATTTTGGAATTATCATGCCCAAGGATAAGGTTTAAAACCTTCCATTTGGCAGCAATTTGATTTTCAAATTCAGATAGGGGTTTCTCTGCAACACTAATATGAACTGTTGTAACACTTTCCAAGATGGTCCTAGCAAAGGAGTTAAACACCTAAGCAGCATTTCTAGCAGTGTCCCTAAAAATTTTGTGATTTCACTCTTTCCATAAAGTTTAGCTCAAGCATGGCAGAGCTTGCTTCCATAATTCCTTAATCCAGGGATGTGTGAAGGTTAAGTTCCAGCTGAGAATTACTTCTTTAAGGTCAGAATTGCGAACCCATTCAATGCCAAAGTTGTTAAGTATTGTGCCCCATAAATCCTAGGTAAACTCACAGTGTATGAATAGGTGTGAAACTGATTCCTCTCTAGAACCACACAGAAAACATCTGTTGACCAAAGTAAACCCCCTCTTTTGAAGGTTGTCCCGAGTAAGGATTTTGTAATGGGTAGCAGCCCACCAAAACAAGTTAATCTTTGGAATGAGTTTATGATTCCAAACCTTTTTCCATACCTCCTTATTCTGAGCTTTAGGTGTAAGCAGATGATAGGTAGATTTGACAGAGAACGATCCATTCTTATCCAGCCACCAGTATTGTTCATCCTCCCAAGGGAAGAGTGGGATTCTGATCTCCTGAACACATTGCTAGATCTCTTGAATTCTTGGGATAAGCTCAGGCCTGTGCACACAACAATCCAAAAGGTTTTTCCAGCTCCTTATCCCATTGTCATTTTCCATATAATCACTAACCCTATCACCAAAGAATTGAGTAGTCAGGTCTATAATTTTTCCATAGTTTCCTTGGGAGATGAGAGGCTTGTCCCTTAACCAATTATCCTCCCAGAATTTAATATGTCGGCCATTTCCAACTTAATAAATGTTAAGTATTAATCGACATTTACATTATTGGGAGCGAGAGGGAGAGGGGAATGGTGGGAGTGGTTTACTAAAATAAATATTAAATATAAGTTGACATTTATATTGTTATAATGTAAATTCCAACTTATACTTTAACATTTATTTTAGTAAATATAATAAATTAGGGTCATTCTACATCTTCTAGAATTTGTATCATAACTATTGATTTGGAAGATAGTTTTTCAAAATCTAATCTGGTCACTACTTAGTCAATTTTAGGATTTCAATCCAACCTAGAGATTTTAGGGTGTAAATTTTACAATTGATGTCTATTTTTGGTAAACATATAATCATTTTCAATATTGTAGGGCCTTTTAGATTGCCTATTGACATTTTTAAGAGTTATCGATTTATCAAAATTATAATTTTATAAAACAACACACACCCAACCACTCATTTATGTCAATTTTACTTATGAATAGGTCCCTTATAGGAAAAAAGTACCACAACAACACCATACTCATTTATGACTAAGGTAAATAGAGATAATTTGGGACACATTTAGGTCTGGTTACCCCAATTTAATTTGAATTAATGCCAAATTTGTATGCATGGGGAAACATAGGTTGTATTAGCAACCCATGCACACCCTACCACCCCTTCATGTTGATTTTTATTGTGATTAAGTCTGTTATGGGCCAAAAATGACATAAAACACCATATCCACTTATGATCAAGGTAAACGTAAATAATTATAGGTATATTTATGCACAACCACCCCATTTCTCTTCAAATTCAAGTAAAAAATGTGTGATTTTAGAAAGTAAGTCACATTGTGACCCTTGCATGTCCAACTACCAATTTATTCTAATTTTACTTGCGATTAGCTCTATTATTTTCAAGAGTGACACAACAACACCATATTCACTTGTGACCATGGAAATATGAGAAATTTATGGCACGTGTATGTGTAATCACCCTAATTCAATTTGAATTCAAGTCAAAGAGGTGTGAGGGGTAACATAGGTCATATTGATTACCTACACACACCAAACCACCACTTAATGCAATTTTTAATTGAAATTTGAGGGTTTATAAGATTAAATAAACACAACAACATCATATCCACTTACGATGAGGGAAAATACATATAATTTGGAACATATTCATGCATGATCAACTCAATTCACTTCAAACTAAGGTGAAATTGATGTGATTGGGACATTGTAGGTCCCATTGGTAATTGACATGAACCCACCCACTCTTTTATGTTGATTTTACTTATAATTAGGTCCCTTATAAGCTAAAAGTAACATAACAAAACCATATCGATGTGTCCAAGGTAAATTCAAATAATCTTGGGCACATTTGTGTATGATCAGCCAAATCTACTTTGAATCTAGGCCAACATGGTGTAATTGGGGAACATGGGTTTCATTTGTGACCTTCATACACCCAACCACCTCTTTATTCTAATTTCAATTATGATTAGGTCCCTTATAGGCTAAAAGTGACACAACAACACTATATCCACTTATGACCAAGGAAAATAGGAAAAAGTTTGGAAACATTTTGGCATGATCGCCCTAATTCACTTCAAATCAATCCAAAGTGGTGTGAATGGGGTAACATAGGTTTTAATTTTTTGTGTACGGGTCACTAATCCAATTAGGTCCCTACTATGCCAAAATATTCACAATATCACCATATCCACTTGTGAACAAGATAAATATAGTTGATTTGGGGCACATATATGTGTGATCACCCAAATTAAATTTAAAATCAAGCCAAATTGGTATGAATAGGGAAATGTGGGTTGCATTGGTGACCCACACATATCCAATCGCCTTTTTATGCCATTTTTACTTGATATTATGTGGATTATAGACCAAAATCAACACAACAACACTATATAGAATCTTATATGAACTATAAGGATGTAATATTTCCAAAGTGTGCCTCAACAATAGGCATGAGACATAGACCCCCATTAATCTATATGGTACTACACTATATGTAGTATGCATGCATCATGTCACATGTAGCCTCTATCATGTCATGTGTATATATGAGATACACACACATGAGATTAGTTATTTGTGAGTCGTGAGCCATGGTTATTGTCTCAAAACAAGATAATAGCTATCCTGTATATTTATATTTAATAACATCACACTTTAAATGGACCCAACACACTAATGCAACCCATACATAATGAAGCCCATTCAATGATGTTAAGCAATCAAAACCAACTAGTATATCAATAGGGCATGTATTATCCATCACATCATGCTATCCAAATCCATTATATATCACATCAACATCATTTTATGTATAGAGATGACATTGATTTATTTTATGATATGGATATGTGTTTCATCACACAAATCATTCATGCCATGCCAGACATTGTGCACATTGGGTCACTTTGGACATATCATACATATTGTGTACATAATGTAGTAGCATTGAACATTGATATACTTATTCAATCATTGATAGACTTATTCAAAGGATAGAGTAAACTAAATATATATAATAGGGGTGGTCATGTGATTATGTCATTATTTATTGACAAAAGATGGTATTACCATAGCATTTACTCCTATTTTTTACAATCGAATGATTCAATCATAGTATGTATGTAATATAATTCATATTGATTCATTCACTTGGTGGGGACCTACCCTATATATATATGGAATATGGATATGGCATTGATTTATTATGGCCATATCCATATATGAAAAAGTGGGGTGAAGTAATTGGTCAACTCGTTAGGCCCACCTAAACACTATAAATTCAAACCCTACACACACCTTGCCATCCTCAAATATAGATACAGATATGTGAGTGTTCATATATAGATAGGGGCCCTAAATTAATATATTAAAAGAATCAATTATTTATTTATAGATAGGGGGCCTTGTCCTCCCTAGATATAGATAGGGGTGGCCACGTTACCATATATAGATATGAGCTCTAAATTAGTTTACAAATTGAGTTCACGATTGATCATATATATCTAATGGTACCTGTTGATGATTAAAATTGTGTTGTTTCTAACACCAACAATGGGAAGTTTTAGGAATGTGGGACTTTCAACCTGAAACAACCTCCAGATTTCAAATAAGTTGGCTCTTCTATATATCAAGGGTATAATGGGAAAAGGGATAAGAATTAAACAGAAACACAAGTGCAACTAAAGAAACTCTAACTATGGTGATGCACCTGAATTTAATTCGACCCCTAAGCACAGTGAAGTTATATGTAAGATTTAATTACATTAAAGAGTGAACAAGGTATTATAAATATAAAAGATGAAAAACAATAGAAATAGAGGCTCACAACTTAGATTGATTTTGCAGTGACACAGAAAAATATCAACAAAGGCACAAAACTCAGTTTTCTTATTAATTCGCCAGTCACATAAAAAGCACATAAACATGCATAGTTACATAAAATTTCTAACTCAAGAAAATAGAACAAAGGCAAATGATATTCCTGATCACATCTAAAAAAATCTAAAAACTCTTGACAATAATCTCTTGTAAAAAATTATCTCTATCTTTTGATGATCCTTCTGGTGATCTCTGCACCCCTATTTATAGCATTGGATTGGCTCTGGATTGTCTACACGTTCCCAATCTAACAGCCTAACTGAACTCTAACTGAACTAGAAGTGTCTAACACAGGATATTTCTTAGATCTGAAATGTTCTGTCTTCTTGCAATTTCATTGGCTGACATAGATACCTAGGATGCTTCCCACTTATAAACGGGAGAGGACACTTGGCCGATTCCTTCTCTCTACTTGAAAACCTTCTTATTATCATGTTCCATGGCACTTACCGAAGGCACACGGCACTTTTCGTGAAACTTATATTCTTTTTGTGTCTTTGCTCAGGAGTGTTCTGCCTTTGACATCTGTCACAATCTGCTTCTTCAAAACTTTAACAACTTATATAAAATGGGACCCATAGCATTTCTCACCCTAGCAACTTCAAAAAGGGGACAGGGATAGGTGGCACTTTTCGTGCATCTTTAGCCAGGGACATGTGGTGGGCTCCACTACTTTTAGCTACCCTTTGAGAATTCTACAGAAGGTGACACTTATCGGTCTCTGCATCGCTCTGTCTATACTATAGAAACATTTAGGCCTCATTGCATATTTACACAGATGGTAACACTTGGCAACTTTTGCTTGCCTCATAAATAGAACTTGAGACCCACCACAGTCTTTACTTATCAATGAAACAAAATGAAGATAATTCAGATGTTGACACATGGCGTCTTCTGCTTTCTTCAGCTTGAGATACATGGCATCTTTTTTTGCTTTTAGAAAATCATATTGAAACCTTCCATGGTTGCCACTTGGCACCTTACAGTTGATTCTGAGAAAAGCTTTATTGAAAAGAATCTTTTGAGATGTATAAGAAACATGAGATGCGAATGCTGACACTTGTTGCATTCCACTGAGTAACTATGAGACACATGGCATGTCTTGACCAACTTTTAGAAATTATGAAAGGTGCCTCGGCCGATGACACTTGTCAGCTTCCACTTGATTTCAACACTTAGACAAAATTGAGGAAAAAAGAAATTCAAGCCCGCGCTCTGAGTCAAAACTTCGCCGTCTCAAACCAAAGTGTGCAGGGACAAAATTTGGATCATGCAACTAAAAATCAAAATAAAATGTAGATTATTTTTTACTCTATAGTTATTGGTGACCCCAAGGACCTTTGAGCCTGCTCAAAAAGAATCCACAACTCCCGCATGATCAAAATGTGATAAAAAAATCATAGATTCAGTAGGGCTATCTGATAAGTAGACCACTCATCATTAGAGAGTCCCTGCTTATTTTGCAATTCGTGAAAGGCTAAATCAAGATTGATAATATCTTTGTGTGAAAAATTCTACAAAATCTGAATTGTAGCTTTTAATCTAAATTCAAGCTGGGAATAGGAATCAAAAAAGCTTCTACTTTAGGTACTGATGAATCATCCCTTAAATCCTAAAAAACTACCTGATCATTCTGCCTGGCCAACAACAAAGGTTTAATTTCATCAATCATCAGCACAATGTTGTCATCGGGAAAAGGGGAAGGAAGACCTAATTGCACTAAGTCTTCAATGTGTTTCTTCATTTCACTGATTCCTTCTTTCATCACATCTAGAAGCTCTCTGTAATTGATTGCGACATAATTGTTATTGAGAACCTCATTCACTCGTTTAGCAGTGACCATTCTGCCATTAATCTTTGCTGCTGACAACATTCCATCAATTGCATAATATAGCTTTTGTAGCAGCATTTCAGAGTCCAATACTCTCCAAAAAATAGTAGACAGCGTGTCTTCAACTGAAGTCTCCACCTTTTCACACAATTTTTGTGCATTTAACAGAAAGGTTAGAGAAGGTCTGAGCTGAATAATCTCCATAGAGATTCTTTTCCATATTGATTCATAAATCTCCTTCACCAGATTTAACACCCCTACATTCTTTGGCCTATTAGCCAATTTAATTGTTAATTGTTCAGCCCTTTATTGCTCGGCTTGAAGTTGGGCCTGAATAGCCGCAATATTATTCTGCTCATTCAATAGCTTCTGTTGAAGTTGAGTAACCTATAGCAGACTTTCCTCACATTTTTCTTAAAATGTTGCCTTTTCCCACCTTAAGGTTGTCACTGCATCCTTTACCTACGTTAGCCCTACTTTCAAAGAATCATTTTGGGCCTGGATGGCCTGGTGACTCTGAAGAGAAACAGTATCTTGCAACTGTTTATTAAGAATCTATATTTCAATATTCTTAGTATTGATCTCTATGGTCAAACTACTACAGTTTGCCTTTTCTTTGGCTAGATCAGCCTCCATCTTCTATAGCTTCCTTGATATTTTCAAATAATCTTTGGCTACTGCAGAAGTAGATTCATTTAGCATCTCGACCCTATATTGTAGTCTAAACAAGGACATGTCTATAGCCACTACATTCATTATGTAATCCTCTGGCTACATCTTCTCATTTGGCTTGACTATATTTGGTGACAAATGGGTCACTATCAGTTGCTGCTGAGTTGGGTCAAATTGTGACCTCAGATGTGGTGTAGCCAAGGCTTTATTCTCTTTGATCCTCTTTTTCTCCCTTCGGGCTTCCCTCACCTTCTTAGAAGCATCTGCTTGAGTTTGGAAAGTAGAAGGAGAGGCAATGTGCCCACCCACAAAAGGAAAACCTTGTGGCAAGCCATATGGAATAGCCAATTATTGGCTATGGGCTATTTGAGGAGATACTTTCTTGGGAATATAGGGGGAAAAGTGAGGCAATGATATAGCCTAAGTTTGGATAGATGGGGAAAAATGAGAAATGGACATAGCAGAGGTGGTAGGGGATGTCATTAGGCCAAATGGAATCATCACCCCTAAAGAGGAAGAGAGAGATTGAGAAGAAGGAGAAACAATACTTACCTGAGGAGCAACCAAAGTACTTTGTGATTGGTGTTGTGAGGGTTCTTCCCTCTCCTTTAAATCAAGTTGGAACCTCAGCCTTTTATGTCTCCTTGGTGTTTCTTCTTCTGGCTGTGCTCCCTTCTCTTCAATACTTACCACCATTGCTAGTGGTGCTTGTGTATAACTAGGAATCTCAAGGACTGACGCTGATGGAGAAGCTTTTGGTGGTGAAGATACCACACCCTTTTATTTTTTGATGGTACTAAGAGATTGGGGCCAAATAGACTGGGGCTTGCAATGTTTGGCTAGATTCTGCTCTGGCTTCTAGCTCACCACCCTATGTCTGCAAATTGCTTGTATCAGGGCTAGACATAGGAGATAGATGACATTCATCCCAGAGTTCCTCCCATTTCTCATCTGAATCCACATTTCCAAAAGAGTGGGTTGTCTCACAAATCTGTTGCCTATATTTCCAATAGGCTTCTATTTTTTTAGTGTTCCAGTCTGTATTCTTTAATGCTCTTCTTAAAATAGAAGTCATTCTAATTTTTAGGTCAAACTCTCTTTGCTTAGCATAAAAATTTTCCCATGGTCTATTTTGTTGAAGAGGCAAATCCATCAATTTAACATAAAATTTAGGAATATCTTCCCTGGGATTTTTCCTATTTTCCCAAAAGGGGTAGCCCTCATGTGCAATCCTAACAGCAACCCTATTAGTCTTGATCCATGAAGATATGAAACCATTTGGGTCATATACCCATTTATCTTCAATTAGAAGGAAACCCAGGAAGGATAGCTTTCTAATCAAAACAATCTCAGCATCTCTGGCCTCTAGTGCCATGTTGTTTGTCATCCATGGGACATCATACATTTTCCTCTTCTTCTTCCCAGAGCCATATTCATTGTCTACCATAGACGCCTGCCTAGTGACCTCTAAGAATGGTAACCTAAGGGTCAAAATCTTAGGTAGCAGCATTGGTTCCCCACAAAAACCATGAACTCTAATAATAGTATGATGGGATCCAAAAAAGTAATCACAAGGGATAGGGTAATTGGTCATAAGGTTTGATACACTTGGAAATAGTATATTTATAACTAGTTCTGGGCTCAGATGACAAAAGGCAGGGGCAACAAAAAGTTCCCAGAATTCGTATGGGTTGCTAGTTTTGGACAAAATATGTGTCCATGCAGACACAGGAGTGGTCCTATGTAGACCGAAGCTTGGGTCATACATGTTTAGATGCATGTGTTGGGAAAATATACCAGAGTTCTAATACAACATAAGGTGAAACAAATAAGAAGAATACCTGAAAATCCCTTTAGATCTGAACTGGGCAAGTTGTTCCACCATTGAATATGCAATCTACTCAGAGAAATCAAGCCGATACTTCTGAGTCTTGTCAACAGTTTTCAATCTGAAGAGGATAGCCATTTGTTCCTCATAAATTGTTATATCATCTTTCATTCCAAAAATGAAATCCATCATGGAAAGTGCATCTTGAATAGCTTGGGCAAATTGTGCTCTTGATGTTGGCAGTGTTGGCACAGTAGTATCATCATCACCTAATTATAGCTCTATTTTCAAAAACCTTAATTGAGTATTAACATTTGCCCACATTTTTTGCATCTTGGAAATGGTGGGAAATGTGGTTGTCTTATCGTGGTACAGGGCCAACATATCTCTGATGGCCTTTGGTGTAATTTGCACTATGAATGGACCCTATTGTATGGTATTTGAAGGTGCATGAAACAAACCGGTGCATATTTCAACCATGTCAGGACATGGATGCACACCTAGGACAATGAATTATGCAAGTTGGGAAGTCCATATCCTCATTGTGAATGTCTCGTATTGTCCCACCTTGGTCCTCTAAAGACACCTTTGATGTGCCCCTTCTCTGAGAGTTTTGTTACTAGTTCTTTGAAGAATTGGGTCCATGATTCCATCTGCATAATCTTTTACCTTTGTTAGGTCATTTGCTTGACCAACTTCAAGGACTCTGGTCTGCAAGTAGGTCTTTAATGGTTTCGTGGGAACTGAAGCATATGATTTGCTTGTAAGAAACTTATCAAGGGATTCATAAATCCCAGACCCTTGTTGCGAATACTATGCTCCCTCCATATCTATATCTATTCTTTGAAAATAGTGAACTGTGGTAATAGGTATGAAGCTTTTGTAATAAGGAAGCACTTTCACTTAAGCAGGTTTGCTATGAGCTGGAAATGCAAGTAGCAGGGGTTTTCTAGTAGACGCGGGGATGTTTGAGAAACTATAAGCTTTAACTCTTGTTATGAAGTATTTATTGACCCATCAAGTCTCAAATTGGCATTAAACCTAGATAACCATTAGCAAATCTTACTAAATCTTCATGGAACAGTGAGTTAGACACGTCATGCAAGTGGCTGCGCTAGGTACCCTGGGGAATTTAAGATTTGGGAGATATTTAAAGTGTTGGGAGTTTTGAAAATTTTGAAAAGGCTCTGAGCTATGGCTATGTGTTTAAAGAACACTTATTTAAAAGAAATAGCGGGAAATAAAAAATGGGAAAATAAAGCAACTGAGAAAGGGAAACTATCTAACTATAATACATTAGAGACCTAGGTTAACTGAAATGCTTCAAGTAGATCCCATTCCTAGGAATCTCTTCAAGTTCTCCTTCCATTGTTTCTAGCTCAAATTAATTCTTCTATTTACATGCATGAATTTTATATGGGCCAGTCCATAATGCTTCAAATTTAGTATGTTGACCCGGCTTGGTGGCTCTTGCATCCCATTTCAAAACAATTGAGCCTACTTCAAAATGAGGATTTGAAGTCCTTTTATCAAAGCAGTCTTTAATTATTTTCTGATGCTTAATTAATGAATCATGTGTTGCATCCCTCTTTTCCTAAACTTCCAAAAGTTCAGCAAGTCTAACCGGCATGGGGCCATTTTCTTCAATTTCAATCTATTTTATCAGTTGGAGAGCAAGAATTTCTAAGCTTAGAGGTATTATGGCAGGCTTGCCATAGACCAGTTCATATGGGGACATTTTTGTCACCTGCTTATGTGTAATTCTATTAGCCCATAGTGCTATATTCAACACTTTATGCCATTCTCTGTGATGATCATTGCCTATTTTCTTGATGAGTCTAATCAGGTTCTTATTAGTTGATTCTGCCAAACCATTACCCTGAGGGTAATAATTAGAGGAAGTTTTTAGATATATTCCATGTTTTAATGCAAAGTTAGATACTTTAGACCCTAAAAATTCTTTAGCATTATCTAAAATTATGGTGTGAGGAGCCCCAAAGCGAGTAGTGATACTCCCTAGAAAGTCTAGGATCACATTTTCTGTTGCTTCTTTAAGTGGCACTACCTCAATCCATCTAGTGAAATAATCTGTGGCAGTTAAAATCTATTTGTGACCCATACTAGACACTGGATTTATCATTCCAATAAATTCAAGACCCCATTGAGCAAAAGGTTCATCAACAATTATAGGACTGAGAGGCATTGCTGCATTCCTTCTCATCCCCACATAATATTGACAAGATTGACATTTTTTAACCAGTTGATAATAGTCTGTAAATAAAGTAGGCTAGAAATAACCTGCCTCACTTATCTTTATGGATATGGTCTTTGTAGAAAAATTTCCACCTGAGACTCCATGATGCATTTCATGCATTATTTTCTTAGCCTCATCCTTCTCTACGCATCTTAAAATTTTGCCATCAGAATTTCTTCTGAAAAGAACTTATTCAATTAAAACAAAATGGACCCCTTGCATCCTATAGTATCTCTTCTTGTTTTGAGGGAGTTCTCTTGGGTAAATCCCATATTTCATAAAATGAATCATGTTTGTGACACAGGAGTTCTGATCAACCTCTTGTATCCTCAATACAATTTCCTTTTCCACTTTTGAATCTGTTTCCATAGGTATCATCTTTTCAAGCTCTTGAGTCATATATTGGCATAACCCCCTACCTCTGACTAACTTAGTGGGTTTTACCTCTACATAATATTCAAGGATCTTTGTTATCTAGGTTGCCCTTTTTTCAGTAATTTCACCCTCCATAATGTATTCTCTGACACTTGGGTAAGCCACAAGTATCAAAATCTTGCTTCCTGATACTATATGCCTGAATTTGTTGAGGGATTTTACCATATCATATGCTTGTTTCTCCACAAAGTTGTATCTGGTTTCATATTCTCTAAGAGTCCTTGATAAAAAGGCTATTGGATGCTCTCCTTCCTGTCTATCATCCTTTTGTGTTAGGACAGTAGCAATACTGAGCTCTCCTCCATAGACATACATTACAAAAGGCTTAGAAAAGTCTGGGTTTCTAAGTACTGGGGCTATTGAGATAGCTTTCTTGACTTCTTCAAAGGCTTGCCTTCCTTTTGTAGTCCACTTGAAAATTAGGTCTTTTTTCAACAAGAGTGTCACTAGTCTTACTAAGCCTGCAAAGTCAGATATGAACCGACTGATGAAATTAATCTTCCCCAAGAAAGATTGAATTACTTTCTTATTTACTAGAAGAGGTAAGTTCATTATAGCTACCACTCTTTCTGGGTCTATGGAGACTCCTTCTTTAGATACTATATGTCCCAATAATTTGCCTTGAGGGACATCAAAGATACATTTCTTAGGATTCAAGGATATTCCAAATTCTTCACATTTCTTAAACATAGATTCTAAATGATCAAAATGATCAATAGCATTTTTTGAAAAAATATTAAGATCGTCAAGATAAATCAAGATGATTTTATTTATAAGTTCCCCAAATGCTACATCCATAGCTCTTTGAAAAGTGGCTCCTGCATTTGACAAGCCAAATGGCATCTCAGCATATGAAAATGTTCCCCATTTGGTAGTAAAAGTAGTCTTATATTGGTCTTCATTAGCCAACCAAATATGATTGTATCCATAGAAACCATCTAGCAATGAAAATCTCTCTGATCTAGCCACAGTCTATAAAATTTGTTCCATAGATGGCAAGGGATAGTGATCTTTCAGAGATGCTCTATTCAAGTCTCTGAAGTCTTATGTCACCATTCTTTTCCTGACTGGTACTAGATTTGATACCCAGGTTGAGTGCTTAATTGGAAAAATTATTTTGGAATCTAAAAGTTTTTACAACTCATCTACCATTAGAGATTCAATCCTTGGATTTATTGGCCTCTATTTCTGTCTAACTAGCTTTGATCCTTCAGTCAGCTCTATTGTGTGCTGAATGATATCTCTATTATATCCATGAAGATCTTCATAGCTCCAGGATATGACTCTATCATATCTTTTGCACAAGTCAATTAGTCTTTCTCTTTCCTCTTGAGTTGCAGAATTTTCAATTTTTAATTTTCTCCCTTCACTCACCTCTATTTCAGAATAATCTGCTTTGTTTACCTGGAACCTTTTCTTCTCTAGGCCTACATCTTCTGGATCAAAAAGGTTTTCTAAAGTGATTAAGACTTTGGGAAGCTTATTATTCTTTAATTGTATAATTTGATCCCCATATGCCTCTTCAATCTTTGGTTTCAATTGATCAACAAATTCCCCTGATTATTGCAAGAATGAGAGTACCTAAGAGTCATTCTCAAATACTTGCCAATTCTCATCATTATCTGGGATAGTTGGCCTTACAATAACTTTTAATGACTCATTGTTAACTAATAGGCCAGTTGCTAGATCAAACTGCGAGCCAATCTATGCCATCCTATCAGCTTCACAATTTTGCGTTCTTGAAACTACTTCAATATTGAAAGATTCAAAATCTTCTATTAAGTCCCAAATTATGTGTCTATAGGATCTCATCCTCACATTTTTGGTTATTGCATTTTCCCTAATTTGCTTCACCAGTAATTCTGAATCTCATTTTATTATTAAATTAATAAATTCCCTTTTTCTTGGCTAAAATGATCCCATGAACTAAGGATTCATATTCAACATCATTATTGGTACAATCAAATTGAAAATGAATAGCTCTCAAAAATTTCTCCCTATTTGGAGCAACAAGACAAATTCCTACTCCAGCACCACTTTTACTTCTGGCCCCATCAAAATTTAAGGTCCAAATTTCTGAATCTTTTTCAGATTCTTGAATAGTTGGTGTCTCTTTCCTTATAACATTTGGGATTACATGATCTTCATCAAAAATGACATAAGTTCCCAGACCAGTAGAGTCATAATTTCCATATGGATCACTATGCATCATAGCTAACAAATGGTTATTTTCCTCTTCTTGGTCATGTTCTATCCTTTCACACAACTCTTCAACAAAAACCCTTTCTTCTTTATTCAACATAGCATGATCTGTCTCTAATTTTGATGTTGGTTCATTAGTGATGTGATCTTTTGATAGTGGTTTAGATAGAATTTTCATCTTTGAACCATATTTGGTTCTTAGGATGAGGTGAGACCAATCAAGGGACATACATCCTCCTATTTTGGCTGTAAAGTCGCTAGATAAACATAAACCAAAAATAGGAGGTATATCTATGACTACTACATCTTGATTGACAATTATATTGGGACAAGTATATAATTGCAATGGGAGTTGTTTAATTCTCCCTATTATTTTTACTGATTTGCCATCTAGCTGCATAAATCCTTTAGTAAGTGGTTCATACTTTATTTTTAAAGCATCAGCTATTTACTTAGGCATTACTATAGTACTAGCCCCTGAATCTATCAATGCATTATGCAAGAGTTTCTTTCTAACTATCAGAGTCAAATAGAAAGGCTCTAGTTTGGATTTACTTACCTCTGCTGCATTGTTCACAAAGGCTATTGTCTTCAGAGGAACTGTGTCCTTGAGATTTTCTTTATCAGCAAGTCCTTCTTTGGTGCGATTATGTTTAGGCATTGCTTGGCCTTATAGAGCTTCATGTAACAACATCTTTTGTTTAGGAATAACTAGTATGTCCCATATTGATACTTGTGCTGGAGTCCTCTTCAGTTGTTCCACCACATTCATTGGTCCTAATGCTTGAGTTCTTTGGAAATAAGGATATCTTGCTTTTTCTTGAACTTTTATAGGAATCACTTGGTTCTATACTAGCTAAGGCACTTCTTGTCTAACAACAATGTTTCTTTGACCTTGAAATGGAGGATTCTCCATAACTTGACTATTTGCAACTTCAAGCCATTCCATCATTCTTCTGTTTGATCTAGTATAATAGTCTGATTGCACCACTGATTTCTTGGAAGCAAAAGCTTCATTCAGGAATACTGATTCTTCATCTTCAACCCATGAAAATAGAGCATGTTTAGGGGATATTTCTTCTTCTTGTTGCAAAGACATCCCTTGCATCTGAGCCATCAGGACTAAATTTTGCATACCAAGAGACTGATAAGTTTGTGCATCTGAAGTATTGGCAAATTGTCCATCCATTCTTCTTTGCTCTGCTACCTTTTGTTGTAGATTACCCATGTGACAATCTCTAGGTGTATGAACATTATTACAAGGAAAACACCAGGCATTGGTGTTATTTGCATAATTATTTTTCCCTTAAACAATTTCTCTATTTGAATTGGGGGGAACAATCTGTGAGGGTGTAGGGACTGCCACTAATTGATTTGCTGACTAAGGGTTATTTTGCCTTTGATGACCCTGATATTGGTTTGGCTATGATGAAAATCTATTTCCTTGATAGCCTTGATATTGGAGTCTAGGGTAAGGATTCTATTGTCTCTTTATGTTAATTAGCTCATTAGAAAATGTCCTTAAGATGTTTTTGATATCATCCATCTCAGATGACTGGGAAGGGACAAGTTCTTTAACAGGTGGTTGAGGATATTTATACATAGACATAGGTGGGGCTATAGATTTAGGGGCTTCTTGAGGTAATGGCAAGGTAATTTCTTGAAATATGGGCATGGGAGGCCTTGGGGGCAACTTTCCAACATCTATTAAATTATTTTCAGATCTGACCACATAGTCATAAGCCTCTGGTAGAGTCTGTCCTCCAAGTGACTGAATTATAATAGATATATCTAAATTTAAAGCCTTAAAATAAAACACTATAGCCATACCTGGTAATGGTCTAGTTGTAGCAGGAATCCTTTCCCAAGTCTTTTTAAATCTTGAATTGAAGTCAGTCATTGCTTCTGGTGGTGCTCTTGAATAGTAATCAATTGTTCCAATATAGAATATTTATCACCCTTTTCTTTAAATCTTTCAAAGAAAAGATCTCTAAGCTGATCCCATGTAGATATTGTATTTGGGGTCAAAGATTTATACCATTCTAGGGCTTTTCCTTTAAAAGAAGTTGCTAATAATCTTATAGCCACATTCTGCTGTGTGACCACATGTATAACACAGACATCAAATTCATCTTGAATATGCTCTTCAAGTGTTTTGAAATCTTGCCCACTGAATTTGGGCAGAGCCTTCAATGCATTTACTGGAATAGGGTCCCAAGTGGCTAGTGGTATTGGTAGGATCAAAGGACTGCCAGTGTTCCAAATTGCATAATTCCTTAGGGGTATAAGAGCTCCCATATTTACTCTTGGTATTGGTATAAACTGATGACTCTTCGTCTCAGACTAGTTATCAAAGGTGGAAAAAGAATAATTGGATTTACAGTAGATTGAGATCTTGTCACTGGTCCATAGCTCTGACTCCTTGTAGCTCTCTGGTTCATATAGTCTTGAAAGAAACTTCAAGATGGTTTCCCACTAGGCATGCTAAAAACTATTGATGATTAAAATTGCGTTGTTTCTAACACTAACAATAAGAAGTTTCAAGAATGTGGGACTTGCAACCTGAAACAACCTCCAAATTTTAAAGAAGCTAGCTCTTCTATATATCAAGGGTATAATGGGAAAAGGGATAGGAATTAAATAGAAACACAAGTGCAACTAAAGAAACTCTAACTATGGCAATGCACCTGAATTTAATTTGACCTCTAATCATAGTGAAGTTATATGTAAGATTCAATTACATTAAAGAGTGAATAAGGCATGGTTAATGTAAAAGATGAAAAACAATAGAAATAGAGGCTCACAACTTAGACTAATTTTATAGTGACACAAAAAAATATCAATAAATGCATATAACTCAGTTTTCTTATTAATTCTCTAGTCACATAAAAGGCATAGAAACATGCACAATTACATAAACTTTCTAACTCAAGAAAATAGAACAAAGGCAAATGATATTCTTGATCACAGCTAAAAAAATCTAAAAACTCTTGACAATAATCTCTTACAAAAAATTCTCTCTGTCTTTTGATGATCCTTCTGATGATATCTGCACCCTTATTCATATCATTGGATTGGCTCTGCATTGTCCGCACATTCCCAATCTAACGGCCTAACTGAACTCTAACTAAATTGGAAGTGTCTAACACAAGATATTTCTTAGATCTAAAACGTTTTGTCTTCCTGCAATTTCATTGGTCGACATAGATACCTAGGATGCTTCCCACTTTTAAATAGGAGAGGACACTTGGCCGATTCCTTCTCTCTACTTGAAAACCTTCTTATTATTCAGGAGGCACCAGAAAATGACACTTGGGATGTTTCACAACACTTACCGAAGGCACATGACACTTTCCACGTAACTTATATTCTTTTTGTGTCTTTGCTCAGGAGTGTTCCACCTTTGACATCTGTCACAGTCCACTTCTTCAAAACTTTATAAACTTATATAAAATGGGACCCACAACATTTCTCACCCTAACAACTTCAAAAAGGGGACACGGATAGGTGGCACTTTTCACGCGTCTTTAACCAGGGACAGGTGGTAGTCTCCACTGCTTTTAGCTACCCTTTGAGAATTCTACGGAAGGTGACACTTGTCATTCTCTACATTGCTCTGTCTATACTATAGAAAAATTTGGGCCTCATTTCATATTTATAGGGATGGCAACACTTGGCAGCTTCTACTTGCCTCAAAAATAGTTCCTGAGACCCACCATAATCTTTACTTATCAATGAAACAAAATGAAGATAATTTGGATGTTGACACATGGTGTCTTCCACTTTCTTCAGCTTAGGATACATGGCATCTTCCATTGCTTTTAGAAAAGCATATTGAAACCTTATATGGTTGCCACATGGCACCTTTCGCTTGATTCTGAGAAAAGCTTTATTGAAAAGAAGCTTTCGAGACGTATAAGAAACATGAGATGCAGATGCCGACACTTGTTGCATTCTACTAAGTTACTATGAGACACATGGCACATCCCAACCAACTTTTAGAAATTATGAAAGGTGCCTCAGCCGATGACACTTGTCAGCTTCTGCTTGATTTTGACACTTAGACAAAATCGAGGTGAAAAGAAATTCAAGCCCACGCTCTGAGTCAAAACTTTGTTGTCTTGAACCAAAGTGTTTGGGGACAAAATTTGGATCACGCAACTAAAAATCAAAATAAAATGTAGAGTATTTTTTACTCTACAGTACCCCCACCCATATAGATTTATTTATATCAAACATATAACATCACTCATCAGTTATTGATGCATAAACGATGCACGTACAATTTTCCTTATGTGATTTTATCTATTTAGGATAGGGATAATAAATATATAATACAATGAGCACACTAGTGGGTGGTGGCTATCCCCTCTTTATATATATACATGAGGTACCCATGTGTGTGTGTGTGTGTGTCTTGACCATCTATATTTGAGGTTGAGAGAGAGGTCCCATAATAGATGAATAACACTTGATTAAAGATTGACCCTATATATCTATTTGGAGAAGACCCACATAGATATTGGGGGGTTTGATTGACACATACATACACACATAAATTCAGGGCCCCACATTCTAGTGAGGGATGAGAAAAATTTCCTTCTATTTATATAAGTAATAGATGACATATTTATGAATTAAGAAACGAGACCACACTCAATTGATATTTTAGATACTAAAACTAAATATTTATAGCATCTTAGTCTTATACATTTGAAAACTACCAATCGGGTACCTACCCTTTAGTTTCAAACCTTCCCACTATCAAAAGGCTCACATTCACCATCTCATTGTGCTTAATTATTATCTTATAGGCCTTACCTTTCAGTTTCAGACCTTCCCACTATCAAAAGGATCACATTCACCATCTCATTGTGCTTAATTTATTATCTTATAGTCGCACCCTTATCATTATCATGACCAAACTCTCCTATACTATTAAAAAAAGCTTAAAACTTGTTACACATCCTTCACTATCAGTTTTAGATCCTAAACTATTTTATATCCTTCTAGATGCTATTAACCATAGAGGGATATTAACATCAACACTAGTGTTTAGGTCCTTATCTAGTGTCCAATCCTTAAAAATCATCTAAATTATAAATGTTTAAAAACACATGGGTCAACATATTTATCTTATTGAACCCTATTATGAGATATTTTCAAAACTTATAGTATAAATACAAGTCTAAGCCTTATCATTAACCATCTAGAATATACCAATAAATTACCTATTCAAATTCATTCAATCATTTGCACAACTAATTTTTATTATCATATTCATCCTTATTGTCATATCAATCATAGGAGCAGTCACAAAAAAGGTTTGAAGCATGTAAATAATAGCCCGTGAGTGTTACTTTTTTAAGTTACAAGCTATATCATTGCATGCATCTACATATAGCATATTATATCATTATTCACACACACTCCCATACATATGGGATAAATACATAAATATAAGGCCCTACTTAGAGTATTGACTATGTAGACAGTGCTCAATGATAGAGGGATCCAGAAACATTGTTTATGGAATCTAACAACTATTTCATAATCCTGATCCTACACATTTCTACTTATGTACAACTCAGATCTACCTACATATTATAAATACAACCAAGTATAATTTCTCCTTGAAATTTCAATAAATATAACATATTTCAAAGTTGGTACTTTTTATATTTAACATATCTCAATATTATAATTCAAAATATTCATGTATCTAAGTTTGAAATTAAATTTATTGGTTTAGAATAGTTCTATCCATATTTGTGTATAGGCTATTCTACCCCCTTAAATCTTTCCAAACAAAAGTATTAAACATTTGATGAACCTAACCTTTGTGTCTTTTTATTCAAATCTTAGCTTGCCCTAAGGTTTTAGAATGCAATAATTATTTAGTTTTAATAGTTCCTATAATGTTGGATTGGTCTCTAGCATTTGTATGTCTCTCGTATCCCATTCTCATCTCCATCTTTAGAACATTTAAAATGGATAAAAAGAACCTCTTCTTCCTCCTAACCTAAGGAGGGTGATAATTACCATCCCTCTAACCAAGTCCATGTTATCACTGCTCCAAAGGGTAAGGTATCCCATCCCATGATTTTAAATAAAGGTAATCAATATATCCTTTCTCAAACTGCTCTACCTCCCAATTTTCCTTTAGATGATGTGTGTATCCATTTTAAATCTAAGGCACTAGGGTTTGTGATTTTGAAGCCATAACATATCAAATAATCCTTATGGGAAAGTTAATATAAGAGTTATAAAATAATTTAAGTTCAAACATCTCATTATTAGAAATTCAAATTACATACCAATAGAGTCTAAATTATGCTAGTGTTAACTATGTGTTTGCATTTTCATCTAACAATGTTGTACCCAAAAAAGTTTCACATCAAAATAACAAGTTAAAATAGATTTAATTTACAACTAGTGATTTAAAATAATAATAAAATGCTAATTATATTTTAAGTAAAATTCTAAGAGAATTGCCTCACAACAAAGTGATCAAATTACCCCTATACATCCCATATAGAGATCAAAATGCTATTGTGCATATCATAGATTACATGGGCATCATATAAATTTTGTTTGGAGTTTAATAAAAAAATAAAAAGTACAATTGATAGTGGTGATCATATAATAGGTACATCAATCAAGAAACCCACTCGTGTTATGAGTACCTCTCCTAAAACATAAGTGAAAAATAAAATAAGTGTAAGAAAAGATAATTCAGAGTAAGAAAAGATTCAAAATGCATAATTAGAGAAAGAAAAGATTCAAAAGGCAAAGCTAGAGAAATATATGTTACCAAAAAATCAAGACGTCAAATCACAAATCACATCCTTTCCTAGTGTTCAGGCAAATATATATGATTATTCTCTTATCCATACTGAGATACAAGCTTCTAATAATGATGAACATATTAAAAAAATCAACTCCAATCTATGATGTAGTTATTTTTTCATATAAATATGATAAAAATGGTATATCATAAGTTCAATAACAACCTAATGAGTTACCTATTTACTATACTAATGATTACACTTATGATGATGACCCTAATAATACAGAAGATTGGTATGATCCTAATGATACTAATTATGCATCATATGAATATGACACATATGATACAAGGCATACACATATGCATCCTTTTTCTGAGCTCCTTGGATTCTAGTATCACTTATTCATTTTACATACAACTTTTATTTTATATATATATATATATATATATATATATATATATATATATATATATATATATATATATATATATATATATATATATATATATATATATATATATATATATATAAGAAAATACAAAAACATTTAAATAATTTAAAAATATAAAAATATTCAGAATTCCCATGTTTAATATCTCCTTGTCACCTATTTTTTTTCTTCATGATAATATATAGCATATTATTTTATTTCTATACAAATACACATTTCTTGCATCCTTGAGTGTGATACATGCATAAAATAGACACATGATATATGCACATAGAGATGTCAGACCACTCCTTTACCTTCATCATATAGTATGTTGGGGGAATCTACTTTATTGATCATGATTGATACATGTTACATATATTTCATGATCATTTCTAAATTATCATGTCTTAGCTTATATGTCTATACCCCTGCTCATATCTCATAGTATACTTGATATGTTATGTTACTTGACATTTTTTCTAACACATATATGGTAAGACTAGTATGATATGCTTATATTGGTTGATTATACTTATTTTATTCACATTTTCACTTCCTTGAGTGTATTTCATTACTTATTGTTATCTTACTTGTGTAGCATTTGAATATGTTTCTTGATTATTGGTCCATGTTCCATTTCATGTTGTTTGGACATTTGAATAAATCATTTTATGTTGATTAGACATTTAAATATGTCATTTCCTTTGATTGTGCAACATTTGAACATGCCCCTTATGTGAGGTCTCCTTGGACCATTGTTTTGCATTACATTAAGTGCTCTTATGTGTGTGCTTGATTTTTTTTTGAGCTTATACAATTATTTTTTATACATTACTATGATCTATATCATGCATTTTAGGGTTTGATGTGATCACATACTGCATTTTTTATTGATATATCTATGTAGAAATGTTACTCTTATATGATACATGATTCAAACACAAATGATATGATTATCTTATCCATTTTGAGGTAAGGTAACTACCATATTCTATTTACTTCACCTAAAAATGAGGGGGTGGGGATGAGAGGGCGAGGGCATATTAGTGGGATCATGTCATAAAGACATGACCACCACATTTACACAATTTACAGATTATAGTGGGGAAATATTATAAATACATGACCTCAAAACTTACTCAACTCTTAGTATTTCTAGATTTTATTGGGGGTATGTAACAAATACATGACCTTCACACTTGCACAATCTCCAGTAAAGATACATGATTCAGAAATACACTTGGGTCAAAATCCTATACATGGCACTAACTTTTCACAAGATTTGAAATAGATTTTTTCATATTTATGACACATATACTTTAGTTGAGACATATTATAGGTGGATATTCCATGAAAGTGCATAAAAAAATTTAAAAATTACAAATTATATCTCCAAAGTACTATCACCAAAGAAGCATGTTTTACACCAAGAAGTATTATTATCAAACCTTTTTTATATGCAACAATTGGTTTTATTTATAAGTTGAATTGATTATATCATTAAAACAAACCATATTTATAGGTTTGGTTTCTTAAATCACCCAACCTAACCAAATGTTAGGAATATTTGATTAAATCACTCACCCTCACCAGATTATATATTCACACTTGATTTGTACGATTGAGATTTAGTGATCTCAATGGTTGTGTCACAAATCATCCTTACACTATATTGGGGGAATAATACCATATAATCTCCCTATTCAAATCTCCAAGGTTAATTTTTTAACATCTCTCAACTCGAATGCTTTATAAGGAAGGATATTTTCCAAGAAAATTACAAAGGAATAACATGGTTACATTGACACACAGGTGTACTCCTTCCTTGATCTCTTTTCAAAAAATTAAATTATTTTAAATTCCATATTATATGCATTGATTTATATTGTAACATGCTCTTGATTATAGGTCATACACTCGAAAATAACACAAAGTGGGATGAAATAAAGGCAAGGTGTGTTGTACACTCCTAGGTGTGAATTTATTTCTTTTAACCTAGTACTTTCATTCTAATGAACCAGATCTCATGTATGGTATAAAAAGCTCAAAACCTAATATACATCTTTAATTATTAGTTTCATATCCTCAACTATTTTCTATAATTTTAGACACTACTAACAATAGAGGCAAACTATCATCAACACTAATATCTAGATCCTCATCTTGTGTCCAGTCCTTAAAATTCATCCAAATTGAAAATGTTTTGAAACATATGGGCTGGTCTATTTGTATTATTAAACCCTATCATGAGATATATTTTCAAAAAGTGTGGTATAAATACAAGTCTAAGCCTTCTCATTAATCATCTAAAAAATACCAAACAAGCACTTATTCAAGTGCATTTAATCAATTACACAACTAAGTTATACTAATCTATTCCTCCTTATTTTTATATCAATCATACAAAAGGTCTGAGCATCCAGAGATTAGTCCATGATAAATATTTTGACAAGTTACAAGTTAGATCATTACATGCATCTACATATATCATATTACACCATTGTTCATGCACACTCCCACACATAGGGGATAACTACATAAGTCTGAGGCCCTCCTTAGAGTATTGACTATATAGGAAATACTCATTAACATAGGAGTGTTTGAGGTCAACTCAATACCATGATTCCACTAACCCATTTTTTGAAAACATATCCCAAGGGTGAAAAAGGGTGAAGAGTTAGGGTTTGACACATAATCAAACATATAAAACCTATGTTCCAAATCTGAATACATCAAAATAAATGTGACATAAAACCCATAACATCAAATTTTTTTACATCATGATCTAGTGCATATTTTGTACTAGACAGTAGCATTGAAAAATAAATAATAACATCGATGGTAGTGTCCCAAGGTTGATGGTAGTGTTTGCATCTCCATAAGCATCATTTACATAATCTGAAAACTCTTTTAGAATTTTTATTCTATACATTTTCACCCCTATATAACTCAGATCTATTTGCACATTATAAATCCATCTACGTATCATTTCTCCTTGGCATTGTAATCAATAAAACATATTTAAAATTTGGTACTTTTTATATTTAACACATCTCAATATTCTAGTTCAAAGTATTTATTTATCAAAGTTTTTAGTTAATTGGCCTACTTTAGAATAGTTTTATTCATCCTTTTGTATAGGCTATTCTACCCCCTTAACTCTTTCCAAATAAAAAAAGGTTAAAATATATCTTAAATAGAGGGATGCAAATAGATAGAGAAAGGTGACTATGTGATCATAAAATGATTGATGGGCACCCATAACCATCTCGGGGAGTCAAGGTTTTTATATTTGTATTGTATTATATTACATAAATTTAATAGATTATATCAGTCACTCTATTCTATTTTGTAATAACACTAATGAGTTTGTAGAAGAACACTAATGATTACTGATAAGAACAAAGGAGTGATGCATAAACCATTCATTCAATGTACAGTACATAAACCATACCCAAAATTCTACATACCTCTATATAAATAAGGTAAGGGATTGATTTATTTATATTGAAAGTTAAACTCAAAGGAGGGAGTTCAAGGCAGAATAGTTAAACTCAAAGAATGGTACACAAACCATAAATCAATGTCCTTAATAGAAATAAACTTGATATTTATACAAGTTATATAGATAATGTTGTTGGTACACTATATCAATAAAAAAATGGATGAATGTGCCCATGTGACAAAGGAGAATGCCTGAATGTGTTTTTACATGAATTTTGTTGGTAAAAATGGTTATAGTGTTGTTAGATTGACTTTTCCTTAATCCCCATAATATCAACTAAAAATAACATAAAGGGGTGGTTGGATATGCATCGGTTACCAATGCATTCAAATTTTCCAAAATCATATCACTTAGGCTTGATTTCAAAGCAAATTTGGGTGATCACACATACATGTGCCCTAAATCATCTACATTTGTTTTGGTCATGAGTGGATATGGTGTTGTCATGTGGATTTTGCCATATGATGAACTTAATCATAAGTGAAATAAAAATAAAGAGGTGATTTGGTGTCCACAAGTCATCAAAATGACCTATGTTACCTAAATCAAACCACTTTGGCTTGAATTCAAAGTGAATTAGGGTCATCACGCATACAAGTGTCATAAATTATTTGCATTTCCATGGTCAAAATTGGATATGGTGTTGTCACTTTTGGAATATAATAGAGCTAATCACAAGTAAAATCAGCATATTTTTATTTTTGGATGTGCAAGGGTCACAATACGACTTCCTTTGTCACAATAACAAATTGATTTCATTAATTAGAAAGAAGTGGGTGATCATAAACAAATGTGCCTAAAATTGTTTTTATTTACCTTGGTCACCATTGGATATGGTTTTTTATGTATCTTTTGTCCTATAAGGAATAAATGTGTGGTTGGGGATGCATGGGTTACCAATGCGACTAATGTTTCCCAATGCACACCAATTTGGCATGAATTCAAATTAAATAGGGTGACCATGCACAAATATGGCCCAAATTATTCCCATTTATCTTGGTCATAAATTATTATGGTTTTATTTGTGCTGATTTTGTCTATAATAGACAATCATAAGTAAAATTGACATAAAAGAGTGGTTGTGTGTGTGTTGGTTTGTAAAATTTAATTTTGACAAACTAAAAACTCCTAAAAAGGTTAGAAAGTAATCCAAAAGGCACTAGAACCTAAAAAATTCGTATATGTTTACCCAAAAAGGATATAAATTGTAAAATTTATGCCTTGAAATCCCTAGGTTTAATACTAAAATCCCAAAAAAGACTAAGTACCAACCAAATTAATTTTTTAAAAACTATCTTCTAAATCATAAGTCGTGTAGCTGTGAGACCAATTTTATAAGATGTAGAGTGACCTTAATTATATTTACTAAAATAAATTTAAAATATAAGTAGTTTATTATACTTAACATTTATTATAGTAAACCACCCCTCCCACCTTTCAATTTCTCACCTTTTTGATTTTTAGGGATTCATACTTGAATACTATAAGGAATGTGTGGGTGTTATAACACGTACATGTTATAACATGTACATGCTTTTATTTTTTATAGTTTTAAAAATATATATAATTAATATATATATATATACTTAAAGACTTTTAGGAATGTGTACATATTTGTAAGAGTTAGAAATGTGTCCATGTTCTAGGTTTGGTGTTTATTAATCCTAAAAAATATAATGCATATGTGTTATTAAAATAATGTGTACACGTGAATGTAGAATTTTTGAAAATATCTAAAAAATTATCCCCCAAATTTGTGCACTTACCCGAGACATAATTTTGAACAACTCATTTCATTACACTCCCTTGTTGTCATTCTAGAACACATATTACCTCTTTTGTATGCCTTTAATTCCATTCATCATGTTATACTATGTTTGGAAAAGCTAAAACTGTGAATAAAGAAGTTTCAAAAGTGAGTGTATATTATAAATAGAGGATTTGACACCTTGATTGAGTGTACGAGCATAATGAAGTAAATTGTTATATTTAATAAGTGTTAAAGTATCTCAAATATTTGACCTCTACCATAGTGTTGGCTCTTCACACTTGATATTCCTCAAGGGAGTCACTTTGTAACATTGCAATAAGAAATAAGACAAAACAAAGTGAAAACTTAATTTCTAAAAAAATACCTTAAACTTTTCTAAGGCATGAAATGACAATATTTCTATCTCACTAGCTTTGCTTCTAGATCCAATATCCATTATATAAAAACATGTCACTTTGGAGATCATCACATCAATGCTTTCAACTTGGATCAAACATACCTTAACTTTTGTAAAATAACCTTAAACTCTCCAATTTTTTCTTAAACTTTTAAAAATTATTGTAAAAGACTTCATAAGTGATCATGTTAAGGATAGTGATTGGATAAGT